>BSBK01002215.1:902500-1460000 GCA_027943335.1 Chamaecyparis obtusa | reverse complement strand
TGGATCAAGTGCCATGTTCACTCTATTCTTCTTCCTCTTCTATCATTTGGGTAGCTGGCTTCTTCTTCTTCTTCTTTGTCATTCTGTCCCATGCTGCCACATCATCATCAAATGGCCAATTGTAATCCTACAACTCCTGTAGTGATCTAATCTTTTGATCCCACATGGAATTAGTTATATTCTTATCCTCTGCTACAAATCTTATGCAATCACTTTCAATCTTAAATAAACTATCAATTATAGTATTGTACCTTTCCAAATCTAAAGCATTTTCACTACCAAGGAAAGCATCTTGTTTAATTATCAACTAATCCATTGATGTTTTCCATTCTTGTAAGTTGATCACACTTCCACTATCATCATACATAGAAGGCAAGTATTTACTATAATTCCCATCAAACATAACCAACTTGGATGCTATTTGGTTATATTTACCTTTAAAGAAACTAGATACAACACTTACTAAACCAATCTTTTCATAAACTTCAGTTACTACCTTAGGAATATCAGACTTGTATTCTTGCAAATCATCCAACTTATCAAACAATGAGCTCCTTCCTGACCATGTACTATAAAGTGGCTCCAAAGTGATCAAAGATTCATTCACTTTTCCATTGGCCTAGTGCAATAGGCTAACTCATTTATGGAATGACTCCATCCTTTATTTTATCTTACCCTTCCTATATTGCACAATCTTTTCCATAGTGTCCAAAGATGCATCCAATCTCATCTTTTCTAAATCTTCAATAGGCTCATCAGGTACATCTACATCAATCTAAATAGGGGCCTCAATCTGCACTAGGAGGGGAGGAACTATCTTTGAGGCTTCTTCAAGACTAACCTTCAATTCTGCCAACTTATCTTCCAATTTCTTGATCTTCATCATTTTTAGGTCTCTATCTTTGGCCACCATGCTTGAACTCTCAAACAATTTTGAATATCTCTCAGATAACTAAATTGTCTTTGCCTCATTCAAGTTAGCCCAATGAGTCACTGCCTTAGAAACCTCAAGATCAGTAGTGTTTTGTATAGTCCATATAATCTTATTTCCTTCCATGTGATCCTCTATACTCAATAGAGATGGCTTTTTAGTCTTAGGGGAAATAGACCACATTGCAAAAACCTAGGATTTAGGGTCATAGCCACTTCCTCTAATCATGTCACCAATATGAACTTCATAGGACAGACTGCCTTGTGGTTGCTTCCTTATTTGATCTATAATAAAAGTAGAAGTTAAATCCTATCTTGGAGTTAGAAGCATTCCACTTGCTCTAACCATTTCTCTGGCTTCATCCACAGTTATAGGATCAAGGCTAGGATCATAGGAGACTAAAGCCCTCAAAGTCTCTTCACTTGGTTCCACCCCTTCAAGCATGGCCTTAGATACTTCTTGTTGCTTATTCCAAATAAGAAAACTCTTGAATTCATCACTCTTGATGAATTGGTCATCACTTAAAAACTCCTATTGATAAACTTCTCTGATATCTTGTCCTAACCAGAGGGACTGCTGTTCATTTTCCTCATTAGTAGCTACCTCTTGTTGGCTCTTATTGTTTTCCTCAATTTGTGATGGTAAGCCCTATCACCTGATACAATAGTAGATGCTATATCAATCACTCTTTTCTATTTTCCTTTCTTAGAAGGTTCTCCTTTCTCAAGTTTCTGTTTCTTCAAAGGTGGCTCAGGAAGGTTCTCTGCTTCTGGTTAGTCTTGAGTAAGATCAACAACTAGTGGATCCCCAACTTGTGGTGGGCTATTCCCTTCTTGAGATTCATCAAAAAACTCCTCAGGATTAGAGGATGAGTAATCCTTCCTTTTCTTTGGCTTCCTTTGATCAATCAATTTCTCCAATTGATTTGACAGAGTGTCATGCATCTCTATCATCTTGTCAATTATTTTCAAATAAGGAAGGTTAGGGAAAAAACCCTCAAAAGGAATTTGGGTTGCCTTCACCTGATTTGATAGATATTTCAAATCAAAGAACCTATTTCATCTCCTAGTGACCTCATCCTTCTCCACAACATTTCTGATCACATCCTCTTCATCGAGGCCTTCATGTTCCTTAATGACACCAATATTAGGGATAAGGGTCAACCTTGCAGTCCTAATAAAACCCTCAGGGTCCACATGTCTGCAAAAACTAGATACCATCTTGAATTGATTTAACCATGTAGTGATTTGTGGGAAAGCCCTCTTGCCAATCAAGAAATCACCAATTCTAAACTACCTCGGTGTGAAAGTACCCTTCTTATGAGGGGCCAAAAGTTCTCTATCTATCCACATCAACTACCAGATGAATTCCAAAGTGGCAACTCTTGGTGGCACAAATTTTGATAACAAATGTGGGGTTTGGGGACAACCATAAACTCTTAAAATTATATAATTCTCCCCAAAGTAGAAGTCACCCCAATTATGGTTTCCATCCCATTTGTTTTCAAACTGCTTAGGTCTTAGGATTTTAAGGATCCTTGGTGATATCCTTGTAACATTGATGCCTAGCATCTTTATAATTGGAAAAATAATGAAATTCTGAAAAACACAGAAGTCACCCTCATTTGAAGTATAATTCCATTTCCTCACCCATAGTTGCATTGGATTATGTTGGCCTTCAAAAGTGAACCTTGGTTTCAGCATATTCAAATCAAAGCTATTGATGTTGAAAAACAAAATTAAGTGCATCAACATAGAATAATGTATGAACTTAATGGGATTTTTACTTTCTTTGATAGATATCAACCCTTCATGCATTCTATCAATTACATACTAGATGTAATCATAATCTGTATTCACTAGGGGATTCTGGATATCTAAAATCATCATCAAAAGATCAGCTGGCAAGAATTCTACATCCCCATCAATTCCCAAAACTCTACACAACCCATAGCAAGGCTGCCTCATGTAGTGATTGAGGGATTTAAAATGGTAAGGAGCATTCAAGCTAGTAGGGAGGGGAGCTATATATTTTCCTTTCTTAGGGATATGTTTCACCGTTTGGTCTTTTACTAACCCTAAGTTACTTTTATACCTCTCTCTTTCTTGGTTCAAATCAATCTCAGTAGAAGAAGATGTATAGAAACTAAAAGCTTTCATAAAAGAACCCTTGTCAAGAGTAACCAAGGGTGACTGGTCCTCCTTCCTAATTGTTTTGGAAATAGGATCATAACACCTAGCTAGTGCAACAATTAAATACACATCTAAGAACACATTAGGGACAACCAATTTCCCTAAACCCAAAGCCCAAGCATTACAAAAAGGCACATGTTTACCTCTATTTCCATAAAAGAAATTGAAAATAGTATAACCTGAGCTATCTGGTATGACAAGATCTCTGCAATGACCTAGAACATCTTCAAAGACATCATCAAGAGCTCTCTTGTTCTGGCTGGAACCAGGCAACAACTTCATGAACTCATCTAAATAATTTGGCTTGCTTTTGTCTTCACCACTTGAAGAAGTTATACTCGGCTCTGCATGACTCATTTTTGTTGCATAATTGCAATCAACTTCTACAAACTTGATTTGCTTGGTGCTCAAAGATTGCTCTAGAAAACACAATTCTCTTCAATTGATGTCGAGCACATAAAATAATGAGTTAGCTTATTTATCGATGCAAATCAGATGCATACATCTACCAAAATCATTAAAAATCCATCCTTAATTACATCTGCATTCAATTTCATGTATCACCAATTTTCAAATCAAAGCTAGCCAATGCCGGGATGCTGACAGATACATTTAAAAATTCAAAAACAAGGCAAAAAGGTAATGATTATAGCTTTGTACTTTAACACCCTATTTACATCATGAAACCTTCCTTTAAAACTAATTGGATGGCTAATTGCTTTTTCTCTAGATCGACAATGTACTTTATCCATGTAGCAATTGTCTCTAACTTCCTTTTATTATTTTACACCAACTGAGCCCATTTAGCGATCTAGCGACTGAATGTTCTCATGATCGCTGAATGAAAAGTTAACCCTAGCTCACATTCATAGAACTAGCAATCAACAACCTTGTTCATTCATGAAATGAATTTATTAACTCAAGCTCTATTCGGTGAACCAATGAACATAGCCTAAACAACTGACCATAGTCACTATTCAGAGAATTAGTGACAAAGGTTATCTCTTATTTGCTGAATGTCCTGGTTAACTGCCAATTTATTCTGAGACTTGGCGACTGACAACTTCACTTGACTCCACATTTAATGCATGAACTAGCAAGTAAAATTTCCTCTCTGAGTCACCAAATTCTTTCTTGACTACCTACATTAAACCATGACTTTGATTCAACCATTGATCATAGGCATAATCAACGATCCTCATTAATTCACTGAAACAATAAAATAGTCACCTTTTGATTATGAGACTCAGTGAACAAAGGGTTCATTGAATCTCCCAATACTTTGAACATTGACCATTCCATCATGCAATTAAGTGACTAAAGGCTTAATACTTTCCTTGATCACTTGATTCACCCATTCACCAAATGCTTCTAGCCTTAACCAATCTTTTAAGAGAACTTGCAACTACTTTGCTCACCCAATTGCTAGAAAACTTAGAACCTTACTAGCTTATTTCAAGAATAAGCGAACACAAGATATAACCCTTTTCACCAGATCCATTGAGCCAAACTATTGGAGCCGCCAAACTTAGAAGACAGGAAACTTGTAGCACAGTTGCCAGATCGCTAGGTAGTATAAACTTTAACTGTCTAATTCTAAGAATAAGTGATCACTGCCACACTAGGTTGCTAAAAGTTAACAAGAAGCCACTGGGGAATGAGTGAATGGGAGACAATGCATTCACTAAGTCACACAAAGCTTTTTGATAAATGCTAAATACTTGGAGACCTCGGGACCAAGGGAAACACTTAACAAGGTTTTAACACATTCGCCAATTCATCGAATAACTTAAAGATATGAAATGACATTTTACGATTCAGTGAACACTTGAAAGAAATAACCATGTGCATGGTTTAACACTTAAGTGGCCAAAAATTAATGACGAATTATAAGAATTAGGGATGTTTTGAGGGTTTTCACATGAATCTAGATTTCTTAAGGGAAAGACCTAGGGTAAGGGTTTTTTGAACTTGGTCATGGAAATTTTGATGAAATTTTTATAGACCCTAGACCAAGCAAAAACACTTGCAAGGAAACTAAATCAAAATTTGGACAAGAGCCTCAGAAAATTAAGAATATACCCAATAGTGGCTCTATCTGAGGATGCTTGATTGCAAGATCATAGCAAGAACTTATGATTCTCTAGGAGGCAAACCACAAAACCCTAACCTGAAATGGGAAAAGAACACACAATAAAAACAAACACACCTATACACATATACAAGCCTACTGTGCATGGAAAAGAGAAAGAACTAATTGAAGAAAAACTTCAAAAATTGTCGATGCACTAGCAATTCCTATTCTTCACCATCCAAATTTTGCAAAAAATAAGAATCCTTTCCATGAGTTTGATGAACAACAAAAGGTCCAATCCATAGAGATTCAATTTTTTTGTGTTTCCCCTTATCTTTAGACCTAGCATTCCATTGAAGAACCATGTCACCAGGCTGTAATTTTCTCATAGTTGCTCTCTTATCAAAGAGATATTTCATTTTTTGTTGCAACTTGACATTTTCTTTTTGTCCTTCCCTTCTAATCCCATCTAGTTCAACCAACTGAATCATTTGGTCTTGTGGTGGATCACTAATTTCCATACCTTCTTCTTGCATGGATTTGTATATGGGTAAGAAGTTATTCATTGGTAATCTTGATTTTACACCATATACCATCTCAAAAGGGGACTTCCCTATAGCTCTTTTCTCAGTAATCCTATTAGCCCACAATGCTAATTTCAACTTTACATGCCAACTTCTTTTATTCTTTTCTAAAGTTTTCTTCAAGATTTACAAAATGCTCTTATTACTAGATTTTGCTTGGCCATTTTCTTGTGGTGGTAAGGAGATGAATAAGACAAGACTATACCCATTTCTAAACAAAAATCAGTAATTTCTTGAGATCTAAAACTCATGGCATTATCTACAACCAATTTAATAGGGACACCAAATCTAGTGATTAAGTTGTTCATTAAGAACTCAATTACAATAGCACTGGTGGATTTTTTAGTTGGAATTGCTTCAATCCATTTAGTGAAATAGTCTGTAGCAACCATAATGTAGCTATGCCCCCCACTAGACTTTTTAGAAAATTCCCCAATAAAATCCATACCCCACATTGCAAAAGGGGCTTCTGCAACCACAAGATTCAACAATAAGGCACCTGAGAACTTTAATTTTTTGGAAAACCTTTGACATGGCACACACTTTCTAATAAAAGAATGAGTATCTTTAAATAACAGAGGCCAATAGTACCCTACCCTAGAAATCTTATGAGTTGTTGACCGAGCAGAGTGATGCCCTCCACATAATCCAAAGTGCATTTCTTTCAATAATTTTTTTGACTGGTGTTTGTCCAAACAAAACAACAAAATTCCATCATTATCTTTCCAATACAAATCACCTTGGATTAGCACATACCTTTGGGCCTACAATCTCAAACTCCTCCTTTGATTATCATTCAACTCCTAGGGACACTTAGTATGTTTAATAAAATAAACAATATCCTTGTACCATGGTTGTACTTCAATACTAGTGATTATATCTTCATTAACAACAATACTATTTACCTGGACCAAGTCCATGTTTTCTTCAGTCATTAGTTTGGCAAGTCCCAAACCTCTCACTAGTTTAGTAATGTGGAGATCAAGATCAAACTCTTGGATCCTATTGATCCACTTGCATCTTTTCCCTATGACCTCACTTTGAACCAAAATATCTTTAACTGCCTTTACCAGTGCATATGCCTGCTTTTCCATTAACTCATAATTTGATTTAGTAGACTACAATGACTTGTTGAAAAAGGCTATAGGATGTTCAAAACCTTCTTGGTCCTTTTGTAAAGGATAGCTACAATAGTGTGAAAAGAGGCAAAAGAAAATAGAGAAAATGGCTTTGAATAGTCAGGTGAGACTAAGATAGGTGCCTCTTGGATTGCTTATTTGATTTTATCAAAGGCTTGCTAAGCCTCACTATCCCAATTAAAATTTACATCTTTCTTTAGGAGTTTTACTATAGACTTAACCATTTCTACAAAATTAGCAATGAACCTCCTAACAAAATTAATCTGTCCTAAGAAAGATTGCACACCCTTAAATTTCTTAGGTGAAGGTACCTTCTTGATTGCCTCTACTCTTTCAGGGTCAATCCTGACTCCTTCCTTTGATACTATATGTCCAAGCAATTTCCCCTCTATCACAACAAATTGACACTTTTTTGGATTTAAGGAGACACCAAATTCTAAGGCCTTGACAATGACCTTCTCCAAGTGACAATAGTGATCCTCGGCCCTTCTAGAATAAGATATGAGATCATCCTGATACAAAACCATTAGAACATTAATCAATTCCTTAAATGTAATATCCATTGCCCTTTGAAAAGTTTCTCCGACATTTTTAAGGCCAAAAGGCATGCAAACATATACATATGTTCCCTATGGTGTTGTGAATGCTGTCTTAAATTGTTTTGATTCTTTGACTAGCACTTGATTGTACCCTGAGAAACCATCCATCATTGACAGGAGCTCACAACCAATTACCCTATGCAACATGGCTTCCATGTTAGGAAACCCATAGTTATCCTTGAGGGATGCAACATTCAGATTCCTGAAATCAACACAAAGTCGAATATCACCATTCTTTTTTCTTACTGGCATAAGATTGGAAACCCATGTAGAATGCCTAATTGGTTCAATGATACCATTGTCTCTCAGCTTTGTCAATTCAACTTGCATCTTTGTAGCCAGTAGAGGGTTAATAGGTCTTTGCTTCTATCTAAATGGCCTAGTCTCCTCATTTAGAGGAATTTCATGTTGAAACAGATCAGCCCTATAAGCCTTAAGATCATCATAAGACCAAGCAAACACATGCTTGTATTTCTTCAAAAGTCTTATTAGATTTCCTCTGACCTCTCTACTCAATTTCTTTCCAATGTACACCATTTGAGGGGAATTTTCAGATCCTAAGTTTATTTCCTCTAAGTCTTCCATTTTAGTGTTAGACTTTTGAGACAAATAACCATCATTTATTTTGAACATTCCCTCCAACTCAACTAACCCTTTTGGAATATGATTTGAAGGTAGTTGCTCTATTTCATTTCCCATGATGTACTCTTTTCCTTCAATACACTACTATATATCACTAACATCTATTTGTTGACCATCATAGTGATCAAGGCCTTGAAGAAACCTAAGGATATCAAGGTCATCCTCAAAAACTTGCCAATTATATACATTATCAGACACTGTAGGCCTAGTTTTAATTTCTAGCATAGAGACACCAGAGAGGGTAATATCATTGTGTTTAAGGGAAACATTAGCAAGAAAATCTGCCATGATATTATTGCATCTCTCTATCCAAAGTAGATTGAAAGCTTCAAAAAACTCTAATCTATCCCAAACAAAATGTTTATATAACTTGAGTTTTTCATCCTTAGCAGCATATTAAGACCTTACCTAGGCTATAATTAACTAGGAATCACCATGAACCTTTAAATATTTGATGCCATTCTTTATGGCTACATCTAATCCCAATATCAAAGCCTCATACTCGATAGTATTTTTGGTACATTCAAAAGTCAGGAAGAAAGAGTATTTAAATGTAGTACCCGATGGGGAAATGAACACCACACCAGCTCCTGATCCTTCCTTGGAGCATCCACCATCAAAGAACATTTGCCAAAGGCCATCTTGCTACAATATCAATTCATCCACAATTGGATTTGTATTTTTCATTTACGGTACTCTTTCCTTAGTCACAAAATTTTTCATATCAATATCTACAAAGAAATTTAAATCTTTCAGTGCAACCATTTCAACCATAACTAAGGAACGGGGCTCCCTATACAAATTTACCTCAGTCCCATTGATTGGGATAGTAGCATATGACAAATATAACTTCAATTTTCCACCCACTACTACAGCCCATTGTCTTGATAGTAGCATGCCATAATGAGGCTTCGTATCAACAACAACCACATCCATTTTATATGTGGCCTCTGGGAATGCAATTTTTTTTACTTCAATTCCAATTAAGGTCCCTACAAAAGGTACTACCATGTTATCCATGGCATAACACCTTCCATTAGATGTATCAACTTGCAACCCTAACTCTTTCATTACATGATAGGGCATTATAGTTGTAGCAGCACTTGAGTCAATCATACAATTCTTCAGCAAGAAATTATTTATAATCAGTGTTACATAAAAGGGGTCAATAGAGGAAGGCTCTTTTGTCACAATAGTTCCAACACACACATCAGAGATGTCATTAATTGAAATAGGCTTCTTCATGGTATTCTCCTCCTCCTGTAAAATAGGATTAGTTCTTTTCTCACTTATAAGAGCCAAGGTTGCTGTCTTCTGCTCCTCTATTTTCAACACTTCAAGAAAAGGGATGGAGACCTTCATTTGGGACAAGGCATGTCTTATATCAAAGGTAAGGGAATCAATAGAAAAATCAGGGTAATCCTTTGACCTACCAATTTTCTTTTTAACCTTGTCAGCAATAACTTCCTCTCTTTTCTTCTTTACATTCACAAGCCCTTAGGGGAATCCTTATCTTGAAGTTTAATCTTAACAAATACTAACCTAGGGACTCCCTAGTCATTATCCACCTTTCTA
Organism: Chamaecyparis obtusa; assembly: GCA_027943335.1. Classification (NCBI taxonomy): domain Eukaryota; kingdom Viridiplantae; phylum Streptophyta; class Pinopsida; order Cupressales; family Cupressaceae; genus Chamaecyparis; species Chamaecyparis obtusa. The sequence continues at coordinate 1,450,264 of BSBK01002215.1, read as the reverse complement.
TTCCTCAAGTTGTATGAGGATCTTGCTTGAGTTATAGTAGCCACAGTTAGATTTCTGATCTCTTCTTCATTGGGCTTTCTTCACTATTTTTCATCTGATCCTGACTCTACCATATGAGTTTTACAATTATCATTATCAGACTCATCATGATTAGAGTGAGTAAATATTTTTTGTTCATAATCTGAGAAAATCTTCCTCTTATGATCAACATCAGGACAAATCTCTTCATCATTTGAGGACAAAAGGTCCCCCATTAGTTCGGTAGTCAACATGTTAATAGTAGGCTTTTCAGATCCTTCATAATCTCCTACATAAGAATCATTAGCCTCTTCTCCCAAGGCCTAAGCCATAACACATTGGAAAAGTGAATGAGGGATGTTACAAGCCACACACCAAGGGGTATTTTCCACATTATGTGCTATGTTTTTCTTCAAGGGATCTGGTGTATCTCTTCCCTTTTGGGGTTCATTGGTATCAGGGATAGGCCTCCCATCTTTCCAATTTTTCTTGTAAGCCAAATCTCTTAAGCTAGGGGCTCTATCTTGTCTCTGATAGGGTAGTCTTATATCTCAAAAATTTCTACCCCCTTTGTCAAACCCTACTGGGAAATCTTTATTAATACCAACTCCCTTGTCCATTTTATCATCTTCTTTGGATGGCCTAGTAGGTTGTGGCCTAGTTTCTTTCCATAGTCTACCCTCATCCCTCTTGTACATTTGACCAGATGCCTTTAGAGCATACTAATAAGAATCTTCAAAAAAATCAATCTTCAACATACCAAGCTCATCCTGAATATTGAATCTCAAACCATTCACATATTGAGCTACCTTTTCCTTACCAAGTTCTTTGTGTCTAGACCGAATAGTAAGATTATAGAACTCAGTATAATCTTCAACAGTCAAATCCTTCTATTTTAGATTCTACAACTTCTTAAACAAGTCAAACTCATAGTCGACAGGTATGAACTTAGCTTTAAATTTAGTCACCATCAACCTACCAATTGATCTTCTTTTCACCTTCATCTTCTATATCCCTTTGTAATTCTTTCCACCAAAGAGCACCATGTCCTTTCAATTTTGTCTGTGCCAATCTCACCCAAAGAGGATCTTTAATTTATTCAAGCTCAAAGAAATATTCTAATTCACCAATCTAATCAATCAAGTTCTTAGGTTTTAATGTACCAAAGAAATTAGAAACTTCCACTCGGTAACTATCACTAAACTGAGCTCTAGATCTATGCAACTGAGCAGTTATGTCTTCACCAGATCTATCTCTTCGATCATCACCACTAGATCCAAAAGCTTCAAAGTCTTTAGAAGCTTCCTCATAACCATCCTTAGTACCAACATTATGAGGTACACCAGTCATAGCTCTCATGATCTTAGTGACCATGTCATTCTTCATCAACTCCATCTCAGACCTAAAATCAGATTTCACTTTCTCTGTATTCCTAGATTCCAGAGTATCACAGAGATCCACAATCACCCTAGGGTCCAATATTCTTAGAGGCATCCTTAAAGATAAGAAAACCCTCTATAAAAAACCCTACACCGACCACCTTGTTACAACCTCCAAGTTGTATGCAAGTCATATCAACCTGCCACCTTGCATGAACAACTAGGCCAAGATTCCATAAGTTCAGTGCCACAGATCTACAGCTCAAATCATACGATCTCTTCATCAACAAGATCAACTTCACAAGATCAGCCTTGCTAGGTCAACCTTCACTCAACAAGATCAACTCAGCTCTGATACCACATGACACAATCAAGGATGGTGGATCCAATGAAGGATATTCCAACCTTGTAGCCAATCAACAACATAATGAAAATAACACAACAAGATATGCTAAAAATTAGATTTTCATTAACATGGCCAGTTTTAAGGCCTTCTAGGTTAGGGCCACTTACAAAAAATAGTAATTCTGCAAGATCAACAATATCCAATCCAACTCCATCTAATTTAGTTCTGATACAAATCAGCAACTAATGGAAACCCTAAGCCAGATCTGAACTTGTTCTCGCAAACCACCAAGCAATCTCCTTGTCTCCAAGCATGCAAACCACTAGCTTTGCTATTACAAACTATCAGAAGTCAATTTGATCTACAAGATCTCATAGGATCCAAGATCTTTTCCACAAATTCACTTTAATTTCCCAATCTAGACTCCCTCCTAAACAACTACCCAAACACTCCTTAAATACTAATCTTCAACCACAAGTCAGGTGGAAGAAATAATTAATTCCTACAAAAAAATATTAAATGCAATTCAAGTTGGCTCTCAAATAGTCTTACAATTATTTAATTCCCCATGTCGGCCTTAGATCTACATAGGAGAATACAATAAAAGATACCAACATTAAATGCACCAAGTTGGCCAACCAAATCACCAAGAACCCCATTTAGTAAACTAGAACTACCAAGTGCTAGAGAAATAACTAAGTGCCAGTGAAACAACTAACCAAGCCAAGAAACACTGAGAAACACAGGCATTACCGAGCACCATTTCCACTGAGCTGATGGGGAGGTTAGGATAGACTAGCTAGTTTATGACTCTAATCCTCTACTAGGATCCTAGTGTTCTCCAAACACCTACTATGGTCTATAGGACTCCCCTCTTATCAAGGATCCCCTGACCTAGCCTAACCTAACCACCAAGTGTAGCTACTTCATATTGCACCTTTCCAAACACTGCTTGCAAGCTCCATCCCTTACATAGGCTTATAAGGGTCTTTTAGGGTTCAAATACCTTCCAAGATTTGATAGAGAAACTGATGAGTTTCAAGGATTTTTTAAGGAATTTGGATCGTCTCCATGTGTTTATGAGGTTGGGTTGATACCCGATTGCAGGGTTCCTTTGGAAATCAGGGCTACTAGAAGAGCCCCAATTAGGCCTATCTCCAAATTTGTAGGACTTTTAGTCCTCTTTCTGCATAGAATAAAAATTCCTATTCTAAAGTAACTTCATCACAAATGCATAGGCCTCAAATATTTTTGGGGTCTTGGGCCTCCATTTGTTCATACAATGCTTTTACCAAAACTGAGGGTTTTTAGGGCTTTTAGGCCTCTCAGGGTCACAGAGATAACTTGATTGCAAAAACACCTCTCCTAGATTGCTGAGGCTCTCTCCTTCACACCATTTAACCTTCATACATGCTACTAGACTCCCTCCAAAGGTCTATTCTTGAAACCCACTCCTTTGTTTGCTAGAGTTCTTTCTTTGCTGATCGCTCCTAGTCGGGCTCTGCTAAACTCGCCTAGGGCTAGCTCAAAAAATTTCTTCCACTTGCTAACTTGGGCCCTACTTGCACATATTTATAGGGTAGGGTTTTTAAAACCTTATCCCAAAGAGCCATGGTGTTTCCATAGTGGGGATAGGAGCTACAGGCCCTACATCATAATTCCCTTCCAACTAGACATGGGACTGACATAGTAATCAAACATAGTATATACAAACAAATGAAATCAAACCTAGTCTAAATAATAAGAAATGAAGAAAAATGAAACTAAAAATGTCACACAATCCAAGATATCACTTGGAACTTGTTAATTCAAAACTTCATGGCATTAAACTGACTATTACACATTGGTTTTTCATACACAGTCTGGTTCCTCCATACATTAGCCATACACAAAATGATATCCAACCCTTGAATTAGGGTTTCTCATGTCAGATATAGTCTTTTCCATGGGAGTAGAGTTGAGTTAGGGTTTTTTAACCATCTTGGTAAGGTTTAGCTCTTTAATAGGAAAAGTTCCTACGCAACTTTGAAAAGTTACTAGCAACTTTTAGAGCAATTTTTCTTGCTTGAGCAACTTTTTGCTCATCCAAACTCCTAAAACCATACTAAGGTCTTTTCCATAACTCTATTGTATAAAAATCTCCTAATCCCTATTCTAAGACTTAGACCACTCTAGAAAAGAAGTGATCTCAGAATGACAACTTGCCCTGAGTCACTGTATAGCAAATTAAGGACACACTACAAAACCACTAGGCCTTCACACACAAGTGAGCACTAAAAATATTATTTCTACTTACAAGATTCATTGAAGAAGTTCAGCACAACAAAAATAGATGGTGGGAGCCCTTAGAAGGGTGCTCCTACACCATACTCCCCCTCGGCACAAACTAAGGTAGTTTGGGGTCAAGAAGAGCCAGGTCAACTCCAAACTTCTTGAACTATCCTTCCTCAATCCAGGTGGCTTCAGATTCAGGCTGATCCATCCACTTGATTAGATGTTCCATGTAAACTTGATGTCTAGTAGTCTTCTTCACTCTAGATTCTAATATCTTCTTTGCTTTGGCTAGCTTCTTCTTGGGCATTGCATTGGTGTCTATGTCTTGCAACACATTTGGTGGATCCATACCTTGCTATTTGATGTCTCCTTTGAACATAACTAGGTCTGCAACATTAAACACTGGTGATATGGCTAAATCTGATGGCAAGTCCACCTTGTAGGCATTCTCTCAATATTTGTCTAAAATCTGACATGGGCCTACTCTCCTCATTTTCAACTTGGTGGGCATGCCCTTCTGCATCCTGGCTTTGTTCAAATGGACCATGACATAGTCTCCAATCTGAAACTATACTTCTTTCCTCTTTTCATCCACTTTAGCTTTGAGTTTATGAGTGGACTCCATGATGGTTTTCTTCACCTACTCTTGAACCTCCTTGATGGTTTGAGTGAAATCTTTAGCTTGTCCACTCTTCAACTCCATAGAACCTAAATCCCTCAACTCACACACTCCTCTAGGGTGTCTTCCATATACTATCTCAAAAGGACTTCTTCCTATGGTCTTGTTTACATTGTCATTGTAAGCATATTCAGGCTAAGATATAACAAGATCCTAAGTCTGTCCATACTCCTTTCTCAAACACCTTAGCAAGTTGCCAAGCACTATAGTTATGACTTTAGTTTGGCCATCAGTTTGAGGATGGTATGCTGAACTGCAATAGAGATTAGTTCCCAACCTTTTCCATAAGGTTTTCCAAAAATGACCCATGAGCTTGTTATCTCTATCAGACACAATACTTAGAGGGAGTCCATGAATCCTAACTATCTCAAGAAAGGAGGAAAATGGGGACTTTGCATAGATTCAAGGGCTATCAATAGGATCACTATCAGGTATAGGTTCCCAATTCCAAGAATAGAAGATTTGATGGATTGCTTAGGAGGTGCTATGTATTTCACTAAGTTGGATCTAAAAAGTGGTTATCAGCCTCCTTGAAGAAGAGATGTGCTACATAGCTTGCATCATGAGTAGTTCTGCATGGATTGAAATGACTCATTTTAGAGAACCTGTCTACTACAACATAGATTCTATCCATACCTGATCAAGGACTGATTAAGAAGAGTATTAGTCCATGTGTAGTCCCAGTGGTCTTGGCATCCAAGAAAGGAGGAAAATGGGGACTTTGCATAGATTCAAGGGCTATCAATAGGATCACTATCAGGTATAGGTTCCCAATTCCAAGAATAGAAGATTTGATGGATTTCTTAGGAGGTTCTATGTATTTCACTAAGTTGGATCTAAAAAGTGGTTATCACCCTCCTTCAAGAAAAGATGTGCTACATAGCTTGCATCATGAGTAGTTCTGCATGGAATGAAATGACTCATTTTAGAGAACCTGTCTACTCCAACATAGATGCTATCCATACCTAATTTGGTTTTAGGGAGACCAACTACAAAGTCCATGCTCACACACTCCCAAGGCCTATTTGGAATTGGTAAAGGTTGATAGAGTCCTGCATTGCTTGAACCTCCTTTGGCTCTTTGACACACTCCACATTGCTCTACATATCTTCTCACATCCCTTGATATCTTAGGCCAAAAATAGTATCTTTGCACCAAATCCAATGTTTTATTTATGCCAAAATGTCCACTTAGACTGCCATTATGCTTCTCTTGAATCAAATTTTCTCTCATGGATCCCCTAGGTACACATAACTAATTACCTTTGAACAAAAATCCATTTTGTAGAGTATAATCTGCAAACTCACCATGGAAATGGTTCTTAAACTCTTGGCACACCTTGTAGGCTTGTGAGAAGTTTTCATCATTCTCATATAAGTCTTTAAAACCTGTTGTTCTAATGCTTTGTAGCTGTACTTCTTGGACAGTCAAAAGCTTTCTACTCAAGGCATATGCTACCTTGTTGAGCTGCCCCTTCTTGTGTTTGATTGTGAAGGTAAAGGATTGGAGATACTCCATCCACTTCAAATGCCTATTTCTAAGCTTCTCTTGAGTTTTTATATAGCTTAAAGCTTGATTATCAGTAAATACAACAAGTTCTTTTGGCAAGAGGTAATGCCTCCACTTCTTGAGAGATTGTACCAATGTATACAACTCCAAGTCATAAGCTAAATACTTCTTCTTTGCCTCATTGAGTTTTTCACTAAAGAATGCCACAAGCCTTCCTTCTTGACTCAATACGCCTACTATTGCTACACCACTTGCATCACATTCAATGGTGAACAATTTATCAAAAGTAGGTAAGAGTAAAATAGGTTTAGTAGCTACCTCTTGCTTCAATGTGTGAAATGCTTTCTTAGCTACCTCAGTCCACTTGAACTTGGTTTTCAATCCCCCCTTGATGGTGTCTAGCATTGGTGCACAAATCCCATTGAATTTTCTCACAAACTTTCTATAAAATTGGGCTAACCCATGAAAACTTCTAACTTCAATCCCCGTTTTAGGGGTAGGCCAATTCAAGATTGCCTCCACCTTGCTTGGGTCCATTTTCAAAGTACCCTTAGACACCACAAATCCCAAGTAAACTAGCTCCTACTGCATAAACTCACATTTCTCTAGGTTGATAGCCAATTTCTCTTCATGTAGCTTCTTCATAACCAGCCTCAAATTCTCAAGATGTTCTACTTTGGTTTTTCTATAGATGAGTATATCATCTAGATACACCACTACAAATCTGCCTATGAAGTCCTTCAAGACCTTGTTCATCAACCTCATGAAGGTGCTTGGGGCATTGGTAAGCCCAAATGGCATCACAATCCATTCATACAATTCATCTATGGTTTTAAAAGAGGTCTTCCACTCATCACCCTCCTTGATCCAACTTAGTGAAATACATAGCACCTCCTAAGCAATCCATCAAATCTTCTATTCTTGGAATTGGGAACCTATACTTGATAGTGATCCTATTGATAGCCCTTGAATCTATGCAAAGTCCCCATTTTCCTCCTTTCTTGGATGCCAAGACCACTAGGACTGCACATGGCCTAATACTCTTCTTAATCAGTTCTTGATCCAATAGCTCCTGCACTTTTCTTGCCACTTCCTTATTTTGATCAGGGGTAAGCTTGTAGGCTACTTTTTTAGGAAGGGATGCACCAAGTACAAAGTTTATTTGATGACTTATGGGCCTTCTTGGAGGTAGTATTGCAGGGGTTCCATCACTCACAATGTCTTTGAATTCTTCTAACATTTGCTTCACTTCTAATGGTATTTATGCCTCCAACTTCTTGTCATCCTCCTTTGGTTTCACCATGATAGCACATCCTATAGTCTCTTCATCATGTAGTGCATGTAGGAACTCCTTACCACTGCTAAGAAACACACTAGGTGTCTTAGAAGTACCTTATTCATTCTCTATTATGGATTGCATCTTGAATGTTCTTCCATCTTTCTTGAAAGAAATGGAGTTCTCCTCTCAATCATAGATCACCTTCCTATGAAATTTTCAGGGTCTTCCCAATAGAAGATGGCATGCATCCATAGGTAGGACATCACAAATCACTTTGTCCTTATAGATTCCAATTGAAAACTCCACCCATGTCTACTCATTCACTAGCACACTCTACCCCTAATTCAACCAAGTCACCTTGTAGGGGTTTGCATGGGAACCTTTATAAGTTTGGGCTTCTTTTTTTCTTCCTTTTCTATGATGTTATTAGTGGACTCTGAATCCACTATAACTTTGCAAAATTTTCCTTGTATCTTGCATCTAACTCTAAAAAGAGCTCTCCTCTGCTTGGGTTCACCTTGGTTAGGTTTCCTTATGAGTGCTCTTCTAAACATTAAGTTTTCACCCATTTCTGATTCTAGTTTTCTGACCTCATTGGTACATGAGCTGCTTTTGTCTTCTTGGGTATAGGCTACCTTCTTTTCACTGCTTGAGTTTTATGGCTTGTTAGGACACCTATAGGTAGGGTGTCCAAGCTGTCCACATTGATAGCATTTCATTGTGGCAAAGTAGGAGCTACTTCTTCCTACACCTCTTCCTCTATTTCCTTGAGAACCTCTTCCTCTACCAAAAGATCCTCTTGTACTAATTTCTGAACTTTGTTCCAAAAGTCTACTTTCCCCTTGGCTTCTTGAGTCACCACCTCTTCCACTAGAACCTCCTCTTTGACCCCCTCTAGAGTCTCTACATCTTCCCCTATTCTTTGAATTAGGTTCTTGCTTTCTTCTTTTTTTATCTTCAAGCTTTTGTGCCATATGCTAACATCCAAGTTTTGTGGTGGGAGTGAACAGACTCATCTCCTCTTCTATGCTCCATTTCAAACCAGTTAGGTACCTTGCCACTTTGATACTTTCCTCTTCTTTGATCTTAGATCTTAAGCTCAACTTGTGAAACTCTTCAGTGTAGGTGGCTTCATCCATGTCCTTATGTCTAAGGTTAAATCTCCTCCTATGCTTCTATATTTCATAATCTATAGGTAGGTATGCTTCTTTCACTTTGTTGACCATTGCTTTCCAATTGGAGACTGGGTTCTTTCCCTCTTTCTCTCTTTCATCTTGCAAGTAGTTCCACTAAGTTAAAGCTTGACCCCTCAACTTAGACTTGGCCACTTTGAGCTTTTGTGCCTCTAAGATCTCTTCACATTCAAAGTGATTCTCCATGCCTTCAATCCATCACATCACAAGGTTTGTATCCATCCTACTGGTAAGTAATGGGATACCTTCAAGTGCCTTGCCAGTGATAGCCTTCAAAGCTTTAAGAAATTTCTCATCTTGGGTTGGAGGATTAGGTGTAGGCACATCATCATCAATGGTCTTCTCTTTCCCTTTGGCATCCTGCTCCTCCATCCTATATTTCACCTTATCTACCTTTGCTTGGACATCATCCAAGAGTTGTTCCATTTTCATGAATCTTTCTTGTAGGAGTCTATTAGCTTCCTCCTAATCTTCCACCTTCTTAGCAAGCTCTACATTAGTCACCATTTTCTACTTCTGTGGTGATCCAACTAACTCTTCTAAAGGTTGAAACATACACTTTCCACTTCCCAAGCCTTAAGAGGCTCTGATATCAATCTGATGGGGAGGTTAGGATAGAATAGCTAGTCTATGCCTCTGATCCTCTACTACGATCTTAGTGTTCTCCAAACACCTGCTATGGTCTATAGGACTCCCCTCTTATCAAGGATCCCCTGACCTAGCCTAACCTGACCACCAAGTGTAGCTGCTTCATATTGCACCTTTCCAAACACTGCTTCCAAGGTCCATCCCTTACATAGGCTTATAAGGGTCTTTTAGGGTTCAAACACCTTCCAAGCTCTAATAGAGAAACTGATGAGTTTTAGGGATTTTTTAAGGCATTTGGATCATCTCCATGGTGTTTATGAGGTTGGGTTGATACTTGATTGTAGGGTTCCTTTGGAAATCAGGGCTACTAGAAGAGCCCCAATTAGGCCTATCTCTGGGTTTGTAGGACTTTTAGTCCTCTTTCTGCACAGAATCAAAATTCATGTTCTAAAGGAACTTCATAAAAAATGCATAGCCCTCAAATATTTTTGGGGTCTTGGGCCTCCATCTGTCCGTACAATGCTTTTACCAAAACTGAGGGTTTTTAGGGCTTTTAGGCCTCTCAAGGTCACAGAGCTAACTTGAATACAATAGCACCTCTTCTAGATTGTTGAGGCTATCTCCTTCACAACATTTAACCTTCATACATGCCACTAGACTCCCTCCAAAGGGCTAGTCTTGAAATTGATTCCTCTGTTAGCTAGAGTTCTTTCTTTGCTAACCGCTCCTAGTCAGGCTCTACTAAACTTGCCTAGGGCTGGCTCAAAAAATTGCTTGCACCTAGTAACTTGGGCCCTGCTTGCACATATTTATAGGGTAGGGTCTATACTACCTTATCACAAAGAACCATGGTGTTTCCATGGTGGGGATAGGAGCTATAGGCCCTACATCATAAGTCCCTTCCAACTAGATAGGGGACTGACAGAGTAATCAAACATAGTACATACAAACAAATGAAATCAAACCTAGTCTAAATACTAAGAAATGAAGAAAAATGAAACTAAACACTATCACATAATCCAATATATCACTAGCAACTCATTAGTTCAACACTTCATGCCATTAAACTGACTGTTACACACTAGTTTTTCATACACAGTCTAGTTCCTCCATACATTAGTCATACACAAAATGATATCCAACCCTTGAATTAGGGTTTCTCATGTTAGATATAGTCTTTTCCACGTGAGTAGAGTTGAGTTAGGGTTTTTTAACCATTTTAGTAAGGTTTAGCTCTTTAATAGGAAAAGTTGCTAGCAACTTTTAGAACAATTTTTCTTGCTCGAGCAACTTTTTGCTCATCCAAACTCCTAAGACCATACTAAGGTCTTTTCCATAACTCTATTGTATAAAACTCTTCTAATCCCTATTCTAAGACTTAGACCACTCTAGAAAAGAAGTGATCTCAGGATGAAAACCTGCCCTGAGTCACTATACAACAAATTAAGGACACACTACAAAACCAAGACCTCCACTAGGCCTTCACACACAAGTGAGCACTAAAAATCTTATTTCTACTTACAAGCTTCATTGAAGAAGTTCAACACAACAAAAATAGATGGTGGGAGCCCTTAGAAGGGTGCTCCTACATGATGAGCCCAAGAAATCTCACCGAGTTCCTTCAATGATCGAGCTTCCTTCAATAACCGAGACCATCGATTAAAGTTGTAACCGAGTACCATAGGACCAAAAAAACACACCTCCATGTAGATTCACCAAGTACCCTAGAATGCCCCTCCATCAATATATGTATGTATGTATGCATCTCTCTCCTTATTCCCTTTCTCTATCTCTCTCTCTCTACATAACCAACATGCAGTTTATGTAGAACTAAAAGCTTGCATAAGTTTTAGTTCTATAGAACCCACACATGTTATGAGTAAATATGAATTTTGACACTTTTTTGTTAATGAAATGCGTACATGTTCCATTGAGCTAAATAAATTATTCCTAACAGCCAAAACAATGGCATTGCAACTTGTTCCAAGGCCCAATACTATTTTTCATGTCTTTCTATGATAGTATCAGACATGTTTTCATAATTTTTTGTCACTTTTGATTTCAAATGATTGATTAATCTTATTTTTTGGATTGTTCTTGAAGTTATTTAGTGTTATTACTTTAGATTATAACAAAATGATGATAATTTGTTGTTTTTTTTTGGTAAGATTTTAACAAAATTATTATTCTTCATAACTCGTGTAGTTTATGAAGAACTTTTTTTAGTTCTTCATAACCCGCACAGGTTATGAAGAATTATAAGTTTTTTTTGTTTTTTTTAGGCTTGGCATGGTGCAGTTTTTCCAAGCCAAAATGTTTTGAATTTCAAATAACCTTCACAAGTTTTTTAAAATTTTGAGTTTTTTTTTTCATATGGCCACTTCTTTTACTAGCAACTTGGTGCACTTACCCATTAGTCATTTTATATATCATTGGATTGTATTCCATAGTAGATTGGTGCACATTCATGATTGTTTCCCTCACTTGTATTTGACCAGTAAGCTCTAGGTAGTGTGCCTAAATGCATGTCCATTCCCCTTTGTAATATTCCTAATAGGGTATAGTGTTTTTAGGGTAAAAGCACAATAATCTGTCATCCTTTTACAAAGGAAAAGTATAACAAAATCAAAGTTGTTCAACTTCAATAGTATAAAAATGACATCTATGTTTGGAATTTGAAGATGATGTAAACTAATTAAATTTGATAAAATGGATGAAGTTTATGATTAATATTTTTAATAATTTTTTTGAATAAGAATTGATATGTTTTTGAACTTTTAAAGATGATTTTTCAGTTAGTGAAAAATGCTCTAGTTCCTATGAGGTCCTACCCCGACCCATCTTAGCTCGACTAGTAATTTGACACGTGGACTATCTAGATGATACATTGTTTTGTGATACTAGACCTATTTTGATTATGAATTTTTAACTTTAGACATTATGTAATGATTTTACATTTTATATGGATGATGTTAAATTTACTTTTACGTGGGTATGTTAGATTCATACTAACTTTGTGATATAGAAGATAATTGTAACCTGAATTCTGCATATTGTTGTACATTATCTTATGGAATGATAAATTGGGTTAGTTATGATGATTGATTTCCTAATGAAAATGATTCTGCAATTAACTTAGGGTTAGGTATCCCCACTTGAAATCCTCTCCCTTTTAAAATTGATCATATTTAATTTATTATATGTCTCTTTGTTTTAACTTTATCCTCTTTACATAAGCCCTCTTTAATTATTATTTTTCTTTGATTAAGTGAAGATATGAGTAATAATTTTAACTTTTTATTAAATATTGTTGAAATAAAATTGTGTTATTTAGTGATTTGTAATGTTATATTTTGTCTTAGAACTAAAATTCTTTTATTTAGATTTATCTTTTAGAAATAATATTAAATGTAAATTAAAAAGCTAACCATGATAAAATTAATTTGACAATATCCTTTTTATTAAATTGTACTTATTATAAATTAAAGATCAGGAATGGACACTTAAGTTGATTATATTTTAATTAAGGAAAAATAGTATTTATTACTATTTAGTTAAAGATCTTGTTAGCTCCCTTAATGATTCGGTTATAAGAAATTTTAGTAGGTTCATTTATATTGTCCTAGAAAAAAAAATATTAATGTCAAGAATTGAATCTTTGTAGCCTTATAATAAAATGGGGTATTTAATGCAATGAAATTAATATAATAACTTTGGTCATGCTTTAATTAAGCGGCCTTTTAAAGATTACCTCTAACAACTATATTCCTAGGGGGAACCTAGATGAAACTTTATCTTTCCATAATAATTACTTTATTGTGATTAATCTAGAATCTTTAGTATCCTCACATTTAACTCCTTGAAGGAAAAATTATAGATTCTTGAATCATTGAGACTAGATTTTATGTTGAACCTAGATGAAAATTTAGGCTTAGTATGTCAAGTCTAGTTAGGGTCCTTTTGTTTGTCTAATGTCGATCAATGAATAAAGGAGGATGGCATGCCAGCACATGCCATGTTTCCCCTTATGATTTGTCCGAGCAAGACAAAATTTCTTGAGCTTCGCATCAAGTGAGCTTTGTGTGTAACCTTAGTTGTTGTTTAGTGATCGAAAAAAAATTTGTTGTTGTTTTTTGTCCTTGTATTTTTGGGCATTACATTCTAGTATCAAAGCACAGTTTCTACTCTAGAAACCTAAACCCATTATGTTTTCCAACTCACTGTTTGTTTTCTACCTTAGTGTAGGATGCCTCGAGTCATGTGTAGTGCTCTCTAATGAGGATAGAGAGCTAGAGGTGGTCGTGTGGTAGTAGAGGGTGTAGAGTAGGTAGCTGAGAGAGTAGATGACAAGTAGGGGGGCCCTCCTGTGTCACCACCTAATCCCAACCAGGATATCCTTAATGTATTAAAAAATTTAGCTAGTATTATTATGGATAGATTACCACTAGGAGGTTAACAGGCTATGGCCCAAGATTGGAGTAGGACTCCTCCTCCTAGATAGGTTGAGGAGCAGGTAGATCATGAGGGTAGGTCTATTCACATGCCATAGCCACCACTAGTGGTTGTGCCAAGAGTACCCCATGATATAGGAGACCAGTTCAGAGACCTCATACGACTTCATCCACTTCCCTTTTCAGGATCCACGGGTGGGCTAGAGGTTGAGCCTTGGCTTCTAGGCCTCGAGCGATGCTTTGGGTTATGTCCTTATGAGAGGAACCTTAAGACACAATTTGTAGTACACATGCTAAGAGGGATTGCCTCTACTTGGAAAAGGTAGGAGGAGTGTAAAAGTCACCTTGCCATTGATACCCTCACATGGGAGACCTTCTTGGAGAGATTTTGAGCATGATATATGTTAGAGAACTATAGAAAGTATCACATACATGAGTTTCATGACTTATAGAAAAGAGGTCTATTAGTAGCATAGTATGAGAGGAGGTTTCTCGAGCTCCTCCCTTATGTAGATTACATGAAGGATGATAAACTTTAGGTCAACCACTTTATTAAGGGGTTGAACTATGCTATAGCTGATAGGGCACATATGGTACCATCAGGAGATTTACATGATACCATTGAGAGGGTCATGATCATTGAGGAGATCCATAATAGATCTCATGACACATGACATAGGTCACAAAATTGTAGTTCTACACCTCAGTCTTCTAGTTTCTAGAAATCCCACTGGAAGGAAAATCAGAAGCACACATCAGGATGTTCTAGGGCACCTTAGTAGTAGCAGTCTTAGTAGAGCCAGAGATAGAAACCTTCTTGGGGAAAAAAAGGCTCTAAACCCAAGAAGTGGCACTCACAAGGTTCTTGACGAGATCAGAGAGCTTAGACTCAGTCATCCAGAGGTGGCTATAGTGGATCTAGTATGATCGGTCAGAAGCAATAGTCTAGGCCTCAAGGGATACAGATCCAGGCTAGAGGACCATGCTACACATGTGGTGCTATGGGGTACATATCTAGAGAATGTCTGTTGGGCCATCCAGCCAGCAGTTAGAGGGCAGAAACATCAGAGCCTACCATAGGAGACATGGGTAGATCCCATAGAGTATTTGCAGTGGTTGATGACTACCAAGATGAGCACCAGACCATAGTTATTAAGGTTGTAGGAATGATTGGAGGTGGATTCAGACAGACAGCTGGCTTTCAAGCCCATATGTATATTGGCTTGCATGACCCTGGCTCTTCAAGGCCGAGAGCTAGACCGGGTCAGGGTTCAGTGGGATTTCTATGATGAGGTCACAACATATTGGCAGGACATAGCACAAATGAGAGCATAGTATCCCCATCTATTCGATGAACTCCCAAAGGAAGTTCATGCCTAAGGAGAGAGGATGTGAGGTCCTACCCTGACCCATCTTAGCTTGACTGATGATTTGAAACTTGGACTATCTAGATGATACATTGCTTTGTGATACTAGACCTATTTTGATTATGACTTCTTATCTTTAGACATTATGTGATGATTTTACATGTTTATATTGACAATGATGTTAGACGTACTGTTACATGTGTATGTTAGATTCACACTGACTTTATGATATAGAAGATAATTGTATCCTGAATTTTGCATATTGTTGTATGTTATCTTATGGAATGAGAAATTGAGTTAGTTATGATGATTGATTTCCTAATGTAAATGATTCTACAATTGACTTAGGATTAGGTATCCCCACTTGAAATCCTCTCCCTTTTAAAATTGATCATATTTAATTTATTTTATGTCTCATTGTTTAAACTTTATTCTCTCTACATAAGCCCTCTTTAATTATTATTTTTCTTTGATTAAGTGAAGATATGCGTAATACTTTTAACTTTTAATTAAATATTGTTGAAATGAAATTGTGTTATTTAGTGATTTGTAATGTTATATTTTGTCTTAGAACTAAAATTCTTTTATTTAGATTTGTCTTTTAGAAATAATATTAAATGTAAATTAAAAAGCTAACGATGATAAAATTAATTTGACAATATCCTTTTTATTAAATTGTACTTATTATAAATTAAAGATCAGGAATAGATACTTAAGTTGATTCTATTTTAATTAAGGAAAACTAATATTTATTACTATTTAGTTAAAGATCTTGTTAGCTCCCTTAACGATTCGGTTATAGGAGAGTTTTAGTAGGTTCATTTATATTGTCCTAGAAAAAAAAAATTAATATCAAGAATTAAATCTTTGTAGCCTTATAATAAAATAGGGTATTTAATGCAACGGAATTAATGAAATTAATATAATAACTTTGGTCATGCCTTAATTAAGAAGCCTTTTAAAGATTAGCTCTAACAACTATATTCCTAGGGGGAACCTAGATGAAACTTTATCTTGCCATAATAATTACTTTATTGTGATTAATCTAGAATCTTTAGTATCCTCACATTTAACTTCTTGAAGGAAAAATTATAGATTCTTGAATCCTTGAGACTAGATTTTATGTTGAACCTAGATGAAACTTTAGGCTTAGTATGTCAAGTCTAGTTAGGGTCTTTTCGTTGTCTAATGTCTATCGACAAATAAGTGAGGATGGCATGGTAGCACATGCCATGTTTCCCCTTATGAGTTGTTCAAGTTAGACAAAATGTCTCGAGTGAGATTTGTGTGTAACCTTAGGTGTTGTTTAGTGATTGAAAAAAAAAAATTTGTTGTGTTTTGTCCTTGTATTTTTGGGGATTACAATTCCCACCAAAAAATTATATGTAAATAAATTTTTTTTTCCCCAATTTCAAAATATGTCATAGATGACATATATAGCTAGTGCATGAAGAAATAAAAATTGGTTTGTGACCTATATTTTCTCTTTTATAACAATTCAAATTCCAACTCACTGAAATCAATAGTTTTCATCTCGCAACATATTTTTCATGACAAATCTATCCCAATCTAAAAAAGAAACATATATTCTTGAAGAGGACTCTCTCCTCTAGTGCACCATATGTTTTTCAAATTTATTTAATATAATTTACTATTTTTTTCTTTCTTCGAATCAACTTGTCCTTGACTGTTAAAATACCTACTTGAAATATTTTTTAATTACAATAAAATATGTCTAATTAAAACACTATAAAATCTATATGAGGATATTCTTGACTTTGATCTCTACAAAAGGGTATTTTTTTATTTTTAAAAAAATATCATTAAAAAGGTTAGGAGTGATTGGAATACCACTTTTCTTAAATAATTTTATTTTTATGGTAATTCAACATAAAGTGGTATTAAACATCCATTTAATAGATATTTCCAATTGGAAAAGTTAAAGCACTTATCTAACTTAGCTAGAATGAATCTAGCTAGACCATATGTTTGACCAAAATTAATTTTTAGTTAGAAATACTAAAATTCAAATGTGCTAATAAGTTAGCCTAAAAGGTGACACCTGATTGTGCTTTTACCCTTTAACCGAGTACATCATCTAGTGGGTTTAATCCCCACCGTAGTTTTTCCCCTAACAGGGTTTCTACACAAAACATTATTGGTGTTATGTGTTTGTGTATTTTTTAGATTAGTGCTTTCATGCTTTACTTTCAGATCTAAGATTAAAGGTTTAAGTTTACATAAGGTTTTTGTTTTTGGACACAACTAATTCACCACCCCTCCCTCCCCCTCTTAGTTGTGTGTTGCCTTGATTCTAACAGATCCTCCTCCCTATCTTTCTCAACATTATTCACAAATGGTGGAATAAAGGTAAAGGAGATATCATTAGCATGTTTGATGAAGATATCTTGAGTGCCAAATAAGAAGATCATTCTCTAATTATGGATCATTATGTGTGTCACTAAGGGCTACATTTAAATCACTAGAAAATATCAAAGAAACTTCATGATTGGTATCATCACTAATTTCATCATTATCATAAAAATCATCATCCTAACTAATCATGCAATAAAAGATTTAATGAAAGTAGAAGAACACCCAATTAGTC
This sequence comes from Chamaecyparis obtusa, assembly GCA_027943335.1. Taxonomy (NCBI): domain Eukaryota; kingdom Viridiplantae; phylum Streptophyta; class Pinopsida; order Cupressales; family Cupressaceae; genus Chamaecyparis; species Chamaecyparis obtusa. The sequence continues at coordinate 1,432,573 of BSBK01002215.1, read as the reverse complement.
CAAACTTCAATCCCTTTAGAGAGTTAGGCATTGATGATGGATTTTTCTCTTTAGAGATTGATTTGATTATATATGATGATTATAAGAAATGAATCAAGAACTAGGTAAATTTCTAAGAAACTAATGAGAATTAACATAAATAAAAAGATATAGAAAATTATATTGTGGAATCTAAGATCAAGTCTAGAAATTGTTAGGAATAGTCCCAAGAGATAACTAAGAAGGGGGGGGGGGGGGGTGAATCAATTATATAAAAGTTTCAATTCTTTACCCAATTAAGTATACTTAAAATTTAAGCATAAACACAATAAAATAAAACTTGAACACAACACCAATATTTTGGGAATTGACACCGACTAATAAACTGCACTAGTGTATAATAATCCTTGTTAGAAGATCTTACAACCATGTTAGGAGTTGATATTTACAATATAATAAGTATAGTGACCTGGTCAAAGGTCGGACCCTGTTAAGAGTCTTTTATGATTGACCCTATTATGGGTGAGGATGCACTGTCTGAGAGTTCATTGCTCAAAGGGGTGAAGGCTGCAACCTTCTGAGATCCACACTATATCTGGATCTTGGTGAACTACGAGGTAGACCTGCTATCTTGATCAGTTCTAATGAATAACATATACTCTTTACTTGGTCACATAGACCTTTTTTTAATGGTTCAACACTTCGCCCTCTCTACTCATCTCTTCTCTTTTAACTCTGAACCATGTCTTAGCAATCACAAATGACTGCCTATAAATATCTTCTCTCTAAATGATCTAATCAAGTCAGGCTATTAGAACCACCTTGAAATCATATTAGAGAAACAATAACACTCTCCAATAAAAAAATTTTCGGCTCTACTAAGCACACAACACAAACTAGGACCTGTCTAAATTAATAAGTGTAGACGCATGCTACACACTATCAGGTCTACCAAATTAACTGATACTTTCTCCTCAAGCTAAATTACATCGTGCAATCTTAGAAAATCATTCATAACACTTCTCCAATCACTAATTCAAGCATGCATACCGTAATGATAGGTGCAACTCCTATACTAATATAATCTTTGTTGGCTCTTCTGGATAAACATAGGAAACTATAACTGGTGAATAGCGACCACATAAATTCACTTCTACTTCACATTAGACTCTGCATCCATGAATGTAGAAACACTAACATTTCTCCATCACATATCCAAAGGTGCAAGGCTCCATGATGTGTGTGTGAAAATTGTACCTGATCTGTAGACACAACACTTCAGTAAAATATTAGAGGTTAGCTATAATCAAAATCGTGCAAAATTGAAATCTAATTTAACCAAGTGATTTACTACCTTCTAGTAGGTGTGAGATTACTATTCTCAGATTGCTATCGAGATCAGTGACCTAGACGACACCTAAATGAAGGATTTGAATGCAAAACTGATATGAAATATGAATGCAATTAATCTATATTTTTTATTTTTTTTCTATGCAATATGAATGATAAACTTGATATGAATCTATGATATGCTAAATGATCTAACAATAATATGCAATATGAAGATAAAATGAATGTAAAAACAAGATTGATCTCATAATAATGTTGATTCACAATAAGCTTTGATCCTTCCAATTGCAATTCTCCAACGTGATTGTGCAAAAATATGAGATGCTGTGGATTTGAGAGATGAATTATGAAGAGCTGAGCCTTGGTTTTTATAGAAATTCAGGGCTTTGGAGGTGTATGGATAAAAGCCATAAATCACTCAGATTAACTTAGCTTGATTTTAGTTATCTGATAATAAAGATAATTTAATTCACAAAAATATGCAAATCATGCAAAAACAACTTTTTAACTCAAATTAGAGTTTAGATCATCTTTTTGAACTCCAAAAAGATGTTGAGTTCCAAAAAGTCAATAACTTGCATTGATTTTCTAATTTGGAGTTTAACTATTTCTTTTGAATGTGCATAATAATTATGATTTAATTAAATAAATAAAGTGATTTATGCTCAACTTAACTGATTTTTGAAATAAAATAATTAATTTATGGGTTAATTAACTATTTTATCAAAATTTTATTAAAAACTATATTATTAAATAATGAAAACTTGTTTTAATCAATTAAATAAAAATTTAATCAATTATTTGTAGGATATTGGATTTATTGTCAAAATTAAATAATACAATTAATAATAGATAGAATTAAATTTAATTACACAATTAAGTGGTAGGATATTAAATGTAATTAATTAAATATGAAAATATTCAATTAATCAAACTTAGGATAAATGTGATTTATCGCCAAATAATCATTAAATTAAAGATAATTAAGATAATTAGGAATATTGCTAGGAATATTCCTCGATGCAAAATTTAAGATAATCAATTAGGATTCGATGATGTTTAGATGTGCCTTAGGTTAGGACTTTGATGTCGATTTCAGTTGAATTGTTGATATAGAAGATTAATGAACTTATAGCCCATTTTTGGGGTATTAGACATGATAACTATACAGACAATCACACATAGAACACTGCCTGTAACTCTGTTAGGAACACTACTGACACAAGCTGCTATATAACTATTTGTACTAACAATTAACATCTACATCCATGATATCATGCTGAAACATGTGTATGCTACATATACTCAAAGCTTACTACATATGTCTTGCACAAATGCTACTTACCATATGTTGTCATCAATGACAAACATACAGTCAGCACTGGCTTGCTAGCAAATCTCCAACAATCTCCCCCTTTGGAATTGATGGCAACATATGGAATGAAAAAAACCACCAATTCAAATGACCAATTATTTTATAACATTCTCCATTTCCTCATCAAAACTTCCCCAAGGATGAATCCTCCATCTATTGTAATATTTATCAATATTCTTCAATTCCTCAACTGAACTGCTTCCATGACTGAATAATACTTCCCCTTGCTGCTGCTTCCATGACTTAATACTACTACCTATTTTTGATACATATTATCTCTTCTTAATTCTATATGTACTCCCCCTTTACTACTTTTTTTCATGACTATATACTACTCCCCCTTTGACATCAATGGAAAAGGGTGCCAAACATTTAAGCATCGGTACTACTCTTGAAGTAGAGTAGTCAACCATCCATCAATCATTGAGGACTAATGCTCTTTCCACTTTTTCTAAGCAAAATTAGGGAAGGGAATTACTCCCAGCTTCTCCCTGAGATACTCAAAAGTATCCATTAGTAAGGGCTTTGTGAATATATCTTCTAGATGTTCTTTTGTACTCACATAATCCAATTTGACTTCTTTCTCTTCCACTTTCTCTCTTAGGAAGTGATACTTAATCTCTATGTGCTTTGTCTTTGCATGCATCACAAGATTATTTGACATGTTGATAGTGCTAGTGTTATCACAATGAATAACAATAGGATAATCAATTTGAATTCCAAAATCCTTTATCATCTGTTTGATCCAAACAATTGTAGAACAATTCAAGGCTTCTATAACATACTCTACTTCTATTGTTGACTAAGAAATACAATTCTTCTTCTTGCTTATCCAAGTGACAAGTCTGTTACTAAAAAATACTGCTCCTCCTGATGTACTCTTTCTATCATCAACGCGTCCTACCCAATCTATATCTATATATACATGAAGCTCAACATTCTATGAGTTAGGATACCATAGACCATAATCTATACTTCCCTGTAGATATCTGAATATTCTTTTTACTTCCAAGAGGTGACTTTGTTTAGGCTCTACTGCAAATCTTCCAACTATGCCAACTACATTAGAAATATCAGGTCTAGTTTGAGTAAGATATATGAGTTTACCAATCATAGACTTGTACAATGTTACATCTACTACTAGAGAATCATCTTATTTTGTAAGATTGCATCCTATTATCATAGGTGTACCCACTCACTTATAGTCATCCATCTTGAACTTCTTCAATATCTCTTTCACATATTTAGACTGATTAATGAAAATGCCTTTCTCTGTCTGTTGCACATTTAATCCCAAAAAGTATTTGTTAAGTCCAATCATGCTCATCTCAAACTTTCTCTGCATCTCCTTGGAAAATTTCGCACTAAGTTTGTCATTACCCCCAAAGATAATGTCATCAATAAATATAGCTACAAGTAGTAAACCTTCAGACATCTCTCTGATAAATAGATTACAATTTGTTGCTCCTTTCTTCAATCTAATTTTTGTTAGATATCCATCAAGTCTCTCATACCAATCTCTAGGGGCTTGCTTAAGTCCATAGAGGGCTTTCTTCAATCTACATACCATATCAGGCTTGTCTGATAGGGTGAATCCTTTTAGCTTCTCAATGTATACTTCTTCCTTTAACTCTCCATTCAAGAATGCTGACTTAACATCCATCTGATAAACTTTGAAGTTTTTGAATGTTGCATAAGCTAGAAACAACTTAATAGCTTCTAATCTACTAACAGTTGAAAATGTGTTTGAATAATCAATACCTTCTTTTTACGCATATCCCTTGCATACTAACCTTGCTTTATTCCTTACTATTGTACCATCTTCATTCATCTTGTTTATGACTATCCACTTGGTTCCAATCACATTATTATCACTAGGTCTTGGGACTAGCTCCCAAGTATCATTCTTAATAATTTGATCTAGTTCTTCTTTCATAGCATCATACCAATCTGAATCATTACATGCATCTTCAACACTTAAAGGTTCAATCTGAGATAGTAAACATACTGATTCATTTCTTACTGAACTCTTTACTTTTGATCTTGTTGTGACTTTGCTACTCTGATATCTAATGATGTCATCCTTAGAGTGATATCTAGATGTAAACTTTGGAACTTTAGGTGATACTGTCTCATCTTCCTTCTGAGTTTCTTATTCACTTATTTCAAGGTCATTGAACAATACATCAATACTATCAAACATCTCTTCAACAAATATCTCACTAGTGGAAGGAATGGGTTCTTGTTCAATCATAGGTGCATAATCATGATATCTTTCTTGAACCATAAACTTTTCATCAATCTTAACATGAGCACTTTTAATGATCTTTTTAAATCTCAAATTAAAACATCTATAAGCTTTTCTTTTAGTAGAGTAACCAAGGAAAATACCTTCATCGCTTCTTGCATAAAACTTTCCTATTGCTTCATCCCTCTTGATGTAGCACTTGCTTCCAAAGATTCTAAAGTATTTCACTATGGGAACATTACCAAACCATAGCTCATAAGGTGTCTTGTCTGTGCCGGGCCTCAATTGTATTCTATTGATGGTATAGACTATTGTATTGACCACATCTCTCCAATAGGTGTGTACAACTTTTCCTTCAATCATGATGCTGTGTGTTGTATCAAGGATGATCCTATTCCTTCTCTTTGCAATCCCATTTTTCTAAGGGGTTCTAGGTGCACTCAACTATTTGTTTATGCCATGTTCTTCACAGTACTCATAGAATCTGTCAGAGGTGAATTCTCCTCCTCTATCTGATCTTAGACACTTTATCTTTAGTCTAGATTCATTCTCAACCTTAGATTTGAATATTTTTAACTTCTCAAATGCTTCTAACTTATCTTTCAAGAATGCAACCCACATCATTCTAGAATAATCATCAACAAACAAAATGAATTACCTTTCACCATAGTATGATCTTGTTTGATTTGGTCCACATAGGTCTGTATGAATTAGATCCAACTTGTTCTTTGTTGAATTATGCTTGCTTCTGAATGAATTCCTCACATGCTTTCCCATCATACATTCTCTGCAAATAGTATCAACTGGCTTTGCTATGCTAGGTAGATATCTTATTGGCTTTACATTTCTTATCTTTACTATGTTATCAAAATTGATATGACATAGTCTTTTATGCCATAGCCAACTATCATCTACTTTAGCAACAAAACAACTTGCTTCTGAATTAAGCTGAAAAACATTACCTTTAGTCTTTGAAGGGAGCATCAGCAAAAATAGGTTTTTCATGAAATCAAAGACATATTTAATGAATTTTATGACTTATTAGATGTAAATAGTTCTATTCCCATATTGGGACAACTTGTACACATTTTTTAGAAAGTCAATAATGAAGTTGGTTGTGCAAGTGATAAGTTATTTGAATGGTCTGAACGAAGGTTTGAGACCAAAATGCTAGAAAAGATATCTACCAAGATAGCAGTAAAATAGGTTGAGCTATCAAATTTGGTAAAGAAGACTGAGGGATTAGTTATGAATAGACAGTCTCTATTGGCCAAAATATGTAATGTTGAACTATTCACAAATGAGAATCAATGATTGCTTGACACTCTCAAGAAAGAGATTAAAGCTACAAGTCATTCCCTGACCTTGGATGCAGACACCAGTGATGGACACTATGTAAAAATCATGTAGACACAAGGTAAGTTAGTCGAGCTGATGGCTAATGATGGAAAGATTCATTCTCACCTACTCTCTATTCAAACTATTTTGACACTACATCTAGAGGCTATACAAAGAAAATTAGCAAAGGCTAAAGCATTGATCTAGAGTGATCCACATTTGTCCATAGCAGAGAGTCTTATCAATTTAGCTACTGATTTAGAAGTGCAAACAGAAGTTTTGAACCTTGCTTCAACTGCTTGGACAGATGCACTCTACATGATCACGATGCTGCATAAACCATTTCTTGAAAAAATTTGTGAGCTACCTACTGATGAAAAAAATTTCATGTCAAAAACAAGGGGGAATCATCATGAAATGAGTATGAATAGGGACAGGTAACAAAATTTTGAATGTATATATATCTCAGGGGGAGTATTAGGCTAGTACAAACATATTTTTTTTGTAATTGTAAATACGAATGTCATGACAAAGTGTTTTTGCCACTAATGTCAAAGGGAGAGATTGTAGATCTCTATAGTTTTTGTTGACCATTAGTGTTTCACACTTAGTCATATATCTAGGCAATAATGGTCGGTCATCACTGCGACTAAGTCATTTTGTAAAGGCCGAGTTTTATATTGTATATTTATCGAGTAGTAGTACTGTCGAGTAAAGTCATGGTCACTATGTTTGTAATATGTCGAGAGTATAGTTATTGCCAAGTTACATATATCAATGATTACCAAGTGACAGAGAAGGATGCCAAGTATAGTTAATGCCGAGTGCTAGGAATAACTTTTGCTAAGTTAGCCAAAATTGACATACAAGTTTGGAATGGCACATTGATCAAGGTAAACCATTTTTGGTGATAATGATATTTTGTATTTTTTCTATTGAGGTAATTACGCATCCATATTATTATCATTGATCCCTATGTAAAACCTAGAGCCAATCAAAAAATTATATAATTTAGGTGGCAATAGAAATAAATCTGAACCGTAGATCTTGAAGCGGTAAAACATTTTTTTTGTTATATAAAGGAAAGATCTAGATCAGAGAATAGTATGTCAATCAGAGGGATAAGATTGAATTAGTATGAGAAGATGATCAAAGAAGTATATTCAGAATAGTGAAGTATTCAAACAAAGTTTAGTGACCGAGCTAAGCAGTAAAAGGATAGAATTAAGAAAGATCAGATATAAGAGATCAAAATATGAAGTAAAGAGGAGATATGTAATATGCATACTAGTGCAAACCGAAAGATCAGGTATTGAGACATTTTGACCAGTGTATCAGGGTAAATATCTTAACTGAGTAGTCTTAGCAGACTTTTTGTAAATCTCTTTGTCGAGTGCTTACTTTATTGTAAGTTTATAAATCCTTTAATAAGGTAGACTATACAAGTCTTTTAGCTTTTGACTGAGAAGACCTTTCATAGGGTAGATCATGATTTGATCACATTTTGTAAGCCTTAACAGGCAAAACTTATTACTGCAGTAGTGAAGATTTGTGGGTGTCATCTCCACCCTAGTTTTACCTTTCAAAGGTTTCTAGGTTACCAAAAGTATGGTGTTATGAGTGATTTCATGTATGTTGCTTTATATGTTTTGTTTCTTACAATAATTAAGTTTTGATTTATCATGCATAAAGTTTGATCAGTTCAAAAGGATAAAAGTAGGTAATATCTGATTCACCCTCCCCTCTCAATATTACTTTCCCACTTATATTTCCAACAATTATTACACTACCCTTGTTGTTAATGGTGCACTTGTTTTCTTTGAACTCCAATCTATAACCTTTTTCAAGAAACTATCCAACACTAAGAAGGTTATGCTACAGACCATCTACATAAAGAACATCATTAGTGTTGTTCTTTCCATCCAATGTGATATCTCCTCTACCAATGATAGGTTTAGGAGTGTTGTCTCAAAATCTAAGCATGCCACCATTGTATTTGTCCATATGAACAAATCTATCTTTATCACCTATCATGTGATGTGAACAACCGCTATCTATAATCCAATATGTCCTTATGTCTGCTTGTGAAATCAATGCTAGCTCTTGTTCCTTTTTCTCATATTCACGATCCATCTTGTCATACATCTTCTCCATAATAGAAATGAATCCAATTTCATCTTCAACTGAATCATCATCAAAAACTCCATCACCATCATAGTAACATTCTTTTGTATACTTAGGCTTGTAGTTAGTTCTGAATTTCTTAACTCTTGTAGGACTCTTAACTCTTGTAGGACACTTAGATGCAAAGTGACCAATCTTGTTACATGAGAAACATTTGAAAGGTAACTGAACTTCATAATTTCCTTATCATTTTCTTTCTTTCTTAGCAATCATGGCAATAATATCATCTATCTCTTTATCTTCATCTTCATCATCAAAATTACCAGAAGTGTTTAAGGATTTCTTACCATGGATTGATGCTTTGAAGGTTGTCTCACTTTTAGGCTCTATCTTCAATCTTGAAATCTCAAAGATGAAATGTTGCTAATCAAGGTCTCTCTCTTGAAATTTTTTGTAAGATGCATGGTCTCACTAGGGATGTTGATCTTGTTTTCATACTCTATTGTAAGGGTAGTCATCAACTTATCCATAATGTCTTCCTCCGAGATCTCTCCACCATTGTTCTTGATTCTAGCAACTACTTCATTGACCCTTTGGTTGTAAGCTCTGATGTTTTCTTCAAGTAACATCTCTAAGGCATTGTATCTTTTCTTCCATGTCTTTCTACAGACATTATTTTCTTGAGTATCTCCTTCAAACATGTCTTGTAGGTGCTTCCATATCTTGAAGGTTGTGTCTACTTTCTTTAACTTTGAAAACTCACTATCAAATAAGATGCTGATAAGGGCTTCTTTGGCTATTGCATTCTGATGTAAAAAATCCTTTTTCTTTCTAGTAGCATCATCCTTTGCAAGATCTTCTAGAGAGGGGATATTAATTTCTTTGATAGCCACTTCAAAAAGTTCAAAAGCAATGCACTGCAAATGTGTCACCATCTTGTTCTTTCAATCAAGATAGTTCTCTCCATCAAACTTAGGACTGTCTTTTCTAAAGAATTCCATCTAATCAACCTCAAGATGTTAAACTTTCTCTCTAAGGCACTTGGCTCTGATACCAATTGTTAGGAATAGTCCCAAGAGATAACTTAGAGAGGGGGGGTGAATTAGTTATCTACAAGTTTCAATTCTTTACCCAATTAAGTATACTTAAAATTTAAGCATAAACACAATGAAAGAACACTTGAACACAACACCAGTATTTTGGTTATGGAGAAATCCAAATAGGTAAAAACCCTAGTGGGAATTGACACCCACTAATAAATTTGACAAGTGTATAATGATCCTTGTTAGAAGATCTTACAACCCTATTAGGAATTGATATTTACAATGCAATAAGTATAGTGACCTGGTCAAAGGTTAGACCCTGTTAGGAGTCTTTTATAATTGACCCTATTAGGGGTGAGGATGCAATGTTCAAGAGCTCGCTGCTCAAAGGGGTGAAGGTTGCAACCTTCTAAATAATAGATACAGACTATATCTGGATTGTGGTGAACTGTGAGATAGACCTGATGTCTTGATTAGTTCCAATGAATAGAATATACTCTTTACTTGGTCACATAGACATTTTACTGATGGGTTAACACTTCACACTCTCTACTCTACTCTTGTCTTTCAACTCTGAACCATGTCTTAGCAATCACAAATGATTGCCTATAAATATCTTCTCTCTAAATGATATAATCAAGTCAGCCTATTAGAACCACTTTGAAATCATATTAGAGAAACAATAACACTCTCCAATAACATTTCTATCAGCTCTACTAAGCACGTAACACAAACTGGGACCTATCCAAATCAATAAGTGTAGACACACACTACACACTGTCAACTCTACCAAATTAACTGATACTTTCTCATCAAGATAAATTACATCATGCTCTCTTATCCAAACATTCATAACACTTATCCAATCACTAATTCAAGCATGCATACTATAATGATAGGCGCAACTCCTATACCAATATAATCTTTTTCGGCTCTTCTGGATAAACATAAGAAACTGTAACTGGTGAATAGCGACTGCATAAATTTACTTCTACTTCACATCAGACTCTCCATCCATGAATGGAGCACCAATAACATGTCTCCATCACATATCCAAAGGCATAAGGCTCCATGATAACTGTATGGACAATCACACATAGAACACTACTTGTAACTTTGTCAGGAACACTGCTAACACAAGCTTCTACATAACTATCTGTAGTAACAATTAACCTCTATGCTCATGATATCATGCTGATAACATGTCTATGCTACACATACTCAAATCTTACTACATAAGTCTTCCATTCATGCTACTTACCATATGCTGTCATCAATGACAAACATACAGTCAGCACTGGCTTGCTAGAAAATCTCGAACATAAATGGGGTGCAGAAAGGAACCTATCACTAAAATTTTGGCCTCTGAGTATTAGTCAATGGAGTGAGGCAACCTAGACTAGAGGTGTATTCATTACCTTTAATGTTTAAATTCAATATTTCTTTCTGGTTCAAAATTTTGAACTATGTGCCTTAGTCTTCTCTACGTGAATATGCAACTCTATGTTATTTTATATTCGACTAGATACATAAAAGAGGGGAAAGGTGTTGATTTATATATCTTATATTTCCTACTTCAAACCTTGGGTAGGAATTAACCTCCACTACAAAAATGATGATTAAAAAAAAGAGCTTACCTTTAATAAGGTAGAGGCTAAAAACATTGAGAAAATGGAGAATTGATAATGGATACCTTTGATGTGATTTTATTTCCCTAGAGCCTCATGGAAGTTGGATGTTGCTTGATAGGATTTCATGCATGCCTTTATTGATGAAGGAAACACATAAACTTTATCATGCGGTGGTCCAACAATAGTGTGTCCCACTTTTTTAGAAATGTTGATTTTTGCTGAAATAATACATTTTTAATAAAATATGATCATTTAAGCCTTGAGAGGTTCCTTTTGAAGGAATTAATTACAAATGGTTATCTCAAAGCCTCTTAGATTAAAAACACATTGATATAACATCTATACTCATTCATAAATACAATGGAGTCTCCTTCAGACCTATTAAATGTTGGAAACTGCAATTGAAGCAATTGTTGTATTGTCATTGATGCTAAACCTTAACTGGTAAGAATGTTTCTATCTAAGAAAGTACAATATCTATTGAGTGATGAGAAGGATTAGGGTAAGGGTGATAACAATAAAACCTAGAGAAAAGGTTGATTTATTTATATACTTCAATGAGTAATTGATTATGTGGAAGAATGATAAGATAATGTATTATTTATTTAACTAAGAAGCAAGATGGAACAAGTAGGCTTAACTGAGAAAAAGTAAAGAAATCTAGTTTAAGCCGAGTGATGTTAGTGTCGACCGAGCTAGTATATGCCAAGTAAATTCAGTGTTGACCGAGCATCAGTGTATTGTCGAGGGAGACAACATTGGCCAAGGGAAACAGTTTGAAGTGGTGACCGAGCTACGTAGTGATGACTGAGGAGTTGAACACAGTATTGACCAAGCATCATTAATTTACATTTGAGGAAGAATTCATATTCCTAGCTGAAATAGTTGATTTCTTGGATTATGTAAATTGTTTTGACTTTATTAATTGACTGTATGGAGCATTTAATGCATAGTAAACCATTTTATTGTGATTCCAATAAAGAGATTAAAGATGTTTCTAGAAGGATGGATGAAGAACATAATGTTGGAAGGATTCAATGAATCTGACCTAACCCTAAGAGCTATGGAGGAGATTAAGCAGTAAAAGATGGATCTACCTATCAAAGAGGCATTAACAAAACCTAAGTGTGAGGTTGAGAGAGATGTTGGAGTTGTTGTTGTTATTGACTAAAAAAGTAGAAAGGCTAAAGGTGAAGGAGTTGATCATAGTTGTGATTGCTTGAAGGGATTTTTGAGCAGATTGGTGATAGAGATGGAAATGGAACTCAGTCAGTAAGCCAGCATATATGCAAGAATTGGATCTGTTATTTGCAAAGTGAGTTGTATGTTTTTAGATCAAATATTACTTTTACTTTCTAATCATTATATCAGTCAAAATCCTTTAATCAAGGTTGCATTCCAATGGAATGTACTTAAGTCCTCTAACAAGGTGCACTCCTAATAGGGTGGTTGAAATCCTTTAATAGGGTCACACCTAGCAGTGTGTTTGTAAACCTTTGACAAGGTTGGCTTTTCACAGAGCTCACTTCAGAAGAGTGAACATATTAGTAACATGTTACAAAGTGGTTTTTCCCAAATTGGGTTTCCACTATAAATCCTACTATCAACACTTGTGTGAATGTTTTGGTTTGAACATTTCTATGTTTTGCAAGTTAAATACTGTTGGATAGTGGACTGCACTATTATATGTTTTTGGTATACATTCTATAATGACTGAGTAGTGTTGATTACTAGATCTGAGTAGTTGAAGTGTTTAAAAATTTAATTGATACATATGGACCTGAGAACAACTAATTCACCCCCCCTCTTTATTGTTCTAAATCATATTAACAATTGGTATTGGAGCTTTTGGTGCTTACACATAACAAGTTTAAAGGTACTTGAAGTAAATGATCAAGATCTATAAAAAGGAGGTACCGAAGTTGAATAAGGAGAACTTCCCTGCATGATAGAGTCTAATGAAACTGCATCTAGCTGGTATTGGTGACTCAATGAAATATTATGTTGAACATGACTATGTTACACCTGCTACATCTTTGACTATCGAGGAGATGAGAGATAAACAAGAACACAATCAAGAAATGTTGGAGATTGCATTTGCCCTAAGCTTTCTTGAATTTGAAGACATTAAAGATTGCAAAATGCAAAGAAAATGTGGGACACTCTTGCAAACATCTATGGTGGTGACATAAATGTACTAAGGGCAAAAGCTAAAAACCTAAGAGGTAAGTTTGATGAAATGAAAATGCAAGAAGGTGAGAATATTGCTCAATATTGTGGTAGGATATAGGAGGTTGTAAATGCTATTAGAGGATCTAATGGAACTATTGATGATGGGATTGTTATTGGAAAGATATTGAGAAATTTGCGTCCTATGTATGCCATCAAAATTTCAGCAATTCAAGAATCTAGATGTAACCTTGTTAATGCTCTAACACTGGAAAATCTTGTTGGTAAGCTTACTGATTTTGAGATTTCTAATTATGATAACTTCACTATTGCTAATGTTGAATCTGCATTCAAGTCACAAATGGTTTTGCATAAGTCTAAAAAGGAAAAAGAAAGATGTATAAGTGAGAGTGAAAGTGATAGTGACACTTCTGATGAAGAACTAGAGGATCTTGAAGCTCTTATGGATAGAAGATTGAAAAGAGGAAAAGGAAAGTATAAAGGTAAACTTCCTATCATATATTTCTCATGTAACAAAGTTGGCCATATAGCTACAAGATGTCTTGACAGGGATGACAAGGATGAAGAAAGAGAAAGAAAGTACAAGGATAAGAGAGAAAACAATGATTATCGAAGATACAAGGACTACAAGGATAAAGGTAAGAAATCATGTTACATTTCTTAAGAAGAAACTAACAATGATAATGATGATTTTGAAATTGAAGAAGTCTATGTTGCTATGAAAGATGAGCTTGATGAAGATGAGAAAACTGCACTTGTTTTTTATGTGAGCAAAGGTGATAAATGGATTATTGATAGTGGTTTCTCACACCACATGACTGGTGAAAAAAGTAAATTTGATACCCTAGATCATTACAAAGGTAGAAGTATTAAGTTTGGTAATGATGCACCATGTCCTATAAAGGGTAAAGGATTAATTAAGCTGACTAATAAGATCACTTGTGAAAATGCTTATTGGGTTCAGAAGGTCTTAACTATAATTTTCTAAGTGTTGCATAGCTTAATAACACTGGTTATTGAGTGGAGTTTCATCATAGGAAGGCTAAAATATTTGATGCCACTAGTGAAATGATTGGAAGTGGAGAATAGACAAGAGGTAATTTTTTATATCTAGACCTATCTGAAGAGACATGCTTGGTTTCACAACTTGATGATATACGGTTATGGCATAAGAGGCTATGTCATGTTAACTTTGAAAATCTGGTAAATATTAGTAAAAAGAAGAAAGTTAGAATACTAAGAAGAAAGTTAGACATTTTCCTAGATTGAAGAAACTTGATAATGTGATGTGAAAACAATGTCAGTTGGGTAAAATAACAAAGTCTAGTTTCAAGAGAAAGACTTTTACTTTTGAAAAAGTTTTAGATCCGGTTCACAGTGACCTTTGTGGACCTATGGGTGTACAAAGCTATTGTGGTGCTAAATACTTTATTTTATTTGTTGATGATTACACTATGATGATGATTGTAATGTTTTTAAAAGAAAAATATGATGCACTTCAGTTGTTTAAGTGGTATTTGGCTAAGGCCGAAAAGGAGACAGGTAGGAACCTTAAATGTCTAAGATCTGACCAAGGTGGAGAGTTTATATCAAATGAGTTTAATCTATTCTACAATGATAGAGGAATCAAGAGATAGATGTCTGCACCTAGAACACCTCCATAGAATGGTATAGGAGAGAGAAGGAATAGATCTATCATGGATTGTGCAAGGACACTAATGATTGAGAAGAATGTTGCACAAAAGTATTGGAAAGAAGTTGTAAGTAGAGATATTTATACCTTAAACTAAGCACAAATAAAAAAGGTACAAATGTTACAACTTATGAACTATGGCACGGTTATGCACCTAATTTAAAATACTTTAGAATTTTTGGGAGAAAATGCTATATACTAAAATATAATAGGAATGGAAAGTTTGCTGCTAAAAGTGATGAGAGCATATTCCCAGGCTATTCCACAAAGAGTAAATCTTACAAGTGTTTGAACTCTAACACTAAAAAAATTGTGGAAAGTGTAAATGTGAAGGTTGACGAATATGCAGAGAAAAATGATCAGGAAAGGAAAAGAGAACTTGAGGATTATAGATCTTTTGTCTATATAGCAGAAGGAGAGGCAACTAACACACTTGCACTTGATGCAAAGTCTCGAGTAAGTAATGTCAAGCATCAAGGAGATATTGTTGAGCGACAAGAGGATGCTATCGAGTATCAGGAAGAGGTTGTTGAGAAAATAGAGGCTAAATCTAATAATCTTATTGATGAACCTAAAGAGAAAGGAGAAAAGAAAGCTGAACCTATTTTGGCACAGTATGTAAGGAGACATCACAAGCTTGAGAAAATCATTGGAGATAAAGAGATTGGAGTTCTGACTAGAAGAAAGTTAAGAGATCCTACATGTTTATTGTGTGAATTTGAGCCTAAGACAACAAGGGAGGCATTAGAAAATGAAGACTGGATTCAAGCTATGAATGAGGAGATAGACCAAATTGAAAAGAATGATACTTGGACTCTGGTGCCTAGACCAGAAAACAAAAATGTCATTAGAACAAAATGGGTATTCAGAAATAAGCTTAATGAACATGGAAAAATCACAAGAAAAAAATCAAGGCTGGTATGCAAGGGTTATGCACAAGAAGAAGGAATAGACTATGGGGAGACATTTTCCCTGTAGCAAGATTAGAAGGAGTGGGAACTCTACTTGCATATGCTGCCTATAGAGATTTCAAGGTATACCAAATGGATGTCAAGTCTGAATTTTTAAATGGTATATTAGAAGAAGAAGTTTACATTGAGCAACCTGAAGGATTTTTTTATCCAAACAAAAGACACATGGTTTGCAAGCTGAATAAGGCATTGTATGGATTGAAGCAAGCTCCCAAAGCATGGTATGAGAGGCTACATAATTACTTAATATAGATTGGATTCTCAAGGACAAATGACAACAATAATTTGTACATGAAAGATGAAGAAGGTAAAGGGATCTTGTTAGCTAAGATTTTTGTAGATGATATCATATTTGGAGGACAAGATGCCCTGTGTAAGAAATTTTCCTATGAGATGCAAACTGAGTTTGAAATGTCTATGTTTAGTGAGATAAAATTATTTGTTGGTTTGCAAGTATATCACATGGAGAAAGGTATTTTTATCACACAGTATAAATATGTCAAAGAGATACTGAAAACATTTGGTATGGAGGTCTCAAGGCTAGTAAGTATTCCCATGGCTACTAGACAGAAACTATCTAAAAATGATGATACTACTAAAGTAAACCAAACTTTGTATAGATCCATGATTAGAAAGCTGCAATATGATGTTCATAGTAGACTAGATATTGCTCTAGTAGTTGGGATTGTGGCAAGATTCTCTGCCAATCCTAAGGAAAGTCATATGATGGTTGTGAAAAAAATAATGAGATATTGAAAGGGATAGAAGACTATGGACTGTACTACAAAAAGCATGAGAGATTTGAACTGAGAGTCTATACTGATGTAGATTGGGTAGGAAATGTGGATGATAGAAAAAGTACTAGTAGTGCAACTTTCTTTCTTGGATAGAGAGTAGTTTCCTGGACAAGAAAGAAACAAAATTTCATTTCCCAATCTACAACTGAAGCCGAGTATGTAGCAGCTGCAGTGAACTGTTCAAATCTAGTATAGATTAAGCAATTGTTGAAAGGCATGAAAGAGGAGATCACTGAACTAGTTTTCATATATTGTGACAACGCAAGTGCCATCAACATATCAAAGAATCTAGTGATGCACACAAAGACCAAACATATTGCCATCAAGTATCATTACTTGAGGGAATTGGTACAAGATAAAGAGGTGAGATTGGAATATGTAAATACAAAGGAACAACTAGAAGACATATTCATAAAATCCTTACCTAAGGAAGCTCATGAATATCTGAGAGGTAAATTAGGGGTTCTTCCCCTAACTGAGGCTGCCTAGTCAAGCTAGGAGCACTGCATCAAATATGCTACAAAGAGTATCTGACGAATTGATGCAGAAAAGGTCACACTTTAGGAGTAGTCTAGAGTTGTGAAAAGTACAACAAAGCTATAATCAGTCATAAGCAAGATGACAAAGGGAGAAATATTGTTACTGAATTGACAAGATGACATCTACATCTGAAAGATGCAAGTTCTAGATGTCGTTTTGGCATTATTGTCAAAGAGGGAGAGATTCGGAGATGAAAACACATAAAAGAGGAAATCATTTAGAGAACCAGAGGAAGAGAGACATAGAAAATATTTAGAGGGAGTAACTATGTGGATGGTCAAGCAAGCTAGGCTAAGAGGCTAAGAGATTCAAAATCAGAATGAAGCTAAGGATATTACAAATGTTTTTGATGCAAAGACACATTTTGGATTGGTTAGTTAATCATGTGTTATTCATATGATGTTTCCATCAATGCCAAAGAGGGAGATTGTTGGAAACTGCAATTGAAGCAATTGTTGTATTGTCTTTGATGTCAAACCTTAACTAGTAAGACTGTTGCTATCTAAGAAAGTACTATATCTATTGAGTGATGAGAAGGATTAGGGTAAGGGTGATAACAATAGAACATAGAGAAAGGTTGAGTTATTTAAATACTTCAATGAGTACTTGATTATGTGACACAATGATAAGATAATGTAATTTTTTATTTAAGTAAGAAGCAACATTGAACAAGTAGGCTTAATTGAGAAAAAGTGAAGAAATATAGTTTAAGCTGAGTGATGTTAGTGTCGACTGAGCCAGTATATGCTGAGTAAATTTAGTGTTGACCAAACATCAATGTATTGCCAAGGGAGATAACATTAGCAGAGGGAAACAATTTGAAGTGGTGACCGAGCTATGCAGTGATGACTGAGGAGTTGAACACAGTATTGACCGAGCGTCAGTAATTTACATTTGAGGAAGAATTCAAATTCCTAGCCGACATAGTTGAATTCTTGGATTATGTAAATCATGTTGACTTTATTAATTGACTGTATGGAGCATTTAATGCATAGTAAACCTTTTTATTGTGATTCCAATAAAGAGATTAAAGATATTTCTAGAAGGATGGATGAAGAACATAATGTTGGAAGGATTCAATCAATTTGACCTAACCCTAATATCTATGGAGGAGATTAAGAGGCAAAAGATGGATCTACCTATCAAAGAGGTATTAAGGAAACCTAAGTGTGAGGTTGAGAGAGATGCTGGAGTTGTTGTTTTTATTGACTAAAAAAGTAGAAATGCTTAAGGTGAAGGAGTTGATCAGAGTTGTGATTGCTTGAAGGGATTTCTGAGCAGATCACTGATGGAGATGGAAATGGAACTTAGCCAGTAAGCCAAAATATATGTAAGAATTAGATCTGTTATTTGCAAAGTGAGTTGTATGTTTTCAGATCAAATATTACTTTTACTTTCTAATCATTATATCAGTCAAAATCCTTTAATCAAGGTTGACCTAACAATCATTGTATAAATCCTTTAATCAAGGTTGCATTCTAATGGAATGTACTTAAGTCCTCTAACAAGGGGCACTCCAAACAAGGTGGTTGAAATCCTTTAACAGGGTCACACCTAGCAACGTGTTTGTAAACCTTTGACAAGGTTGGCTTTTCACAGAGCTCACTTTAGAAGAGTGAACATATCGGTAACATGATACAAAGTGGTTTTTCCCAAATTGTGTTTCCACTATAAATCCTGGTGTCAACACTTGTTTGAATGTTTTGGTTTGAACATTTCTATGTTTTACAAGTTAAATACTGTTGGATAGTGGATTGCAATGTTATATGTTTCTGGTATACATTCTCTAATGACCGACTAGTGTTGATTACTATATCTAAGCGATTGAAGTGTTTAAAAGTTTAATTGATACATCTGGACCTGAGAACAACTAATTCACCCCCCCCTCTCTATTCTTCTAAATCATATTAACAATTAAAAAGCTGACAAAAAATCACTTTGACTTTATGTTTGCATAGATCAAATGAATCCATTTGAAAAACCTATCTATGTAGTATGATGCTATTCAGAACAAGCTTTCTAATGAATATAATTTTAATACATATTGAGTTCATTATCACTTTTAAATATTACTTTAACTAAACATAGGTTGTTTTGTCATTCAACAACCCATCTCTTCAAAACTTTGGGAAAAATAGTAAATTACAAAAATAAATTATGAAAAATATGTATGAAAAGAGTATTTGTGTTACCTTTCTATTAAAAAAAAAAGAAAAAATGAATTTCAATATACATAGATCAAGTTAGAGTGATCCAAGTGACCTTATGTCTAAATTACAGTTACTGCCACTTTAGAACTTAATAAACTATGAAATATTGACCCGAAATGAATAAAACCAATTGCATCCTTTAGATATTGAAGTTACAAATATAATCTAGAAATAATTACTTCGTTATCATATTTTTTTTTTAAATGATGTTGATCCAAGTGACAGTAACTCCTTAAAAACATAGTTTTTTCACACAAAGCACTTTTTGAAGGAGAGTGAAAAATGAATTTTAATGAATTTTAAATTTTTTAAAAATATATTTAGAAACAAAAAAGAAAATTCTAAAAGACTCTAGTTTACATCATCTTTAAATTCCTAATAGTTTTGCGGCAACAGGGGTTTGAAAGTGAAGTTTTTTCTCAGAATGTTGATCTTTGTGTCAAAGTTGGCCAAAAAGTGGGACACACTATTGTGGGACCACCCCAATGTGCATATTAACTTGAATGTTTGACTTGGACCTCTCCTTCACTACCTTGAAGATGTTTGATTGTTTTACCCAATTGAGGTTAGATTATTTTGGATACATAATTGAGAGATGATAAAATGACAAGGATGAGAGTTGTATTTATACAAAACATTATGAAATGCATTGAAATGTTCAAAGAGGGCTAACATTAGGAGCACTTTTCCACTCAACATCTTTCTAACTATTGGGGATTTAAATTTGAACTCAAAATGATAGAGCTAGGGTGCCTATCACCGTGGTCAAAGAATTCTTGTTTGAAATTTGGTTAGTGAGAATAAATTTGTGATGAACTTCCAAATTTGGCCATGAAATTCATGTACAATCATTCATGAATAAATGGCATACAGGAAAGCCACCAAGCTAAGCCCCAAATGGGCTTGAAATTATATAAGGATACAATTCATGACACCACACTTACACATTGGTGTCTTTCACATGTCTCTAATAACATATAATAGGAAAAGATTGATTATCATTCATTCGAGTGCAAATATTTATATAGGTGATATGGAATTGAGAAGTTGAATAACTAGACAGTAATGTTCACACAACTACTAGTAATGTAATAGTAGTTAACACTTATGCTAAAATCATAGCTAGATAGAGAGAAACTATGACAATGTAAGAAGAAAATAGAGATGTGAAAAGAAAAAGCTGATGTTTTTAGGTATCTAAAGTACTGGAAGTAGCACACACTAAGAATTTAGTAATGTGTGCTATCGCATTTGGTCCTGCTTCTAAATCTCATTTTCATTTCAATATTAATCTATGTTTCTTAGATGGTGGATATTGTTGAAATTATTTATCAACTAATTCTCCAAACAATTGAAATGTACAAAAAAAAAGTAAGACAATTTCTTAAATATCATATACTTTTATTAAGATAAGTGGGGGAAGGTCCCTTAACCCTTATAAAACAACACCAAAACACAAAAGACTCTAGTAAATAGAATCCCCATTCTTTAGCCATTTTTTTTAAGAGTTGCCTCGCAACCTATGATACTTATTTCCTTTTCTCTAGTCCTCTGTTTTATTCAATTGTTATGGTTGAAATCCAATTAAGAGTATAGTATAGTATAGTAGAGTATAGTATGGTATATTAAAATTTAAGATGTATATAAAATGTCATTTAGTACTCATTTTTCATGTCGATGACTTGATCCTTACATGAAGTTACTCTTGTATGATTCAAAGTGTTCAAAGAGCATTGGCGGAACTATTTGATATAATTGACATCGTTTCTCTATATATTTCATTATTCTTTAATTAATTTTACTTGTTTCACTATATTGTAATAGTTTTCTCTCAATTTGTTTTGAGATTTTCGCATGGATGATTACAACCTTTCCCCACACCATTTTAGTAAGATGGCACACCTAGGGTTCATGCTACATTGCATTGGTAGTTGGTTGCTAGTAATTCACATTTGAGAATTATCTTTGTATTTCTAATGGAACTTATATTTGAATTCTATTAGGAACCTCATGAAAGTAACTAGAAAGAAGCGAAATGTATTTCAGGAAATAATAATGACATTACACATTTGGCATTTGATTCATATGAAAAGATTCTGAGATCATGAAAATAACTAGAAAGAAGCAAAATAGATTTCATGAAATAATCATGACATTACACATTTGGCATTTGATTCATATGAGAATATTCTGAGATCATGAAAGTAACTAGAAAGAAGCAAAATGTATTTCATGAAATAATCATGACATTACACATTTGGCATTCGATTTATATGAGCAGATTCTGAGATTATGGGCTCCATTGACTCAAAATTGATTGGTAATGGATGACTAGATGTCCATCACCATAGTTTTGGTCCTACTGCTTGGCACATTCGACTCCATATCGTAATCTTTCTTGACTGAATATTGCATTTTTAATTAGCTAAGATAAGACAAATCAAAGCATCGTTTGATTGCGCAAAGATTTTAAATACGAAATCAATGTCAAAGAAATGAGACAAGTGTAGGTATCGTAATTATAATTCAAGATTGCATGCATCGTCCGGCTTTGTAGTCATGCAAACATGTGGCATCGTGGGCTCCGAAAATTAAATCTGGAGGCCGTTGTTTTAGATACGATTTGTATCCTTCGAGAATGGAGACTCCGTCCAGTCTTGACCATTTGTGTGCGGACAAACCTCCATTTCAACTATTTAAATGGAGCTGATTCTATCATCTTCCATCATCATTCTCCACTTTCCCTGAGTTTACATCAAAATTCTGAATTCATGTCCTAATTGACAGTTTGCAGCTCTAGCGCAAGAGTATTCTTGTGATGGATTTCCAAACCCTTCCTTGTTTTTCTGTGATTATTGGCGGCTTGTTTTTGTATCTCTTGTTGAAGAGATTAGGAAAGGATAATTCCAAGCCTTGTCTTCCTCCTGGACCCCAACCTTTACCATTAATAGGAAATCTCCTTCAATTGGGAGGAGGAAAGGCCACTGAAGTTCTGCAGGAACTTTCTCAGCAATATGGCCCTCTTATGACTCTCCGTCTCGGCATGAAAACTGTGATGGTAGTCTCTTCTCCTGCCATGGCCAAAGAGGTTCTCAAAACCCAAGATCACAATCTTGCTGGCAGATGGGTTTTACAAGCAGCCAAGACCCTTGATCAGCATAAATCCTCAATAGGGTGGGCCGATTACGGTCCTCACTGGAAGAAGCTGAGGCGTATTGCCGGTACAGAGTTCATGACTGTCAAGAGACTACAATCTCTGCAGCATCTCAGAACAGATGAAGTTTCCCGAACCATTAGATTGATTTTTGAGGAGAAGGGAAAGAGTGTGAATATTTCACATGCAGTTTTCTACGCGGGTCTCAATCTGTTGGGTAACATGGTCTTCAGTACAAGCGTGTTTGATCCCAAAAATAAAGATTCTGTGGAGTTCAAGGACGCTTTTTCAATGTCACTGCAGTTGGCGGGAACACCGAATGTTGCAGATTTTTTCCCATTTCTTGCGTTTCTGGATCCTCAGCGCCTGTGTCATCAGATGGCCATACAGTTTAGAAAGGTGCATAAGTTTCTAGACGTGTACATACAGGACCGGCTGGCCAAGAGAAGCAAAAGCGTTGGGCAGCAGAATGAAGCAGATAAAGATTTCCTGGACGTCCTGCTGGATTCCAGTGGCCCTGATTTGACCGTCATAAATATTAGAGCTCTCATTTTTGTAAGTACCAAGCTTCCTGATTCATTTGTTTAAGGAATTATCCTAACTTGTGAGAGAACTCAGTTGATGGGTTTTTCTAGTATACATATTTTTATGGAGATCGGTTTTCGGGCTGAATTTTTTTATGGAGATCGGTTTTAGGGCTGAATTTCTTTAACTAAGAGTCAAGGTCTAAAGGCTATTCATTTTATTAAATTTGTAGAGGACACAAACCCTGCCTTGTCCCTTTTAGTTGTTGGAGTCTTAAATATTTTGATTATCATACAATAGAAAAAGGAAAAAAGTACAAGGTAGTTCAATCAAATACTTTTGTAGACAACTTTAAGGTGTATTTGACTGAGTGGAATTTATGAGGTTGCAGGAATTGTTCATGGCTGGTAGTGACACCACTTCTACTACAATAGAATGGACAATGGCAGAACTCATCTGCAATTCAGACATAATGAAAAGAGTCCAAAAAGAATTGGAAGAGGTAGTTGGTCTTAATAGAAAAGTGGAGGAAAGTGACATAGATCAGTTACCTTACCTTCATGCAGTAGTGAAAGAAGCATTCCGATTGCACCCACCTATTCCCCTTCTGGTTCCACACAAAGCTCAAAACACATGCGAAGTAGCAGGGTACACAATACCCAAGGACAGCCAGATCATTGTAAATGTATGGGCGATTGGGAGGGATCCTTCCATTTGGGAAGAACCCTCAAAATTTATTCCAGAGAGGTTTTTGGAGGGTGAGAAGAGTAAGATAGAGTATAAGGGGCAAGATTTTGAGTTGTTGCCATTTGGATCAGGAAGAAGAATATGCATGGGAATTCCTTTGGCTCATCGGATGATTCATCTGGTTTTGGCTTCACTCGTTCATTCCTTCAATTGGACACTCCCTAATGGGTTGCCTTCCCACAAACTTGATATGAGTGATGAGCTTGGAGCTGCACTGAAGAAGGCTGTAGACTTACAGGCTATTGCTACACCACGTCTTCCCCATGAATTATATTAGTACTACTTATTTGTTCTTCTAGCTCCACTTCATAGTGTTGCATAAGTAGTGCCAAGCGTGAAATTGAAGATTAATGATGTTAAACATGTAATAGGTGTGTTTGAAAAGTCAATTCTAAATTAGTTTTTAGTTTTTTACAATCTATTAATAGATTGCATTTAATTTTTAGTGCGTTTATGTCTTTTTTGGATAGTTGTAAGTTCTTAATTATCTATGACCAATTTAATATAATTTTTTTAGAAATCTTTTTGTAATCATTTTGTTAAAACATAATAAAAAGTATTATTATTTTGTGTTGATGAATGTTTTTCTAAGTTCTCTAAATGTAAATGATTTCAATTGTTGCTACTATTTTCCGGTATTATAATTGTTCTTATCAACTGATTAAGGCATCAACATCTTTCGTTTTGTTGTTCTTATAATTTGAAATGTTTTAGTGTCTGGATTTTCAAAATCAAAGCCTAAAGCATGTTCCATAGGCCATTCATTGTTAATGAAGTTGGCTTTGAACACCAAATGTTGCAATCTCAATATACAATTGGATTGGTTGGCCAGTATATTATATTGCGGTCAAATATTTTTTTCATATTACGTGGAGATGATAATTATAGGAAACTTCATTAGCTTTTGTTATTGACTACTACTACAAAGTGCATCCACAAATTTTACATACTACAAATCACATATTTTGATAGCAGTGTGCCACTTTGTCTCCCTATAATTATGGAAAGAAAAATGTTTGTGGCCTCTCTTATCATGTAATAGTTTCCTTGTCATTTTTTTCTAAAGAGTGTAGAAAGTAAAATGGAAAAAGTTTGTGGCCTTTCTTATCATTTCTTGTCATTTTTTTCTAAAGAGTGCAAAAAGTAAAATGGGGCTTAAAGGACTTTTATATATGATATTAGTAATATATAATACTAGTGCGTCACTTTGTTTCCCTATAATTATATAAAGAAAAATGTTTATTGTCTTTCTTATTACAAAATAGTTTCCTTGCCAATCTTTACTAAAGAGCATAAAAAGTAATATGGAATTTTAAAGGAAAAGCTTAAAAAACATATATATAATAGTAACATGTCACTTTATCTCCCTAAAATTATACAAAGAAAATTGTTGGTTTCTTTTCTTATCACAAAATAGTTTCACAAAAGAGATTACTCAAAGGTTTGTGGAAAATTGAAGGTAAACATAAATGACTTACATGTTTTGATGGAAACAGGTATTTCTTTATAAATATTTTTAGTTGTAATATATAAGTGATAAGTTGGAAGTATTTTCATAATGTATTAAATTATGATATTTTGTTTGAATTTAACTACATGGTTAAATGATAAAATATCATAACGTAATGTATCTACCTTGATTATGAGTTCCACTGCGCAAGATTTTGTTTGCATTAGCATTTGGATCACACACTATGATTCATAATCATAATTCTTTTTTTCTCTTCTTGTGATAGATTATAGATGATGACCTAAAATATTGATGCAAACAAAATCCTTCACAATAAAATCTAGAAACAAAGTAAGATTCATAATGGACTGAAGAAATTTATTCTCTCTTATAACATAATGTGTCAATTTTTACACTTTGCATATCTTCTATACAGTATGATCATAATAAATGCATGATAATGATATATTTTGATTGAAAGTAGTACTTTTGTTATAAATAAACTTTGTTTTAAATGTATTGATGATAATTATGAAGTATTTTCATGATGACTTAAATTATGATTTTTTGCTAATATTTAATTATATAGTTGAATGATAAGGCATCATAACATAATGTACTAATTTTTTAACATGCTAATATCTTCTAAATATTAGAGTTATCATGTATATATGATAGTGTAGAATTCTTTAACCAAGATCTATAAGAGATAAAAATGAAGCACAAAAAAACAATTGAGAGAAAAATTGACCAATGAATAATGCATAGAAAAGGAGTACAAATAGGTGTGAATGCTTCAACAAAATGATGAATGGAATCCTCAAACAAGAGTGGTGGTGAAAAACAACCCAAGGAAGTACAATTATGTGTCAAATACAATTTGACACCATTCAAAAACCTATGTCTAGCTAGACACGTCGTCAGAGTAGGTATCAAGTCACCTAACTAGGCTTAAAAGCCTATGTGGACACCTAGGTGTAAAATAGGTGTACACTAACAACCTCCTTAATAATAGCTTAGGTGAGTACAATAAAAAATGGGTCCCGGATACAAAACCTAATGAGGTACCCATGTACAATGAAATATCTCATAAAAGGAGAAATATAGAAAACCTTGTGGAAAAAAAATATCCTCCATAAAAGAGATAAGAAGAGAAGAATCCTATAAGGCACCCCCAAAGGATGATGATATTGTTGATGTACACCACACACTAGGAAGAGCTTGTGGGGCCCTTCTTAAAAATCTTCCTAAATATTACCATCATCTGCTGAATCATCTGAATTATTAGGACTGGAATCGGGATCTAAAGAGTCCACATCAATTTGAGAACCCATATGGTGTGTAGTACCAAAATATATAATCACTTTAACAAATAAGACCATTCCTTTCAATTTTTATTTGTCCTTATTAATTTCCTGATTTGAAGAAGATGCTTTGACATAGTCAGTTACCTCAATATTATTCATTTTTAGTAGAAAAGTGAGGTGCTCATTTTTTCTTTCATGCATTAATGTTCTTCATGACCAGTTTTGTTACAAAAGGAACATTTAACTCTCTCAAAAATTTATTTACTTAGTTGAGATTTGTTATCCTTTTTGAAGTTGTCAATTTTATTTTCTTTCTTCCCTTTCTTATCCTTTTTAGTGTTGTTCTTATCTCCTTCAACATTTTTCTACTTTTCATTTCCTTCAATTAGAGCTTGTGCCTTAGTAGATTTCAAATTACCCATTTGAATTAACTTTTTCTTGTTCCCTTTTAAGATCAGCAAAAACATATCAAGTGATGGCATTGTCCCTGGGGTACAAAGGGCTCTTTTAGTTGAATAGAAGGTAGAGACAAACACATAAAATTCAAAACCTAGTTTGGAAAGTGCTAAAAGGATTAATTGATTCTCTTTTTCTTGTCAATTCCATAATCTTTTATTTGCAACTTCAAAGATTTAAATTTAGTGAAGAAGTTCTCTAAACTCAAAATAATTAAAGCACTAAGACCTAGGAGTTGATTTTCCAAATCATCACTTCTAACTTCAGAGTTGGTTTTCCAAATCATGACTTCTAACTTCAAAGTTGGTTTTCCAAATCATGACTTTAAATTCATCAATTATTCTAGATACTGTTTTGAGAGCTTCCTAAACTTTTTTGGGTGTTTTCAAGTTCTCAACATGAAATTCTAAATCAAGAGATAAATTTAAACATAGAAAGCCAAATTCTTGGTCACTCTTATTGAAAAACTTTTCTTTGTCCTTAGTTGCATTAGGGTTTTTTTTGTTCTCATTGTTACCCTAAACAAGCCATTGTTCTTAAGTAAAAGAATTACTTTCAACTTTCAATCATAATAATTGAAAGGTGTTAGGGGTTGTATAGTCACATTAGGATCCATGCTACTAGACTTAGATTGTTATAGAATGTGGAAATCAAGAGCACTTCTTGAGGAAGTGTGAAAAATAGAAAACACACAATACCATATTGATTATCCTTTTGTTCCCCCTTATTTTTGGCACTTTATAGAAGGGATGTGTTGTAACCAAACCCAAAAAAACAACTAAAAATGCCTCTTTATAATGATAGTGTGTGTCTGTTGGATTTGTGAAAATAAAAAAATGCACTTTTGCAAAACCTAGAACTCAATTTTGAGTTGAGGAGAAAAATAATTTTTCCCTCCTTACAACTTCTTTAAAAAATTAGCTTCACCAAAAAAAATTGCCAAATAAAATAAAAGGCTTAGTGTTAATCCCCTTGGGTTTGGAAAGAACTATGGGATAAAAACCCATATGAATAGGGACTACAATTCCTTAAAAAAATGTTTTTTCTTATTCTTTTTTATTTAAAAAGCTATTTGAAAAAACCTTCCTTACATAGAGGTTGAGGTAGACTACTGCAAAGGGCCCCACACATATGAGTGCCTAACTTGTAGAGGTGCATAGGCTTTTCAACCCCAAAATCCACTTTTCAAAACCACAACACCAAATGGGGGTGCTCACAGGCAGCAAGAAGCTGAAGGACACAAAATGGAGGGAAAAATAAGACTATTGTGGTGATATAGAGGCATGGAAAAGGCATGGATGAGAAATATCCACATGTATAATACATGCACGTCTAAAAAGAGATATAGGTGGTGGGAAAGATTACATAGCCAAAAGAACAAGCCATGACCTAAGGTTGATGATGAAGTCGATGCTGCATGGGAGCACAAAACCATATGAGGGCCATCAACACACATAATCTATGATGGAACTTGTCACAAAATTCCTAGAACTACTACAAATAGGACCCATGAGCCTAAATTTGCCACAACCATGACCCACCAGTAGGAGTTGATGTTTTAAACACATATAACCATACAGATGTATGATACAGGATTCAAATTATCTCTATTCAGCTCTGATAGCATGTAGAATTATATAACCATGATCTATAAGAGAAAAATAAATCCCAACAAAATAATCGAAAGAAAAATTGACCATTGAACAATGCATAGAAGATGAGTACAAATATGTGTGACTTCTTGCACGAGATGAGTGATGGACTCCTCAAACAATATTGGTGGCGAAAAAAAACCCAAGAAAATAGGTTTATGTTTGAAATTCAATTTGACACCACTCACAAACCTATGACTAACTGGACACCTCAAGAGGGTAGGTTTCAAGTCACCTATCAAGACTTAAGCCTATGTGGACACCTAGGTGTAAAATAGTTGTACACTTTAATAGATAGAATATTTTAGTTCCAAATGAGGTAATTTTAACATTAATTTTTTAGGCTCTAGGATAAGGTATCTCACTACTCCTAAGATTAAGGCTCACTACCATAGAACTCACTACTCTAGAAAGACTTGTAGACTAAGACACACAACCTTAGTGGAAGATACAATAGGCTTGTGGACTCAAGATCAATTCTTTAGGGAAATATTAAAATATGATTTGATTATAAGGAAGTATGTTTGTTTAAATAAGACAAAATGCATCCTCTAAAATGTTGATTATATTTCATTATTCTAAACATCAAAATTGAGTTTGTTACTACTCATTGCACTTGTAGACCTTCACACTTACGTTGTACACTATGCACAATAATTTTTCCAACTTGTCCAATCCAAAAAATGATCTCATCCTATGTGCACACACACACATTGTTAGATAACTAAGAGTGTGGGTGAATTAGTTAATTCTAGTTGTCCTACAATCCCAAATCTTCCAGATGTATATATTCAAACCTTTCAATCAAATTATCAACTCGGTAAGCTATCAACAATATCTTTCTCTTCATCTATCGATTGCCAGCAAATTCAATACTATATTTACCAATCTCACTAGTTATGAAAAGTGTCAAGTAAAATAATAATTCAATCACATTAAATACACATAACACATATATTTTTAATGTGGAAACCCTGTTAAGGGAAAAACCACCTGGGATAGGTAATCCAAAATAATTCACTCTTCTGAAGTGAGTTCGGTTAGGAGCAAACCTTGTCAAAGGTTACAAAACACACTGTAACATCTGACCTAGTTAGAGCATTTATCACTAACAGTTCTCCCTTGACCAGCATTCACTATGGGCTCAACAAGAAAACAATCAACATTCACTGAATGTCATATTGAAATACAAAAGACTGTTAAGTCCACTCAGTTAAGAGATTTTGATGTAACAATGGTTAAATTCATACAGTAATAATCTGATTAAAATACAACTAAGATTTGTAGATTTTTAGATCTATGCTAAGCTCAAAATACCTCCTCTGATCAATAATCAATTCAATCCTTCATATCCTCCAACTTATTCCACTTGGTGAATAATTCGCTGACGCTTGATAATATATGTAGTTCAACTCAGTTCTGTCTTCAACTAGTTTGATCAAGGGTGCATGAAAATAGTCCTTTCATGCAAATTCTCTTGCACTAACAATAATCTCAAACTCAATAATGAATCTCATGTCTCTTTAAATAGAAAACATAAACCATTTTCTTTATATACGTTAGATTTTTCCTCTTAATCTTCATCTTTCATTTTTCCACTTTAACCTTCCTCCGTAATTATGTCTATAACACATTTCATTCTTCTTCATTTGATCAATCTTTAATTTCTTCAGCCATTGGATCATCATAACAAACTTTATCTTCTATGTCGTAATCATAAGCAATTGTCCAACTCATCAATTCAGTCAGTTGTTATAAAATTTATTTGTTTCTTTCACTCGGTCAGTACAAAAATGTGTTTGTGAATACCTTCTCGGTTAATACCATACTCAATATACACTACACTAGCTTAGTGTATACAAAAATCTTCAATTATCGACCACATAAACTTGTTTAGTTCTGATCTTGAATACATAACAAAATCATGTAATGCAATCAAGTCAACAACATGATGCCATAGACTCATTGATAAGTTACACAATGTATACCATAGCCATATCTTCCATATCCATCTCATCTTCATGTAGATATCTCATTCCTTTACCATTTTTCTGTTAGGAATGGGAACACTGAGTAGGGGGAGTGAATTAGTATTCTACAATATTAATTTTTGATCTCTTGAAACTTAACTCTATTACTTAAATGCTGAATTGAATATTAAAGAAATTAAGGTTAAAAACCATAACACATAACACAAGATATGATTACAGGGAAACCTTGGTCAAAGGAAAAACCCTGGTGGGAATTAATACCCACTAATAATTGTACTTATCAATTATGAACTTGTTAATGTTCCTTACCATGTTAGGAGTTGTCATTACAATGCATTAGTATAGTGACCTTGTCAACAGTCAGACCCTGTTAGGAGTCTTTTAAAATTAAGCCTATTAGGGGTGAGGACGCACTATCCGAGAGCTCACTGCTCAAATGGTCAAGGTTGCAACCTTCTGAATATCAGATACACACTATATCTGCAAGGTGAACTGTTTCTATGACATTGCTTGTCTAATCAGTTCCTTTTGTGCATTGATGCTTTAACCTCTTGTAAAGCTCTATAACATTCTTATAGCTCTTCACATAATTTTTCTCTTCTATCACATCTTCTATATCCAACAACATGCTGAAATATAAAAGTGCATGTCTTATATATAGGCGCAAACAAAACTATTCACTAAGTCAGCCTACAACCTATTACATACAATGCTTCCAAATGAATTAGCTCAAGTGTGTTTACATACATTGATATTAACAAGTCTATAACATAATTACAATAGATCCTTTAAAAAACAATATTATACACACTAACCAAAATACTAACAGTTGGCTCCATGCTCTGTTTTGTTCTGTCACTTCAACTCGCTGTAACTTCTTCATACTAACTCATTTGATCATACATTCTTAACCATAGCATAATAACATATCCAAAATCTTATCTTCAAGGGTTCATATCAAAACTTAGTCATACACATGTGCACTGATGCTCTATTCATCAGGTGCTTTACTAACTGCTCTGTCTTCCATACTTAGCCATTTTTCTGATCTTCTAAGTTATGCGCTAACTCCAAACCTTCATATGACTTTGTTTCCATAATGAAAACACTAAATCTTAGTCATATATGCTAGTATATTCAACTTTCCAACAATCTCCCCCTTTTTCATTAATGGAAACAAAGGAATATGGCAAAGTTACTAAACTGCATCTTTACAAAAACTTTCTAACATATAATCTTATCTTTTTTTGTACATCATATACTCTATCTTATATCTCCCTTCTACTACTCCATATTACTCTATCCTTAGTCCATATTTACTCTACTCCCCCTTTTACATTAATGACAAAGGTGTTCAAAAATGGGATCTTTAATTACTTACATTGAGAGTACATCCGATTATGCAACCTTAAGGTTTTGGATCTCTTGCTGCCAAAATTCCTTGAGTGCATCTACTATTTGGAGAAGGGCACATAGTGCATAATTTAGCTTCTCCATCTTCTCCAATTCTATATAGGGACCTTGATCATATGTCACAATAGTGGCATCTATCTCCTTGATATTCTGATTTAACACATCCAATGAGGGTGCAAGTGCATGTCTCAACTGTCTTTGCCTAGCCCTTATCTTAGCTATCTCTTTCTCTGTCTTCTCAATATTATCTATCTGACCTTGATAGACATTGTTACACATGTTTACATCTTGTAAGGGATCTAGTACTGATTTTATCACAAATTCCATCATGGATTCAACTTCCTGAATCTTCTTTGAAAGATCTAATGTAATTTTTTCTTTATCCATACAATCAGCTATTATCGTTCTTCCTTTTGCTATAAAATATTTCAACAAATCTTAACCAAATTTTTGAGAACTAAGGTCAAGTGCAAAGTTACCTATCAATTCACTTATCCTTTTCTTAAGATATTTCTCTTCTACAACTTTAGATGTTGAGTCTTCTAGGCTTGAGAAGTTTGTTTTGAAGCATGTTAGGATGGTCCTGACATCATCCACTGAATGTACACTAGATACTTTCTTGTCTTCAGGCAATAGGTTTTTTAGTATGCTTACTGATTCAACAAACAATGGACTCCTCATTACTTGTTTCTCCTTTTCTTTCTCCATTGCTAGCACACTAATTTTAATTGTCTTCTTCTCCCCAAGAGTCTAAACTGGTTGTATTAGGGGTCAAACTTGACAACAATGAAGTTGAGGGCTTAGGGGTAAGGAGTGCACTGTCCATAACTTCACTCTTCACCTTCACTGGAATTTCAATACAGGGCTCATCTATAGGTTCACCTTCCTTCTCTTCTTCCTGTCTAGTCAAGTCTTCAATCTGAACTTCTTCTTGTTGCATAGGAGAATTATCACCACATAGAATCTCAGCCTCTTCTATGCTCACAAAAGCTTCCTCAAACTTATCAAGATCCTTATATGTGGCCGTCATTGATATTTTAACATTATTAATTATGAGTGTTATATTTTGTTTCAGGCATGGGTGCAAATTCCATTACTTCAGTAGGCACTATCACTAAGGGCGTAGAATCCTATGGACTTGTCACAGGTGCATTAGGGACCTCAGATGCTTTTACTTTATCAGTGGGAACTTTTGTTGCAAGCACAGTAGGATGATACATGTGTCTGTCTAAGAACACCTTCTCAAATTCCTTTTCTATCTCCTTAGCAACTATCTCATAATCCATGTTCATAATCTACAGATTTCTCAGTTTGGTTCTTAGGTGAGGCTTCACCAAATCCAACAGTAATGTTTTCTCTTCAACTGAACAAATAGGGAGGCTTTCATCTGGTATCTTCTCTCTTATTTTGAAATCTTCTTCTATATCTTGTCTCTTTAAAAATTCTAAAATATTCCATACACTATCTGGAATGACTTTCTTAAGTTTCAAGACTTTCTTCTTGAACTTAATCATTTTTTTTATGATCATAGAGTGGATCTTTGATTTGTCTATCTCACTATATTTATCATAGAATTTTATTATCTGATCAATTCTTCCTTCATCAACTATTCTGGTTCTCAACACTTCAAGATTTTGTTTGAATCCTACCTCAGGATGTGCTTGAGTGTTTCTAAATTTTCTTCTTGTTGTTCTAGAGGATGGGTGGCTTGTGTCAGTCTGCTTCTTCCTCTTAGGCATCCTGCTAGGCTTAGGAGGTGGTGTGGACTCCAGATCAATAATATTTGTGCGTGCTAAAGTGCTTTCTTCTATCTTTTTCTTCTTCTCCTTGGAATCATCAGTCTTCTCTATTTTTACTTCAGAAGAGGGTGCGCTCTCAAGATGCATTGCAATCTTGGCTTCCCTAGCTTTATCCAAGTCTTCTTGAGTGAAACCATGTATTTTTAGTATCTCTAATATTATCTTGAATACTTTCCTTTTTGTTGCTGCACTATTCAAGACTGAATCTACCTATCTTGTCTTCTCCTCATAAGTACTCCATCTTGGTTCATTGGGATCCTTAGGCGCTGATAGTAGTACTTGTGCATAAGCTTCTAGAATATGTTACTCTACTTCATAACCAAGTATCATAGACATTAGTTTTATTTCCTTCTCCTCTATCAGCTCAATTGTCATGCCGCACTTATCACTATGGGACTTATAGGCTTTCTCAACTAGTTTTCTGACATCCTTACAAGTGAGAAGAATGGCGCCAGTCTTAGGTAGTCTTGTCATCTCATGAATGAGATTAGTAGTTATCCAAACAGGGAGTTCTCCAATCCAAAACAAGTCATCATGTATTCTGCTAAGTAGAATCTTAATCCATTCGGATTCATAAAACTCATATTTAGTCTCATACTCTATGATAGGGTTGTTTTCTAAGTGCACGAACTCATCCAGGAATGTCATGTCTAGTTTCATCATTGATTTTAAGTGTGACCTAATCCTATCCAATCCTACAGGTTCCTTCTTATAGTAAATGTATGTGTGTATGTCTTATACGTGCATAACTCCCATCGGAGTCCTAGAGAATGCTCCTTCTAGGTCATCTAGGACTAACTTGAAAGGATGTTTCTTAAATATATATCTCTTTCTTTCAGTTACATCAAATACAACTAGAGTGACCATTACTTGATCAATCTCTCAAATAGAGTTCCAAAGGGTTTTTGAATCCTCGTGATGGAACTAGGGTTTTGCAACAATCTTAACTTCCTTTTGCTAATGAAATCAACTACAATCTTCCAACACTCACTGCTTTGATCATCTTTTCTCTTCAAAATCTTGAATTCAAATGCAAATGTGTAGATAAAGGATCTTTGGTGACTATTAAAACACCTTTCTGCAATTAATGATTTTTGCATAAATACGGATTGCAACAGAGAATTCCAATCTTCATTTTTTCTAATAATCAAGCTATGCGCTCTTGCATACAGCATCAACTAGTCTCCAAACAACTATAACCAAAGGTGCATACTCTGAGGGTGAGTATACCAGCTGTACAGGGGTCTAGAGCTAATCTAGCTCCTCCTATGACCATGAGGGTCATTCATCCATAAGTAAAAGGTGCATCCATTATAGATGCATCCACTACATACTCATCAATAATGTCTTTCTTTACTTCCATCCAAGTCTTTCTCACATCTTATGTAGCTTGCACAAACTTAACTTCTCCTGATTCATCCAATATTGATCTTTGAGACTTACTAGGGCTTTCTTGTCTTTGTGCTTTTGATCTGCAAAAGTTTGATGTATGTCCAGCCTTGTTACAAGAGTGAAAAATAATTGGAGGCCTTATATTCCTCGACACATTGATGTGAGTCACCATACTGCATTGTCTAGTTGTGTGACCATTGTAATTACATATCTAACATGTAATGTTTTGAGGACTTCTAACATTTTGGTGAGGATGATTTCTCTGATTATGCTGAGTCTGACTTCTTTGATTTGATTTACAATTCATAGCTCTATGACCAAACTTATTGAATGAATAATAGTAACCATTGAAAGATCTTACCTCTTTACAATCTCTTGCTATATGTCCATGCTTGTTACATGCATAACAAGTTTAGTTTATTGGCTTACACTCATCTTGAGATGGTTCATCTTTACCTTCTTCAGTCTTCTTAGCTTATGTAGATTCTTCTGGTGCTTTCATTCTTTCTCACATATCATTGATTTTATTTTGTGCTTCATTGAATCCAATACTAGTGGTATCTCCTTTAATCTTTTGTGCATACAACTATGACTCTATTAGATCCTTGCTTGTGTGCAATTTGTCGATATGATTATTTTATTTAGTCAATTCAGATTCCACCTACTTCTTAATGTTCTCTAACTCCAAGATTTTCATGTTTGCTTGCCTCAGGTCTTCACCCAACTGCTTGTTTTCTTTGACTTGTTCTTCATAGGCTTCTTGATTGTTAAATATTTTTTCATCCAACTCTTCAATCTGACCCTTCAGAGATGTGTTTTCCTCATTCAAATTTTTGATCATTTTTCCTAAATCACTTATAGAACAACATTTCAAATATTTTCTTAGTTTCTTGATGAATACTTGAGAACCACTAACCTTTAATTTCAGTTCTTCAATTTCTTTTTTAGATTTGTCAAGATCTTCAAGAGATGCTTCAAGATTATTCTTTAGATGTTTTACTTCTCATGTATCCATGATCTCCTCAAGTGGCTAATATTATCTTCAGAGGACCAAAGCTCTTATACCAATTGTTAGGAATGGGAACACTGAGAGGGGGGTGTTAGGTCAATTTCCTGTCATTGAAAAATCCTTTGTAATTGGCCTATTTTCCATGCAAGTGTTCTTGATTTCATCTTTCCCTGTGTTCTTCAATGTGTCACCAGGCTCTGGTCCAAATTTCAGGTGTTAATTCACTAGATCCAGAAAGTTTTTCAAATTCTAAGGTCCGCGGGAAGCATTGTCAAATTCTGCCTCAGTGTCAAAAATGTTGTGTGTTTTTGACCTTGTTCTTAACTGTGCAGGTGCGATGAGTGGTGGGTCCTAGTTCATGTCCTATTGCCTGGTGATTTGTCTTCTTTTGGTGACTTGGCAATTGGTGGTTTTCTCCTGTTCGCTAGTTTTTGGTGGTCAAGTCCCTAACATTCAGTGAACTGGCGGGTGGCTTGTGTCTTTTCTCTAGTCGTGTATTCACGTGATGGTGGCCCCTATTCCAAGTGGTGATACAGGCGGACCCGATGTCAGAGGATGCTGAGGTGGTAGGTTTTTATTGGTTGTAGAAGGAATGATATGGCAGCATGTCAGGTAGGCCTAGGGTTATGAAGTATTCTATGACTTGGTGACTGAGGTGCTCACTCATTCTCATGATCTAACTCAGGGTTAAGAGACCTTTTTGTGATTCAGCGAATGCCTTTGTTCGCGTGTTCTTAGAGTTTGACCATGGTTAGGAAATGTATCTCGTGAACTGGAGATTGCTTTTTTTCGCACATTCACTAAATCCTTGGGGTAAGTGCTTACCACGAAGGAATAAAGAATTATTTTTGTAGGCTCAGAGGAGTTTCTCTATCCATTTGGCAGTAAGGATAGGATTTAGCGGCTCTGATAAATGTCTCTATGTTCACTGATTTGCATAGTAAAATGGTGAAGTTCTAAAAGGTCTAGCAATTTAGCGAACATGCATTCATGGGTTTGCTAAATAATTTGGCAAAGATGTAAAACATTCAGTGACTTGGTGATTTTCTCTCAGTCGCGTGTTTGCCAGTTGAGTTTGCTGAGATAGTGGGACCGCATGATGATTCATTGCTGAGTTGTCTTGTTATGATTGGCTGAGCTGGAAAAGGATTGCGGACACGTTAGTGGGCCCAAATGATTCAAGAGAGGAGGATAGTGTGGTAGATCTATGGTCAGCATGTGATCACAAGGAATATTCTAAGCCTTTGCAATCATGTGCCATCCGTCAGATTTTATTCCATTTGTCGGGTGGGGTGATGTGTTTGGTTTTCATTGGCCAGTGGGTGATGATGTGGCAGCCTTTGGTTGGCTGTTGCATGATCGCATAGCTCATTCCTTCAGCTATGCGATCATGTGACAGGGTGCCATGTGTCCCTGTGGGCCTATCTCAGCTATTTGGTGGGCTTGATGGAGGTTTCTTATTGGTGTCATGGTTGCGGAGTTAATAAGTGGGGTACAATGCTGTTTGGAGGACCTAATAAGTGTTTGGTGGGGTGGATAAAAGATTTGGCGGTGCCGATAAAGTGTGGTCTTGTCACACATTTGCTAGAAGATTTGGCGGTTTGCTAATTGGTCAAGTGACTTGGCAAATGAGTGGTTGTGGGGTTGCTAGAGTTTTTAGTTGAGGCAAGAAATATTTCACGAACTGGTGGAAGCTCTTTGGTCGCTAGTTCGCCAGATGACTTAAAGGAGCCTTTTTAACACGTGTAGTCATGTGTTCACTAGATTTAGCTAGGGTTTGGATTTTCATTCCATGACTGGGATATTCCTTTGTCACATGTTCACTGAATGAAACCCGAGGTGTCTGGATGAGTTAGTGTTGCGGACCCTGGGAAGGTTGATCAGACGACGGAGATATAAAGTTGATGAAGGTTTAAATGTGGGCCACTGTTTCTCTACTGGCGCCATCGATGTAGCCATTTTTTTTCAAATTCAAATTTTTTGAGGGTTTCCAGTGACTAGAAAGGACTGGTTTTCAATGTAGATGTGACCCTATTCAGTTAGAAATGACTGGTTTGTTGTTTGTGGTGTGGTCCAGGGTCTGTGTGATTAATTACAAAGGAGGTTTTGTACCTAGTGAAGGACTTTCTTGGCTCAGGGAGTCTTTGCAGTAATTTTTGTGACCGTTTCCAGTAGGATGGATGGTTGAAGCCCTAACCCTAGTCATCCGTAGCTTGTTGTAGATTTTCAAGATGATTAGGGGGTATAAGTTGCAGGATCTTTGATTTTACAGGGGTTCTGAAATCTTATTGCTTTTGGTCCCAAGTTTTTGACTGTATATACTGATAGAGCTCTGATTTGGTGTCTTTTTCTTAGCTTTGTGTCATTTTAATTGTATGCCGATTCTGGATTTGTTAATGAAAACATTCTTGGATCCCAATCTTGTATCTTGTGTATGTCTTATTGCTGGTCTTTGAGCTCATATATGTTAATATCACAAAGTGTGTTAATCTATGGTAAACAAAGAGTATTTTGAATTCATCTCTGAGTTTCTAACAAAGTTAGGATTAATGCCTCTTAGGTGAATTCAGTGAGTTTACAACCAGGTGTAGAATTTGATGTCCTTGTGCTTGATGGAAAGGGGTAATAGTCAAAGCTCTTACTCCGGTTTCCATTGTGTTTGATTTGAGGTGTTAAATTGAATTATACAATTGGGTGACTCTTAGCCCTGGGATAAGGCATTGGTCTTTTCTCTTGAAGTTTCATGGTTAACAATCACAAATATAAACATTCATTTGATAAACCTTTTAGACTTGTGTGAGTATAGTATACATCATTTTAAGACTCCTTTGAAGAAGTGAGTCAAGGGTACACCCGCCTGAGCATTGAAGCTCAAAGTGAAGAAGGATCTTTTGATCCTTGTCAGTTGGTCCCCTTCCTTGTGGACTTTGGAGTGGTGATAGAGTTAGGATTTTATATTATCCATCAAAGTGTAAATCTACAAGTTGAAGATCAAAGGGAATAATCCACAACCAACAAAATGGTGACTCTACTTGGGAAGAACATGAAGAAGGCCTGTTAAGGTCTCTGGTGCAGTTCTATTGTAAAGTCAAAATCTTTTGACCATATTAGTTTGGCCCATCCGAGTCACCAACAAAATGGTGACTCCACTGGGGACAACTATGAAGATATGCATTTGTTAAGAGTCAGTGATTCTACTGGGGAGAATCTAAAGAGAAAGGTATAAGTGTGTTCTTGTTTTCCTGAGTGTTTTGAAGATTTCCCATCTAGGTGGGTGGCAGCTCAAAGGTCTGAACCAGTGCAACATATTGAAGAAGCATGGATAAGAGGAGAAATACTAGGTCATATGTTAGAAAAAATCTAAAGGTCACTCTAGAGAAATTTCCTAGATAGGGAAACAAGAGCTGGATTAGAAGGAATGGTGAGTCTACTGTTGGAAACAATTGTCTGAAGGAAATTGCTACTCAATTATGTATTGTCTTTGATGTCACACTATGTCATAGTCCGCAGCAATCAGCTTCTACCGAGCTCAGTTGGTCTACCAGAAAATTTAGTGTTTACCGAGTTCACTCGGTTGCCGAAGAAAGTTTAGTGTTTACCGAGTTCACTCGGTTGCCGAAGAAAGTTTAGTGTTTACCGAGTTCACTCGGTTGCTGAAGAAAGTTTAGTGTTTACCGAGTTCAGTCGGTTATCAAAGGTAAAGAATTGTCGGTGTTTACCGAGTTCCCTCGGTCACCGAAAGATTATAGAAAGATATGGTCACCGAGCACTGTCGGCCCTTGAAGGATTTTTGCAAATAGAGTTTACTTAATTCAGCCGACTGTTATACTAAATAATGTCGATTTGACTAATCCAAAATCATATAAATAAAAGGTCAAAAGTGAAAAGTAAATAACAATACAGCAGAAGATTTACAGAAGAAAAGAAGGAAAGGTATATGCGAATTTGTGAAGGATGATCAGATATCCTTGAGGAGCAGCAGAGATTTATTTGATCAGAAAGGATCAGAATTATGCAGAACAGAGATCTGTAATCAGCAAGACAGTTGCATTATTATACAGGTCACTTTTTCATTGTTACCTTCTTATCATTGTAATAGTGAATTCTAAATCTCTTAACCGAGTTGGTTTAACAGCCATAATATAAATCCTCTAACAAGGTGACAATTCCATTGAATTGTTTTCAAGACCTCTTACCAGGCCACTCCTAGCAAGGTGTTTTAAATCCTATAACAAGGTCACACCTAACAGTGTGTTTTGTAACCTTTTACCGGGTTGGCTTCTAACCGGGCATCACTTCAGAAAAGTGAAAATCAGTATCTAGATACATTGGTGGTTTTTCCCATATTGGGTTTCCACGTTAAATCTTGTGTCTCTTGTGTTCTTAATTGCTTTCACAATCATATACATGTTTTGATGAATATCTAAAGATAATATTGATAATACTTTCTGCATCTTCAAAGTTACTGCAATCTATTTACCGAGTGCTAAAACAGATAACATTGTTAAGATATCTTAAAGGGATCTGCAAAGAATTAATAGTCAAGGTTTTATGGTTGACTGATTCACCCCCCCCCCTTCTCAGTCACTTCATCCATATTCCATCAATTGGTATCAGAGCTTTTGGTGCTTGCAGGAAGGGTTTCAAAGACCTAAGCTAAAGATCAGGATGTCTTACAAGAGGGAAATTCCAAAGCTTAACAGAGATAACTTTTCAGCATGGCAAGGTCTCATGCGACTTCATCTGGCTTCCATTGGTGATTCAGGATGCAAATACATTGATGAAGAATACACAATTCCTAATGGCGCATTAACTGTTGAAGACATTGCAGATAAAAAGACTCACAACACCATGATGATAGACATTGCATCTGCTCTCAGCTATGAAGAATTTGATGATATTAAAGACTGCACTACTGCATATGAAATGTGGGTGGCACTGAAGAAAATATATGGTGGTGATGCAAATGTGAAGAGAGCCAAAGCAGAAAGCCTAAGAGGACAGTTTGACAAGATGAATATGAAGGAAGATGAAAACATTGCAAAATATGTTGAAAGAATCAAAGCAAGTGTAAGTGCAATCAGAGCTTCTGGAGGAACAATCTCAGATGAGACTGTTATAAGTAAGGTACTCAGAACACTACTCCCTATCTATGCAATAAGAGTATCAGCTATTCAAGAAAGAAGATGTGAAACAAACCACAATATAACTTTGGATGCTTTAGTTGGAAGATTGACAGCTTTTGAATTAGACAACTATGATAACTATGTTCCTAGTTCCAAAAATATTGAATCAGCATTTGAGGCCAAGGTTTCACTAAAGAAGAACAAGAAAATTAAAGAAGTTCAGACAGAAAGTGAAGAAGAATCAGAAGAAAGTTCTGATAGTGATCTTGAAATTGTAGAAGCATTACTTGCAAAGAAGTACTCTAGAGGGAAAGGTAAATATAAAGGTAAAACTCCTTTAATCTATTTTTCATGTGAAGAAATTGGACATATTGCAGCTAGGTGCCCAAACAAGCAAGTAAAGGAAGAAAAGAGAAGTCACAAGTACTATGGCAAAAAGAATTTCAAATCATACAAGGATAAAGGTAAGAAATCATGTTTTATGGCTAAAGATTCTGATGATAGTGAAGAAGAAATTGTCTTTATTGCTATAAAAGATGAATCTGATGATGATGAAGATAAGATAGCACTTATTTCTCATATAAGCAAAGATGATATATGGATAATAGACAGCGGATGTTCACACCACATGACTGGTGACAAGACAAAATTTGAATATCTAGAAGACTGTGACAATGGTAATGTAAGATTTGGAAACAACGAAACTTGTTGTATAAAAGGAAAACGAAGAATCTCATTAACCAAAGAACTCATATGTGATAATGCTTACTGGGTTGAAGGACTAAAACATAATCTTCTAAGTGTAGCACAGCTAATCAACACTGGTTTCAAGGTTGAATTCATGAATGGTCAAGCAAGACTGCTGGATGGAAAAGGAAAACTCATTGGATCAGGCAAACAAACAAAAGGTAACTTATTTTATCTTGATCTCAATGAATATTCATGCCTTATTGCTCAAATAGAAGAAAGTTGGCTATGGCACAAAAGGTTATGTCATGTGAACTTTGATAACATGATAAAAATAAGCAAATTCAAGAAGGTTAGAGGCATTCCTACTTTGAAGAAACCTGACACTGGTCTATGTAAGAATTGTCAGATTGGCAAAATGAGTAAAACTAGTTTCAAAAGTAAGAACTATCAGTCTAAAGAAATTTTGGAAATTGTGCATACTGATTTATGTGGACCTATTGGAATACAAAGCT
Source organism: Chamaecyparis obtusa (assembly GCA_027943335.1). Taxonomy (NCBI): domain Eukaryota; kingdom Viridiplantae; phylum Streptophyta; class Pinopsida; order Cupressales; family Cupressaceae; genus Chamaecyparis; species Chamaecyparis obtusa. Next base: position 1,389,861 of record BSBK01002215.1, on the reverse strand, counting down.
ATACTGGAGATAAATTCTTTATTCTTTTCGTTGATGATTATTCTAGAATGATGACTGTTATGTATTTAAGAGAAAAATCAGAGGCATTTGAAAAGTTCAAATTGTATTTAGCAAGAGTAGAAAAAGAAACAGGGAAAAGATTGAAATGCTTAAGATCAGACAGAGGTGGTGAATTCATCTCCCATGATTTTAACAACTTCTGAATTGAAAGAGGAATCAAAAGACAGGTATCAGCTCCTAGAACTCCTGAGCAGAATGGAATAGCAGAAAGAAGAAACAGATCTATTATGGATTGTGCAAGGACTCTAATGATAGAAAAGAACATCGCTATAAAGTACTGGAAGGAAGCTATCAGCACTGCAGTTCATACCTTGAACCGAGTACAACTGAAGAAAGACACATTCAAAACTCCTTATGAATTATGGTATGGCTATAAACCTAATGTAAGTTACATGAAAATATTTGGTAGCAAGTGTTATATCTTAAAAGAATCCAGAAGAAATAAATTTGATGTGAAAAGTGATGAAGGAATATTCCTAGGATATTCTAGCAAAAGCAAGGCATACAAATGTCTGAACTTATCTACTCACAAAGTCATAGAAAGTATACATGTAAAATTTGATGAGTTTGCAGAAAAGACTGAGGAAGAAAGCAAAAGGGAACCTGAGAACTACAGAAGATTCGTTTACATTGAACCTGAAACATTGACAGACACAACTATCAATAAGGAAGCTATATCTACCGAGCCAAGCACAGTTACCGAGTCACAGACCGAGTCGTAGGAAGAAGTTCAAACCGAGTCACAGGAAGAAATTCAGACCGAGTCTCAGCTTGAAGTTACCGAGCAAATATCTACCGAGTCCGAGCAACCTGAAGAAGAGATCCTAGAAGACAACAGCATGAATCATTCAAAAGGCAAGGAACCTATACTAGCCAAATATGTCAGAAAACATCATACACCAGATCAAATCATTGGAAACAAATCAGATGGTACTATGACAAGAAGCAAGCTAAAAGGTACATGTCTACTTACTGATTTTGAACCTAGAAATATCAAAGATGCATTGGAGAATGAAAGTTGGATTGAAGCAATGAATGAAGAATTAGAACAAAACTTGGACTCTTGTACCTAGACCTAAAGATAAGAATGTAATTGGAACAAAATGGGTATTCAGAAATAAACTGAATGAAGATGGTCAAGTATCTAGAAACAAAGCTAGACTGGTATGTAAAGGTTATTCTCAAGAAGAAGGTATAGATTATGGAGAAACTTTTTCTCCTGTTGCAAGATTAGAAGGTGTAAGAACTCTACTTGCTTATGCAGCACACAAAGGATTTAAGGTATATCAGATGGATATAAAATCTGCATTTCTCAATGGAATTCTTGATGAAGAAGTCTACATTGAACAACCTGAAGGTTTTGTTGATCCAGACAAAAGGGACATGGTCTGCAGGTTACACAAAGCATTGTATGGTTTAAAACAAGCTCCTAGAGCATGGTATGAGAGACTCCATAACTATTTAATCCAGATTAATTTCAAAAGAGCTAATGATAACAGCAATCTGTATATTAAAGAAGGACCGGATGACAAAATTGTACTGGCAGAAATATTTGTGGATGATACTATATTTACAGGGAATGAGGATCAGTGCAAAGAATTTTCAGAACAAATGAACAGAGAATTTGAAATGTCTATGTTTGGTTTAATAAAATTCTTTGTTGGTCTTCAAATTCAGCAAAGCAAGAATGGTATATACATTACTCAATCCAAATACATTAAGGAGATACTTAAGAAGTTTGGAATGGAAGATTCAAAACCAGTTGGTACACCCATGTGTACTGGACTGAAACTTACCAAAAATGATGATTCAAAAGAAGTTGATCAGACCCTATACCGAGCTATGATTGGAAAATTGCAGTATGTGGTACATACAAGACCTGATATTGCCTTAGCAGTCGGTATAGTAGCTAGATTCTCAGCAAAACCTAAGGAAAATCACATGATGGCAATCAAAAGAATCTTAAGATACTTAAAAGGAACTGAAGAGTATGGTTTGTGGTATAAATTTGGAGGCAATCTAGACTTGAAAGTGTTTACTGATGCTGATTGGGCAGAAAACATTGATGACAGAAAAAGCACAAGTGGTGGAGCATTTTTTCTTGGAAAAAGACTGGTATCCTAGACTAGTAAAAAGCAGAATTGCACATCTCAATCCACAGCTGAAGCAGAATATGTTGCTGCTGCAGTAAACTGTTCAAATATTGTTTGGTTTAAACAGCTATTAGAAGGTATGAAGGTTGAAATCAAAGAACCAGTTGTTATATTTTGTGACAATACCAGTGCAATAAACATTTCTAAGAATCCAGTGATGCATTCCAAAACCAAGCACATTGCTATTAAATATCACTTTGTCAGAGAATTGGTGCAGGACAAGGAAATCAGATTAGAATATATTCATACAAAAGAACAGATTGCAGACATTTTTACCAAACCATTACCTAAGGATGCATTTATGTATCTAAGAGGTAAGTTAGGGGTCATTCCCCTATCCGAGGCTCACTAAATACAGTTTTAGTGATGCATCAACCAGAACATGACTGAAAATCAACTTGTTGATGCAGTATATTAAAGGAATCATTGCATATGAATCAGTACTTGAGGTACATTAATTTTCACCGGTAATATGTGAATTATCTTTGGCATATGTTGTCAAAGAGGGAGTGTTTGCTATGTCTTTACTATTACTTCAAGAAATTTTCAAATAGTCAGAAGGAGAAATTTTCAGGATACAGGAAGTTTGCTGACAGAGGGAGATTTGAATCTAAACCGAGCTAACTCTTTCAAATTTCTTATGATATGACATATTGTGTTGCCATCAATGCCAAAGAGGGAGATTGTTGGAAACAATTGTCTGAAGGAAATTGCTACTCAATTATGTATTGTCTTTGATGTCACACTATGTCATAGTCCGCAGCAATCAGCTTCTACCGAGCTCAGTCGGTCTACCAGAAAATTTAGTGTTTACCGAGTTCACTCGGTTGCCGAAGAAAGTTTAGTGTTTACCGAGTTCACTTGGTTGCCAAAGAAAGTTTAGTGTTTACCGAGTTCACTCGGTTGCCGAAGAAAGTTTAGTGTTTACCGAGTTCACTCGGTTGCCGAAGAAAGTTTAGTGTTTACCGAGTTCAGTCGGTTATCAAAGGTAAAGAATTGTCGGTGTTTACCGAGTTCCCTCGGTCACCGAAAGATTATAGAAAGATATGGTCACCGAGCACTGTCGGCCCTTGAAGGATTTTTGCAAATAGAGTTTACTTAATTCAGCCGACTGTTATACTAAATAATGTCGATTTGACTAATCCAAAATCATATAAATAAAAGGTCAAAAGTGAAAAGTAAATAACAATACAGCAGAAGATTTACAGAAGAAAAGAAGGAAAGGTATATGCGAATTTGTGAAGGATGATCAGATATCCTTGAGGAGCAGCAGAGATTTATTTGATCAGAAAGGATCAGAATTATGCAGAACAGAGATCTGTAATCAGCAAGACAGTTGCATTATTATACAGGTCACTTTTTCATTGTTACCTTCTTATCATTGTAACAGTGAATTCTAAATCTCTTAACCGAGTTGGTTTAACAGCCATAATATAAATCCTCTAACAAGGTGACAATTCCATTGAATTGTTTTCAAGACCTCTTACCAGGCCACTCCTAGCAGGGTGTTTTAAATCCTCTAACAAGGTCACACCTAACAGTGTGTTTTGTAACCTTTTACCGGGTTGGCTTCTAATCGGGCATCACTTCAGAAAAGTGAAAATCAGTATCTAGATACATTGGTGGTTTTTCCCATATTGGGTTTCCACGTTAAATCTTGTGTCTCTTGTGTTCTTAATTGCTTTCACAATCATATACATGTTTTGATGAATATCTAAAGATAATATTGATAATACTTTCTGCATCTTCAAAGTTACTGCAATCTATTTACCGAGTGCTAAAACAGATAACATTGTTAAGATATCTTAAAGGGATCTGCAAAGAATTAATAGTCAAGGTTTTATGGTTGACTGATTCACCCCCCCCCCCCCCTTCTCAGTCACTTCATCCATATTCCATCATCTACCAGTGCTCCCATGAGAAAATAGAGAAATGTAAGAGCCAGAAGACCACATGTATCCTCAAGTGAGGATGGTTCACAAGATAGAGTTTCTAGATCAGAAGGTGGTCACTCTGAAGAGAGATTTTATGATACCCCTGAGGCTGCATTTCATGACAAAGGTCCATTGCCTACAGTTCAGAATGAAGAAAACAAAGATGTGGGTTTAGAGGTTGGCTTGGATCTTGATGAAGATCAATTCAAAAGAGAACCCATAAGACATAGGCAAGTCCATTTCCCATATCAAAATCTTCCTGATATGGATGTGTCATCTGGTTCTGATGACATTATGGTTGATCTTGATGATTTGAGTGCACTGAGGTTGCAGTTGGTAGAGCAGGATGCCATACATAAAAGGTTACAAGAAGAGAGAGAGGCTGAGAAGGTAAATGCTTTGATAGAGAGGCAGTCTCTCATTAGAAAGATAAATGAAATGAAGGAGAGAAACAAAATGCTTGCCTCTACTCCCAAAACACTCCAACATGATGTTTTTGGTGATCTTGATGCCTTGAGGAGTGAGCAAGAATGCTTACTGCAGGATCATGAATTTGATAATGAGGGCCCTGTAGTTAGACAAGTGCAAAGCTATGTCCCTTTGCCTAAAGATAAGGATGGGCATAGGATTACCAAACCTACTGTTATTATAAATGAGAAAGGAAAGTAGAAGATAGTGGGTGACCAAGCAAGAAGACCAGTGACAATACCAGGGATCCCACCACCTGATTCAAATAAGGACATTGAAATGGAGAGAAGGAGAAAAGAAGATGAGGACCTTGCAAGAGAACTAGAGAGAGCTGAGGTTGACGCTGCCATTGCAGAAAAGAAAAGGAAGATCCAATTTTTGTGGGATTCTTCAGCTAATGCTCTTGGCCCATCTGCTACTGAACTAGGTATGCCATCTATGACTACTACTATTCCACTTAGTAATGCTACTAGTTCTATTCCTTCTTCATCTGCTAGGATAGGTGCAGATCCTAGGCAGCAGTCAAATGCATAGATAAATGTAGATTCTAATGTTGATCCTAGGGTTAACACTAGTTCAAGCTTTCAAAGAAGACCTATGCAATTAGAAGGCTATAGGCAAATAAGTTTTGATTGAATTCCTGGCTATCCAAATTATTTTCCAAGTGATATTAGAGATAAGGTACCTAAGTTTGCTGGTAATAATGCTATTAGTTGTGAGGAGCATCTTAGGTTATTTGTTGATATGCTTAATGATTATGAGGTAGAGCATGAGGATGTTGTCATGAAATTGTTTATTCAATCTCTAATGGAGGATGCTAGAGATTGGTTTAAGAGGCTTCTTGATACATGTATTGATACTTGGGACTCTTTTGAGAAGTGTTTCAAAGAGTAGTATGGTGATAGGCCTAATGCTAGCTTCATGTTGAATGAATTCAATACCATAAGAAAAAATCAGAATGAGTCTGCAGCTGAGTTCAACATGAGATTTTAGAAAGGTATGCACAAGTTGTTCCAAGTTATGCGGTTGGATGACAATGTCTGTCTGACTACATACTTCAATGCATTTGATGGGAAGATGGGATATTTGTTGAGGGATAAAGAACCAAGAACTCTTAGGGATGCTTTTAGGATTGCTATCAATATTGAGAACAACATGAAAATATCAGGAAAGTTGGATGGAAAGAGAGATGACCCAAAGTTGTTTGGGGATAGGAAATACAAAAAGGAAAATGATAAGAATGTTGGATCTAGGAGGCAAGAAGAAGATAAGTTGGATAAGGTTCTTAATGCATTGAAGGATTTGAAGGCACCTGTAAATAGGAACATTAGTGCTCCTACCAATGAGAAGCCTCGGTTCAACAATAATTTCAGTAGGCAGAATAGCCTATAGAATTACCCCTACAACACCCAATGGAAGGATGGCAAGCCTATTGCCCCTGCTGCAAGAGGAAGCAATGATAGAGGTGTCCTTGACCCTCTACATAAAGCTTCAATAAATGTTATGGATAATTTACCATGGTGTGTTGCATGTCAGTCCCCTCATTCTGCAGAGCATTGTGTGGTTGCACAATCTATGGCTGCAAATCAAGATTGTTGCAATGAAGAGATAGAACAAGAAGAGGAACAAGATGATGTTGGTTGAAACATAGCTTCTTCATGTCTAGGATATGAAGATGATTCTGATTTTGATGAAGAGGCAGATGTGAGTGTGAAGAGACATAATCAGGGCCTTTTTCATCAAGAGGTTTTTTCTGATGGTGAATGCGTTGATCAGAAAACATGTAACATGAACTCTTCTCCCAAGCCAGTAAATTTGAGAAGACCTTCTAGAGAAGAGATGGAGAGGATTACTATAGAAATGATTTCCCAAGTGCAAAATAGAGGCATGGTGGCAAGGAATACAAATGAGAAAGCTGTAGGAATATTTATAAAGAGTACAAACTCTAGAGAACCTAATGAGAACAAATCAAAGGTTGATCACATGGTGAAATCAAAAAATGTAAAAGGTAAGCATTGTGAGCCTAAGGGAGTTGAAATTGAAAAGATCTCTAGTGAGATTGAGAATACAGTTAACACAATGGCTAAGGTTGAAAAAAAGAAGGTGGTCAATAAACCTAATGTGTCGGACAAACAAAAGGATGTTAAGGTAGTGCAGATTGAGATTCTTGCTTCTACCCCTGTTGACATGTTATCTATATTGTCACAAATTACAGTTAAGGTTCCATTGTTAGAATTGTTGAGGATCCCTGAACATAAAGATAAAGCTATTGCATGGGTTGGTAATACTCATAAAAATGATACTTCATGCAATGGATCTCAGGATAAAGCTTTGAAAGATGTTGCTACTCAGGGAATTGTGTCTCAAATTCCTCCAATATATTTGGACAGTTCTGTCAATGCTAGCCTTGAAAACATTGACCCATTCTTCTTAAGTGTTCTTGTGAATGGGATGAAGTTAAGAAATTGTATGATTTATAGTGGTGCCTCTAATACTATCATGCCTTTCAAAATTATGGAGAGGTTGGGCCTTAAAGTTGATACAGTGCAGGGCAGGTGTTGTGCAATGAATCAGAGGGAGGTACCAGTTATTGGGACTATCAATACAATGCCATATAGGTTGGTAGCATATCTAGAGAAAGAGCTAACAATGAGTGTTTTAGTGGTGGATATCCCTCCTCATTATGGGATTTTGCTATCTAGAAGATGGAGTGCTGCCATGGGTGGAAGTTTACAGTGTGATTTGTCCTATGAAACTTTCAAGATTGATGATCAGTTTGTCAAGATTGAATGAGAGCCAAGAGTATGCCACATGATTGAGAGAAACATAGATAATGAAACTACATGTTTTGTGGATACTGATGTAAATTCTTTTAGGGCAGAGATCCCTGTATTTGAAAATGAACATATTTTGTCACCTATTTCTACTGAGGTAGGTGCTGACTCTATGAAGGGTGATTTGTGGGTCATGTACTTTGATGGTGCAAACTACAAAGATGGTGCATGAGTAGGTATTTTACTTATTTCTCCTAATGGAAACACCTACAAGTTCTCTTTCACATTGAATTTCTTTTGTACCAACAGTATAGCAGAATATGAGGCTTTGTTGTTAGGACTGAGGTTGGTACAAAAGCATGGTATAAAATGCATAAGTGTTATTGGTGATTCTGAGTTGGTGGTGTCCCAAGTTAGGTCAATGTATGCTTCCAAGAATAGAAGGTTGAAACAATATAGGAATGTAGTGTGGGATTTGATTGAGCATTTTGATGCCTTCAATATTGAGTGGAAGGATAGGAGTAACAACAAGATGGCTGACTTGTTGGCCAATATTGCAATCAATCCTAATGATGTTACATTCTCTGGTATCTCTAAAGTTGAAATTCAGGCTAGGCCTAGTATACCAGACAATATTGAGAATTGGCAAGTTTTTGATGATGATAATGATATTTTTAAGTTTATGGATTGCAAGGATCGGTATCATGGTCAGGAACTTGATTGTTCAGCCTTGGTTGAGTCAATAGAAGGAAGGGAGGTTGTCTTAGGTAATGAGGTCATTCAGCTTAGGACTAACAAGGTGCCCAAGGAGCTTGTTGTTTTGGAGACTATCTTTGACAACCATGATAGAGTTCAAAAGAATATCAAAGGAGAAGATCATGCTGATCTTGAGGAGATAAATCTTGGATCACATGAGGAACCTAAGAAAGTGTACATTGGTAGAGATATATCTCAAAAGGTAAGGAGACCTTTGATTGAATTATTGAGGAAATTTAGGCATGCTTTTGCATGGTCATATGATGACCTAAAGGTTTATAGAGAGGATTTATTTCAGCATGTTATTCCATTAAGAGAAGATGCTAAACCTTTCTGGCAAAAGCAAAGGCCTATTAATCCTACTTTGGCACCCAAGATGCAAGAAGAATTAATGAAGTTGAGAGATGCTAGCATTATCAAACCTATAAGGCATTCTTCTTGGGTGTCAAACTTTGTTCTTGTAAGAAAAAAGAATGGTGACATCAGGCTTTGTGTGGACTTCAAGAATTTGAACATCAGCTCATTGAAAGATAACTATTGTTTGCCCAATATGGAGGCTATGTTGCAGAGAGTAACTAGATCAGAATTGATGTCAATGATGGATGGTTTCTTTGGCTACAATCAGGTCATTGTTAAGGAATTAGAACAATTCAAGACAACCTTTACAACACCTTGGGGAACATATGTTTATGTGAGAATGCCTTTTGGTCTCACAAATGCTGGTGCTACTTTTCAGAGGGCGATGGATGTTTCCTTTTCAAATTTCATTAATGATTTCCTTGTTGTGTATCAGGATGATTTGACTACCTATTCCAAGAAGGAAGAAGACCATTGTGCTCATTTAGAGAAAATATTTATGAGGGCCTTGGAATTTGGCATTTCATTAAACCCAAGGAAATGTGCTTTTGGTGTCACAGAGGGTAAGTTGCTTGGCCATGTAGTTGGGAAGCAAGGAGTGAGAATTGACCCAGAAAGGGTAGTAGAAATTGATAAAATTTAGAGGCCAAAGAATGTTAAAGGGATTCAGTCCTTCTTTGGTTAGGTCAATTTTATGAGGAGGTTTGTGACAAACTTTGTAGAGGTTACTAGACCTATTTCCAAGATGTTAAAGAAAGGATCTGTAATCAATTGGGAGGGTGAGCCTGATGAGGCTTTTAAGAATATCAAGCAGGCTATCAAAGATGCACTAGTGCTAAAGGCACCTGATTATAGTGTCCCAATGCATATCTTTTCTTTTGCATCCTTTCACACTATTGCTGCAGTTTTGTTACAAAAGAATAAGGATGGTTTTGAGCAGCCTATTGCATTTTTTAGTAAATCTCTGTAGGCTGTAGAATTAAAGTATGACATAAATGAGACGCAAGCTTATGCACTTGTGAAGGCAATTAAGGCTTTTAGATGTTACTTGATGGGAGCAGTTGTGATTGCTTTTGTGCCAAGTGTAGCTGTGAAGGACATTTTCTCACAGCAGGAGGTATCTGGAAGAAGATGCAGATGGATCAATAGGATCCAGGAATTCAATGTTGAGATCTAGATCACTAAGTTGGTTAGAGGTCAGGGATTGGCAAAGTTGATGGCCCAATCCAATCTAGATGCAAACCAAGTAAATCATTCTGAAATTGACTATACATGTGATATGGATGATTGTATTTGGTATCAGGATATTATTTACTATTTGAGAAACATGAGGTGTTTAGATAGTATGAATGATAATCAAAAGAGGACATTGAAGTTACAGGCCATCAAGTATGTGATTTTGAAATGTAAGCTGTATAGAAAAAATTTGGATTGCATACTATTGAAATGTGTAGATGAGAATCAAGCTAATCTATTGTTGAAGGAGATGCATGAGGGAGTTTGTGGTGGACATTATATGGGTAAAACAACTTCTCATAAGATCTTGAGAGTAGGATTTTGGTGGCCCATAGTCTTCAGGGATATAGAACAATTGGTAAGGAGATGTGATGCTTGTCAAAGGTTCTCTGGTAAGCTTAAGTTTTTAGATAGTGTAGCATTAAAACTAGTAGAAGTTCAGGCTCCTTTCCAGCAGTGGGGAATTGATTTCATAGGGGAGATACCAAACAAGTCAAGTGGAGGACATTCATGGATCTTAGTTACCACTGACTACTTTACAAAGTGGGTAGAAGCTATACCTACAAGGAATGCAACTAGCAGGGTGGTAATTGATTTCTTGATGAACAATATTGTTACAAGGTTTGGGTGCCCTGAGAGGATAGTGAGCGACAATGCTATGTGCTTCAGGTCTACCAAATATAAGGACTTTTGCAAAGGTTTGGGAATTCAGATTTCTAATTCCTCACCTTATGATCCGCAAGGAAATGGTCAGGCAGAATCTACTAATAAGAGCTTGATTAAAATATTGAAGAGGATTCTAGAGAAGAATAAGAGGGCATGGAATTCAAAGCTGCCATTAGCTCTGTGGGCTGATAGGGTAACTGTGAAGAAGGCAATTGGTTGTGCACCATTTGACCTAGTGTATGGAATTCATGCTAGGATGCCTTAGAATAATTTGTTGGAGATGTACAATTTTGTGCAGTTGTATGATGATGACATTGATGATGAGATGCAATTGAGAATGGAGGACCTCATTAGATTGGATGAAACTAGAAGAGAATCAGTTGCAGTTGCAGGTTAAGAATCTATATGATAAAAAGGTTGTTGATAGAAAGTTTGAGCCTGGTGATTTGGTGTTAGTTTGGAATGCCAGATTGGAAGATAAGGGGAAACATGGTAAATTTGATCCCATCTAGTTAGGGCCATATCTGATTCATGAGAAATGGGGCCATGATTCTTACATCATCAAGGATTTTAATGGTGATATTCAAGAGTTGCCAGTTCATGGACAATTCTTGAAGCAGTACTTCGTTTGAAGTACTTTGTTTTCCATGAACAGTAGTTAGCATTGTACATCTTGTAAATTTCTATATATAAGTTTCTTTCCCCTACCTTATTTTGCCCTGGTCTATCAATTTTTGGTTCTGTTGCTTGATCTTTCCCTACTTGTTCCTTGCTCTCTGCAATTTTTTCCTGTGGGATGGTCTACTTTTACCAGTGATTCTAAGTACTTGCTATGCCTGCAGGAGGCATACATCCCCAAACAGAGCCATTGTTAGGTCAATTTCCTATCATTGCAAAATCCTTTGTAATTGGCCTATTTTCCCTGCAAGTGTTCTTGATTTTGTCCTGCCCTATGTTCTTCAATGTGTCACCAAGCTCTGGTCCAAATTTCAGGTGTTAATTCACTAGATCCAAAAAGTTTTTCAAATTCTAAGGTCCACAGGAAGTATTTTCAAATTCTACCTCAGTGTCGAAAATGTTGTGTGTTTTCAACCTTGTTCTTAACTACGTAAGTGTGATGAGTGGTGGGTCCCAGTTCGCATTTGGTTGCCTGGTGGTTTGTCTTCTTTTAGCGACTTGGTGACTGGCAGTTTTCTCCTATTCACTAGTTTCTAGCGGTCAAGTCCCTAACATTCAGTGAACTAGCGAGTGGCTTGTGTCTTTTCTTTAGTCATGTATTCATGTGATGGTGGCCCCTATTCCAAGTGGTTATACAGGTGGACCCGATGTCAAAGGATGCTGAGGTGGTAGGTTTTTATTGGTTTTAGAAGGAATGATATGGCAGCATGTCAGGCGGGCCTAGGGTTATGAAGTATTCTGTGACTTGGTGATTGAGGTGCTCACTCATTCTCATGATCTAACTCAGGGTTAAGAGACCTTTTTGTGATTTAACGAATGCCTTTGTTCATGTGTTCTTAGAGTTTGACCATGGTTAGGAAATGTATCTTGTGAACTAGAGATTGCTTTTGTTCATGTATTCGCTAAATCCTTGGGGTTAAGTGCTTACCGTGAAGGAATAAAGAATTATTTTTGTAGGCCCAGAGGAGTTTCTCTATACATTGGGTAGTAAGGATAGGATTTAGCAGCTCTGATAAATGTCTCTGTGTTCACTGATTTGCGTAGTAAAATGGTGAAGTTCTAAAAGGTTTGGCAATTCAGTGAATGTGCATTCACGGGTTCGCTAAATAATTTGGCAAAGAATTAAAACATTCAGTGACTTGGCAATTTTCTTTCAATCGCGTGTTTGCCAAGAAGGAGGGTTGAGTTTGCTGAGATAGTGGAACCGCATGATGATTCATTGCTGAGTTGTCTTGTTGTGATTGGCTGAGTTGGAAAAGGATTGCAGACATGTCAGTGGGCCCGAATGATTCTAGAGAGGAGGACAGCATGGTAGATCTATGATCGGTGTGTGATTGCAAGGAATATTCCAAGCCTTTGCGATCATGCACCATCCGTCAAATTTTATTCCATTTGTTGGGTGGGGTGATGTGTTTGGTTTTCATTGGCTAGTGGGTGATGATGTGGTAGCCTTTGGTTGGCTATCACATGATTGCATAGCTCATTCTTTCAGCTATGCAATCATGCGATAAGGCACCACGTGTCCCTGTGGGCTCATCTTTGGCTATTTGGTGGGCTCGGTGGAGGTTTCTTATTGGTGTCGCAGTTGTGGAGTTAATAAGTGGGGTCCAATGCTGTTTGGAGGACCTTATAAGTGTTTGGTGGGGTGGATAAAAGATTTGGCGGTGCCAATAAAGTGTGGTCTTGTCTTGCATTCGCTAGAAGATTTGGCAGTTCGCTAATTGGTCTGGTGACTTACCGAATGAGTGGTCATGGGGTCGCTAGAGTTTTTAGCTGAGGCAGGAAATATTTTGCAAACTGGCAGAAGCTCTTTGGTCACCAATTCGCCAGATGACTTAAAGGAGCCTTTTTAACACGTGTAGTCACGTGTTCGCTGGATTTAGCTAGGATTTGGATTTTCATTCTGCGACTGGGATTTTCCTTTGTCGCGTGTTCACTGAATGAAACCTGAGGTGCCTAGATGAGTTAGTGTTGTAGAGCCCAGGAAGGTTGATCGGATGATGGAGATATAAAGTTGATGAAGGTTTAAATGTGGGCCACTTTTTCTCTACTGGCGCCATCGATGTATCCATTTGTTTTCAAATTCAAATTTTCTAAGGGTTTCCAGTGACCAGAAAGGACTGGTTTTCAATGTAGAGGTGATCCTGTTCAGTGAGAAATGATTGGTTTTCTATTTATGGTGTGGTCTAGGGTTTGCGCGATTAATTGCAAAGGAGGTTTTGTACCTGGTGAAGGACTTTCTTGGCTCAAGGAGTGTTTGCAGTAATTTTTGTGACCATTTCCAGCAGGATGGATGGTTGAAGCCCTAACCCTAGTCATTTGTAGCTTGTTGTAGATTTTCAAGATGACTAGCGGGGTATAAGTTGCAGGATCTTTGATTTTGCAGGGGTTCCAAAATCTTATTTCTTTTGGTCCTAGGTTTTTGACTGTATATACTGATCGAGGTCTGATTTGGTGTCTTTTTCTCAGCTTTGTGTCATGTTAATTATATGCTGATTCTGGATTTGTTAATGAAAACATTCTTGGATCCCAATCTTGTATCTTGTGTATGTCTTCTTGCTAGTCTCTGAGTTCATATATGTTAATATCACAAAGTGTGTTAATGTATGGTAAACAAAGAGTATTTTGAATTCATCTTTGAGTTTCTAAAAAAGTTAGGATTAAAGCCTTTTAGGTGAATTCAGTGAGTTTACAACCAGGTGTAGAATTTGATCTCCTTGTGCTTGAGGGAAAGGGGTAATAGGCAAAGCACTTACTCTGGTTTCCATTGTGTTTGATTTGAGGTGTTCAGTTGAAGTATACAGTTGGGTGACTCTTAGCCCTGGGATAAGGCACTGATCTTTTCTCTTGAAGTTTCATGGTTAACAACCACAAACATAAACATTCATTTGATAAACCTTTTAGACTTGTGTGAGTATAGTATACATCATTTTAAGACTCCTTTGAAGAAGTGAGTCAAGGGTACACTTGCCTGAGCATTGAAGCTCAAAGTGAAGAAGGATCTTTTGATCCTTGTCAGTTGGTCCCCTTCCTTGTGGACTTTGGAGTGGTGATAGAGTTAGGATTTTATATTATCCATCAAAGTGTATATCTGCAAGTTGAAGATCAAAGGGAATAATCCACAACCAATAGGGGGGCTGAATCAATATTCTACAATATTAATTTCTGATCTCTTGAAACTTAACTCTATTACTTAAATGTTGAACTGAACATTAAAGAATGTAAGGTAAACAGCCATAACACATAACACCAGATATGATTGTAGGGAAACCTTGGCCAAAGGAAAAAACCCAGTGGGAATTAATACCCTCTAATAATTTTACTTGTGTATTATGAACCTGTTAATGTTCCTTTTCCCTATTAGGAGTTGCTATTAAAATTCATTAGTACAATGACCTTGTCAAGGGTCAGACCCTATTAGGATTCTTTTACAATTAACCCTGTTAGGGGTGAGGACACATTGTCTGAGAGCTCACTACTCAAATGGTGAAGGCTACAACCTTTTTGATATTAGATACACACTATATCTGCAAGGTGAACTGCTGCTATGATGCTGCTTGTCTGATCAGTTCCTTTTGTGTGTTGATGTTTTAACCTCTTGTAAAGCTCTATAAAATTATTATTACTCTTTTCATACTTCTACTCTTCTGTCACATCTTCTATATCCAACAACATTCTCAAATACAAAAGCACATATCTTCTATATAGGCACAAACAAAACTATTCACTAAGTTGGCCTATAACCTATTACATACAATGCTTCTAAATGAATTGGCTCAAGCGTGTTTACATACATTGATATTAACAAGTCTATAACATAATTAAAATAGGTGCATAGCCTTTACAAAACAATATTATACACGCTAACCAAAATACTAATAGTCGGCTCCATGCTATGTTCTATTCTACCGCTTCACTATATGTGTCACTTCAACTCGTTGTAACTTCTTCATACTAACTCATTTGATCATGCATTCTTAACCATAGCATAATAACTTATCTAAAAGCTTATCTTCAAGGGTGCATACCAAAACTTAGTCATACGCACATGTGCTGAAGCTCTATTCATCAAGTGCTTTGTTGACTGCTCTGTCTTCCATACTTTGCCATTTTTTTGTTCTGATCTTCTAAGTTATGCACTAACTCTAAAACTTCATATGACTTTGTTGTCATGATGAAAACACTAATCATAGTCATATATGCCAATATAGTCAACTTTCCAACAACTTCTTCAAATTTTTGTAACCATCATGATAAGTACAATCAAAACTAGTTGATATCAATGACAATACATTAACTGATTTAATTTTCTTATATATCACTTTAGTAGCTCAATGACCTTCAATCACTTTATTTCACTTCTCCATTTACTCCATAAAGATATTCAATCATTTTTAGGTTATCAATCTCTCCCTTTTGCATTGATGGCACCACAATTTGAAATATGTCATAGAATACGAAACATATGTTCTACAACTCTATAAGTAAATTTTGTAGCTCGGTAATCTCTCCCTAGCTTTTTTAGTTAATATGTTTAATCACTACATAGCATTCCATGTAGACTCTCCCTGTGGATTTGATCTTCTTCTTCTTGTGATTCTTCTCTCCCTTTTGCTTCTCTCCCTTTGGATAAATATTTCATTGATTCTTTCTCTCTCTTTTGCTTCTCTCCCTTTGGATAAATATTTTATTGATTCCTTGTCCCCTTTGACAACAATGCAAAATAGAATAAATAGCTCTACATTAGCAAAAATATTATCTCCGGTGTTTTTTTTAGATCAAGTACCTTCATGTACCAATGTGGAGTTTTCTTTGTTCTAGCTTTCACAACCTTAGGAAACCTAAAGTGTGAACAATATGCATCAACATCATTTGATATTCTGATAAAGTATAGGTTGATGCAACCTCCTGATCACCTTAGTGACTCACAGATAGGGGATGGACCCCTAGTCTATTCCTCAAGTACTCAAATGTATCTTTACCTAAGGGTTTGGTAAATATATATGCAAGTTGTTCTTTTTATTTCACTTGCTCTTCTTGTACTTGTTCCCTCAAGTAGTGATACTTTATAGATATGTTCTTTTTCTTTGCATTCATCACTAGATTCTTAGAAATTTTTATAGCACTTGTATTGTCACAATATATTATAGCACTTGCATTGTCACAATATATTATTGTAACAATTAGCACCAGTGGAAAAATATTATATTTTGGTAGTGGATTGAGAAATACATCCTTGTTTCTTTCTTATCCAAGTCACTAATCTTTCACCCAAAAAGAATGCTCCACTGGTAGTGCTCTTCATGTTGTCAATGTTTCTAGCCCAATCTGTATCAATATAAACTTGTAGTTCAAAATTGTCCTCCTTGTACCATAAACCATAGTTCTCTATGTTTTTCAAGTATCTTAGAATCCTCTTAACAACGGTCATGTGTGATTCTTTAGGATTAGTAGAAAATCTTGCTACAATCTCAACTACATATGCAATATCCAGTCTACTATGCACAACATACATTAGTTTTCCAATCATTGATTTGTATAGTGTTTGATTTACCTCAGTTGACTAATCATCTTTTATTAATTTGCATCATGTGACCATCGATGCAACAACTAATTTTGAATCTTCCATTCCAAAGGTCTTCAACACTTCTTTGATGTACTTTGATTGTGTAATAAATATACCTTCACTTTATTGTATACTCTCCAAACCAAGAAAGAATTTAATCTCTCCAAATGTTGACATTTCAAATTCTTTTCTCATTTCATCAGAAAATGATTTTCATAGATTATCATGTCCTCCAAATATGATACCATCAACAAACATTTCAGCAATAAGAATCTTGTCATCAGTTTCACCTTTCAAATATAAATTGTTGTTGTTACTTGTTGTGACAAATCCAATACTAATAAGATATGAATGTAGTCTCTCATACCATGCTCTCGGTGCTTTTTTTAGTCCATATAGTGCTTTGTGAAACTTGCATACCATGTTTTTCTGATTTGGATTCACAAAACCTTCAGGTTGTTTATTGTATAACTCTTCCTCAAGTATTTCATTCAAAAATGTAGATTTGACATCCATTTGATATACTATGAATCCTTTGTAGGTAGCATATGCAAGCAATATTCTAACTCATTCAAGTCTTGCAACTAGTGCAAAAGTGTCACCATAATCAATACCTTGTTCTTGTGCATACCCTTTGCATACAAGTCTTGCCTTGTTTCTAGTGACTTCACCATTTTTATTCAACTTGTTTCTAAATATCCATTTGGTTCCAATTACATTCTTATCATTCAGTCTCGGTACTAATGTCCATGTTTTGTTCTTCAATATTTTCTCAATTTCCTCATTCATTTCTTTAATCCATTCATCATTCTCAAGTGCATCCATAACATTTTAAATTTCAAATTCACAAATTAAACATGAGTTTTTTCTCAACTTACTTCATGTCATCATGTCATCTTTCTTGTCACTAATAATATGATTATGTGGATGGTGTCTCCTCACAAATTTTTCTAACATGCACTTTCTCTCTTCTTTGTTCATCATTCGGTGTAGGATCAAGATCTTCCGCAGTAACCATTTCTTGATTCTCGGTCTCTATAGGTTGATTCTTGGTATCATTATCCTATAGCTCAGTAATTTTAGCCTATTTCTTAGGTAGAATGTCAAGTTGCTCAATGTATGTGAATCTACCATAGTCTTCTAGTTCCTTTTTTCATTCTTCATCATTTTTTTTAGAAAACTCATCAACCCTCACATTTGCACTTTCAATCATTTTTTTAGAAACCTTATTCAAACATTTGTAAGCTTTGCTTTTAGTAGAATATCCTAAGAATATTTCTTCATCACCTTTTGAATCAAAATTTCTATTTCTATCATATTTCAAAATCTAACATCTACTTCCAAATATTCTGAAATAACTTACATTTGGTGTGTACCCATACCATAACTCATAGGGTGTCTTGTTTGAATATTTCTTCAATTGTACTTGATTCAATGTGTATACAGTAGTGAAAACAACTTCTCTCTAGTATATTTGTGCAATATCTTTATCAATCATGATGCAGGAGCATGTCGGGTTCTTTGCAATCATGTGTCACTAAAAATAAGTTTGAGTTGTTCAATTTGCTCGACAGTTGCTCAGTTCCTTCTTTGACCAAGTTGCTCGGTAGTTGCTCGGTTCCTGTTGGTTGTCCTTTTGGTTTCAACTTGTAGGTTTACACTATGATTTACAATTTAATGTCATTGACTCTATCACCACTCCAAAGTTTGCAAGTAAAAGGGCCAATTAACAAGGATTAGAGAGATCCTCCTACACTTTGACCCTAAATGCTCAGGCGAGTGTACCCTTGATTCACTTCTTGAAAGGAATCACTAAATGTTATACCACTATACCCTTTACTAACTAATTCAAAAATGTTATCATTTAAATGTGTGTGTGATTGATGATGATGGACTGCTTCTAGAGAATAGATTAGTGCCTTAACCCAGGGCATAGAGTCACTAAATAACTTATACCAACTAAAAATTCTAACTCAAACATACTTGAATTTAGGATAAGTGTTTTGCCTATTATCCTTCTCACTCACATACTAGGACATCAAATTCTTATCAAGCCATGAACTCACTAAAATTACCTGAAAGACTTTAATCCTAACTTTGTTAAGAAATCAAAGATAATTTCAAAATACTCTTTGTTTACAATATGCTAACTCACTTTGTGACATTAACATATATGAGCTCAATATCAAAACAAGAAGACATACACCACTATGAGATTGGAATTCAACTATATTCTCATCAAAACTTGTAGAATCAATACATTATTCAGAAAACAATATGCAAAGAGAAACAAAAACCCTAAATCCAAGCTCTCCTTGTTTAGTATAGTACCATCAACAACCCTTACAAAATACTACATTCTTCAATATATACCACCACTAGTCATCTTGTAATCCCCAAAATAGGATCCAACAAGCTTTGAATGACTAGGGTTAGGGTTTTACCCACTGAAATAAACAAATTAGTTAAAAATTAAATGCAGGGGAAGAAACCTAGGAAACTAGGAGAAAACAGATCCTAGAGTGATCCTCAATCATGACAATACCACTTAGAAAGTACTGAGAACCATGAAAATGCCCAATTTGTCAACCTGTTTGGCCACCTACGACATGCCTCAAGCACAAAGAACATAGTACAGACACCTTGCAAATGATCACGGAACACCCTGGACCACACTGCAACAGTTGGCAAAACTAATTCTAGTTGATTAGGCTGTAAAATCATTCAATTTTGGTCCTTTCTGTCACTGAAAACCCTCTGCAAATTTTGAACTTGAATTTAAATGGCTAGTTTCAAAGCGCCAGCAACAAATTAGTGGTCAATATTTAAATCTAAGCTATCTTTAAGTCACGACCATCAGATCATTTCATTTCGTGGGCTTTATGACTTAACCCTTCAAACACCCTCGGTTAACTCCTAGTGACTATGCGATAAGGCTTTTTCTTATTCGCGAGATGAAAAAATTAACCTAAGCTCAACCCTATGACTTAGCAAATAAAGGAAATTTACTAACCCTGGTCTCTTATTTAGTGAATTGGTGACTGAAGAATTTTCACTAGTTCACATAAAACTTTATCTCACTACTAAAAAATTTAGTGACTATGTGACCTTCCTTCGCCCAGGCCTGCTTTATTCCACTTGTCACTACATCATTCATTGTCATTGCTTGGTCACCACTAACACAGGACCCACTCTATGTAAGCCTTCAAATCACAGGGCGGGCAAAAGATCTCATGGCTCTGACACCACCCATGAAAACTTACGCCAATCGTGGATCTTGTCCTCATCACTAACCTTTCTGAAAATGACCCCACCTTGCTAATTCCTCGCATCAACCAATAGAATTTGAACAACTCTGCACCACCTAGCAAATGGTCCCACTACATCATCATCCTTTCCTCCAATGAAAATCATTCATGTCAGCTCCAAATGTTAGAGGACCCACCTATGTCAGTCACCTAAGGAAAAGTAAAATCGACAGTTGTCTTAAGTTCACATACTTCTGACACATCCCTCACAAAAACATGCCCACCATTGATTCTTTGCAGATGTCAGGACCCTTTGAAAAGCCAAAAAATTAGGTCGCACTAACAAGCACCAAGTCATTAGCTTGTGGATCAATAAGAGACTGCCAACTATGCTTACATGGCAATTAGGACCCACCGAGAACATTATACCGCACGGAAGATCAAATGGCTAGCGCATGATCTCATAAGCCCGAAAGATTCCATGTTCTTATATGCTAGCCATCGATCTTGAATCTTCTGATTGAGATACTGGGCCTGCTTGACAACATGTCCAGCTCACTATTATGTAGACCAGTCAAAGGCCACCATTTGTGTACATGTAGTAGTGGACCCACCTATCTGAAGTGTTACGTCATGGAAGAGAATCAATGATCATCGTAAGATCACAAGCCTCTAACAAAACCCTTGTGAACTTACGAAAACCATAGGATTAAGATGGTGTCAAAGAGTCAGGCCTAGGAAAATATTAAGCTAGAACATTAGAAAGAATTAAAATGCTGGACTTAGGGAAAATTAAACCCACCAGACTTTAGGCTTAAGGAAATATTAAGCACCAGGGACTTAGGAAAAATCAAAGGCATGACCCTGTGGGGTGACAAAATATTAAAGCACATGTGCTAAAGGGATTTTAAGTGGCCCAAAAAAGTAACATTAAAATAGAACAGGGCTAGGGTAAAACAAAAGGTTTCTCATACAATAGCTAATTTTTAAAATTTTTGAACTAGGGCTTGAGCCAGAGGCATGAAAAACATTGCAAAGACTAGAGGAAAACTTGTAAAGCCATGAAAATTTGTTAGAGTGCTAATAGTGGCTCTATTTGGGGATGTATGCCTCCTGTAGGCATAGCAAGGACTTAGAATCACTGGTTAAAGTAGACCATCCCACTGGAAAAATTGACAATAGAGAGCAATAGGACCAAAACCCTACAGACTAGGACAAAACAGGATAGGGGCAAGCAACTTTACAAAATTTATAGAATGTACAGACCTAACTACTATTCATGGAAAACAAAATACCTTCAATTTAAGTATCTCTTCAAGAATTGTCCATGAACTGGCAATTCTTGAACTTCACCATTTAACTCTTTCCCAATGTATGAATCCTGGCCCCATTTCTCATGAATTAGATATGGCCCTAGCTAGAGTGGATCAAATTTACCATGTTTTCCTTTATCCTCCAATATGGCATTCCAAATTAACACCAAATCACCAGGCTCAAACATCCTATCAATAATCTTCTTGTCATAATAATTCTTAACCTGTAACTACAATTTGGCATTTCTTGCAACTGATTCTCTCCTGATTTCATCTAGCCTGATGAGGTCCTCAATTCTCAACTACATCTCATCATCTATATCATCATCATATAATTTCACAAATTTATACATTTCCAATAAGTTATTTTGAGGCATCCTTATAGGTATTCCATATACTAGGTCAAATGGTGCACAACCAATTTCCCTCTTCATAGTTACCCTCTTAGCCCATACAGCTAATGGTAGTTTTGAATTCCATGCCCTCTTATTCTTTTCAAGCATTCTCCTGAGGATCTTTATCAAACTCTTATTAGTAGATTCTGCCTGACCATTTCCTTATGGATGATAAGGTGAGGAATAAGAAATCTAAATTTCTAAACCTTTGCAAAAGTCCTTATATTTAGCAGACCTAAAGCACATGGCATTGTCACTTACTATTCTCTCAGGGCACCCAAACCTTGTAACAATATTATTCAACATAAAATCAATTACCACCGTACTAGTTACATTTCTTGTAGGGATAGCCTCCACCCACTTAGTAAAGTAATTAGTGGCAACTAAGATCCATGAGTGTCCTCCACTTGACTTGTTTGGTATCTCCCCTATGAAATCAATTCCCCATTGTTGGAAAGGAGCTTATACTTCTACTAGTTTTAATGGCATGTTACCCAAAAATTTAAGCTTACCAGAGAACCTTTGACAAGCATCACACCTCCTTACCAACTGTTCTGCATCCTTGAAGATTGTGGGCCACTAGAATCCTGCTCTCAAGATTTTATGAGCAGTAGTTTTACCCATATAATGTCCACCACAAACTCCCTCATGCATTTCCTTTAACAACTTGTTAGCCTGATCTTCATCAACACATTTCAAAAGTATGCAATCTAAATTCTTTCTATACAATTTACATTTCACAATTACATACTTGATGGCCTGTAATTTTAATGACCTCCTCTGATTATCATTCATTCCTACTGGACATCTCATATTTCTCAAGTAATAGATGATATCTTGATACCAGATACAATCATCCATGTCACATGTATAATCAACCTCAACTTGATTTATCTGATTTGCATCAAGATTGGATTGAGCCATCAGTTTTTCCAATCCTTGTCCTCTAACCAATTTAGTAATTTGGATATCAATGTTGAATTCTTGGATCCTATTGATCCATCTACATCTTCTCCCAGACACCTCTTGCTGTGAAAATATATCCTTGAATGCTGCACTTGGCACAAAGGCAATCACAATTGCTGCCATCAAATAACATCTAAAAGCCTTGACTGCCTTCAAAAGTGCATATGCTTATTTCTCATTTATATCATATTTCAATTCAGCAGCCTACAAAGATTTACTGAAGAATGCAATAGGCTACTCAAAACCATCCTTTATTTTCTATAACAAAACTACAACAATAGTGTGAAAAGATGCAAAGGAAAAGATGTGCATTGGGAAATTATAATCAGGTGTCATAAGCACTGGTGCATCTTTGATAGCCTATTTAATATTTTTGAAAGCCTCATCAGGCTCACCCTCCCAATTGATTGCAGATCCCCTCTTCAACATCTTAGAAATAGGTCTAGTAACCTCTGCAAAATTTGTTACAAATCTTCTCAAGAAATTTACTTGACCAAAGAAAGATTGAATCCCTTTAACATTCTTTGGCCTCTGAATCTTATCAATGGCTGCCACCCTCTTAGGATCAATTCTCACTCTGTGCTTCCCAACTAAGTGGCCAAGCAACTTACCTTCAGTGACACTAAATGCACATTTCCTTGGGTTTAATTAAATGCCATATTCCAAAGCCCTCACAAATATTTTCTCTAAATGATTATAGTGGTCTTCTTCCTTCTTGGAATAGGCAGTTAAATCATCTTGATAAACAACAAGGAAATTATAAATAAAATTTGAAAAGGCAACATCCATTGCCCTCTAAAAAGTAGCACCAGCATTTGTGAGACCAAAAGGAATTCTCACATAAACATATGTCCCCCAAGGTGTAGTGAAAGTTGTCTTGAATTTTTTTGATTCTTTGACAATTACCTAATTGTAACCAAAGAAACCATCCATCATAGACATCAATTCTGATTTGGTCACTCTCTGCAACATAGCTTCCATATTGTGTAGACAATAGTTATCCTTCAATGAGTTGATGTTCAAATTTCTGAAGTCCACACAAAGTTTGATGTCACCATTCTTCTTTCTAACAAGGACAAGATTTGACACCCAAGAAGAATGCCTTATAGGCTTGATGATGCTAGCATCTCTTAACTTCATCAATTCTTCCTGCATCTTAGGTGCCAAAGTGGGATTTATAGGCCTTTGTTTTTTCCAGAAAGGTTTAGCATCTTCCCTCAAAGGAATGATATGTTGAAACAAGTCTTCTCTATAAACCTTTAGGTCATCATATGACCATGCAAAAACATGCCTAAATTTTCTCAATAATTCAATCAAAGATTTTCTCACATTGTGAGACATGTCCCTACCAATGTATACCCTCTTAGGTGCCTCATGTGTTCCAAGATTTATCTCCTCTAGATCAGCATGATCTTCTCTTTTGATATTCTTTTAAACTCTATCCTAGTTATCAAACATAATTTCCAAAACAACAAGCCCCTTGGGCACCGTGTTAGTTTTGAGTTGAATAAATTCATTTCCAAGGACTATCTCTTTTCCTTCTATTGACTCAACCAAAGTTGAGCAATCAAATTCCTAAGCATGATACTGATCTTCACAACTCATAAACTTCAAGATATCATTATCATCATCAAAAACTTGCCAATTTTCAATATTGTCTAGTACACTAGGCCTAGCCTGAATTTCAACTTTAGAGATACCAGTAAATGTAATATCATTGGGATTGATTGCTATATTGGCTAACAAGTCAGCCATCTTATTGCTACTCCTATCCTTCCATTCAATATTGAAGGCATCAAAATGTTCAATCAAATTCCAAACTGAATTCCTATATTGTTTTAACCTTTTGTTCTTGGAAGCATATATTGACCTGACTTGGGACACCATCAACTCAGAATCACCAACAACACTTAAGAACTTAATACCATGTTTTTGTGCCAACCTCAGTCCTAAAAACAATGCCTCATACTCTGCTATATTGTTGGTACAAAAGAAATTCAATGTGAAAGAAAATTTGTAGGTTTTTCCATTAGGAGAAATAAGTAAGATACCTACTCCTAGTCCATCCTTGCAATTTTCACCATCAAAGTACATTACCCACAAATCACCCTTCACAAAATTAACACTTACCTCAATAGAGATAGGTGAAAAAATAGGTTCCTTCTCAAGTACAAGGATCTTTGTCCTAAAAGAATTAATATCAATATCCACAAAACATGTAGTTTCATTATCAATACTTCTCTCTATCATGTGGCATACTCTTGGTTCTCACTCAATCTTGACAAACTAATCATCAATCTTGAAAGTGGCATAGGACAGATCACACTATAAACTTCCACCCATGGAAACACTCCATCTTCTAGATAGTAGCATCCCATAATGAGGAGGGATGTCCACCACCAAAACACTCATTGTTAACTCTTTCTTTGGATATGTTTCTAGCCTATATGGCATTGCATTGATAGTCCCAATGACTAGTACCTCCATCTGATCCATTGCACAACATCTTCCTTGAACTGTATCAACTTTAAGGCCCAACTTTTCCATAATCTTAAAAGGCATAATAGTATTAGAGGCAACACTATCAATCATACTATTTCTTAATTTCATTCCATTCACAAGGACACTTAAAAAGAATGGATCAATGTTTTCAAGGCTAGCATTGATATAACTATCCAAATATATAGGAGGAATTTGAGATACAATTCCCTAAGCAACAACACCTTTCAAAGCTTTATCCTGAGATCCATTGCATGCAACATCATTGTTATGAACATTATCTACCCATGCAATAGCTCTGTCTTTGTGTTCAGGGATCCTCAACAAATCTGACAATGGAACCTTAACTATAATTTGGGACAATAAAGATAACATATCAACAGGAGTAGAATGAGGAATCTCAATTTGCATTGCCTTAATGTCCTTTTGCTCATCTGATACATTAGGTGTATTGGCCACCCTCATTTTTTCATTCTTAGCCATTGTGTTAACTGGCTTCTCAATCTTACTAGGAAAACTTTCAACTCCAACTCCCTTAGGCTCACAATTCTTACCTTTTACATTCTTGAATTTCACCATGTGGTCACCTTTTGATTTGTTCTCATCAGGCTTTCCAGAGTTGGTACTCTTTATAAACATTCCTGCAGCTTTTCCATTTATATCCCTTGCCACCATGCCCCTAGTTTTCACTTGGGCAATCATTTCTGTAGTAATCCTATCCATCTCTTCTCTAGAAGGTCTTCTTAAATTTATTGGCTCAGAAGGAGAGTTCATGTTACATGTCTTCTTATCAATGTCTTCACTATCAGAAAAACCTCTTGATGAAAAAGGTTCTGATTGTGTCTCTTTACATTTGCATCTACTTCTTCATCAAAATCAAAATCATCTTCATATCATAGATATGAAGTAGCCATGTTGCATCCAACATCATCTTGATCTTCTTCTTGATCTATCTCCTCATTGCCACAATCTTGATTTGCAGCCATAAAATGTGCAAGCACACAATGCTCTGTAGAATGAGGGGACTGGCATGCAAAACACCAAGGTATGTCCTCCATGAAATTTATTGAAGCTTTTTGTAGAGGGTTAGGGACACCTCTATCATTGTTTCCTCTTCAAAAAGGGACAAAAGGCTTGCCATCCTTCCATTGGGTGTTGTAGGGGTAGTTCTACAATCTATTCTACTTATTGAAATTGTTGTTGAACTGAGGCTTTTCATTGGTAGGAGCACTGATGTTCCTATTTTCAAGTGCCTTCAAATCCTTCAATGCATTGAGCACCTTATCCAATTTATCTTCTTCTTGCCTCCTAGTTCCAAGATTCCTCTCATTTTCTTTTTTGTATTTCTTGTCCCCAAACAAATTAGGGTCATCTCTTTTCCCACCCAACTTCCCTAATATCTTCATATTATTCTCAACATTGACAACAATCCTAAAAGCATCTCTAAGGGTTCTTGGTTCCTTTTCCCTCAACAAATAACCCATCTTTCCATCAAATCCATTGAATTATGTAGTTAGGCAAGCATTTTCATCTAACCGCATAACTTGGAACAACTTATGCATACCCTTCTGAAATCTCATATTGAACTCAATTGCAAACTCATTCTAATTTTTCCTTATATTATTGAATTCATTCAACATGAAACTAGCATTAGGCCTATCACCACACTGCTCTTTAAAACATCTTTTAAAAGAATCCCAAGTATCAATACATTTATCAAGAAGTCTCTTAAACCAATCTCTAGCATCCTCCATTAAAGATTGAACAAACAATTTCATGACTACATCCTCCTGCTCTACCTCATAATCATTAAGCATATCAACAAATAACCTAAGATGCTCCTCACAAATAATAGCATTATTACCAGAAAAACTTAGGTACCTTATCTCTTATATCATTTGGAAAAGAATTTGGGTAGCCCAGTATCCCATCAAAACTAATTTTCCTGTAGCCTTCTAATTGCATAGGTCTTCTTTGAAAACTTGAACTAGTGTTAACCTAGTGTTAACCTATCCTAGCAGATGAAGAAGGAATTGAACTAGTAGTAGCATTACTAAGTGGAATAGTAGTAGTCATAGATGGCATACCTAGTTTAGTAGTAGATGGACCAAGAGCATTTACAGATGAAGCCTTCAAGAACTGGATCTTTCTTCTTTTCTCTACAATAGAGGCTTCAATTTCAGCCTTTTCTAATTCTCTTGCAAGGTCCTCATCTTCTTTTCTTCTTCTTTCTATCTCTGTTTCCTTATTTGAAATGGGTGGTGGGACCCCTAGTATTGTCAATGATCTACTTATTTGATGTCCCACCATCTTTTGCTTTCCTTTCTCACTAGTAGCAATAGTAGGCCTAGTGATCTCATACCCATCTTTATCTTTAAGGAGGGAAGCATAACTTTGAACATGTCTAACCATAGGGCCCTCCTTATCAAATTCATGATCTTGCAGTAAGTGCTCCTACTCACTCCTCAAAGGATCAAGATCACCAAAGACATCATGTTGCAATGTCTTAGGAGCAGAAGCAAGCATCTTGTTTCTCTCCTTCATTTCATTAATCTTTCTAAGGAGAGACTATCTTTCTATTAGAGTATTCACCTTTTCAGCTTCTCTCTCCTCTTGTAACCTCTTATGTATGGCATCCTACTCTACCAACTATAACCTTAATGCATTTAAATCATCTGGCTCTATTGTAATATCATCAAAACCTAATGATACATCCATATCAATGAGATTTTTATATGGAAAATGGGCTTGCCTTGGTCTCATGGGTTCCCTTCTAAAATTATCTTCATCAAGATCTAAATCAATCTCAAAACCCATCTCTCTAGCTTGTTCATCCTGACCTGTAGGTAATGAACCCTTGTCTTGAAATATAGCCTCTAGGGTATCATAAAATTTATCTTCAGAGGGACCACCATTTGATCTAGAAACTTTGTCTTTTGAACCTTCCTTACTTCAGGAAACATGTGGTGCTCTACCTCTAGTATTTCTTTGTTCTCTTATGGGAGCACTAGTAGACTGACCATTTCTTCAGATCCAACTCTTCTTCTCATATCTAGGTAATTGTTCCAGAGTAACCTCTAGATTTTTTTTGACAAAGGACCTGGTATTCCTTCTTTTGTCCATGATTTATAGTATGACATTGGTTCTAACCCTTTTGAGTTTCCACCCACCAAAGTGGGAAATCTTTAACTGAATAGGACAAGAAAACAAGAGTACACTTTGAAAATTTTTATCTCTAGACTCTCTCTAGTAGAGTCACCATTTTTTTGGTGACTCGGATGGGAAAATCAATATAGTCAATAGGATTTTGACTTAACAATATAATCACAACCAGAGATTCTAACAAATGTAGTTCTTCATTGTTGTTCTCCCTAGCAGAGTCACCATTTTTTTGGTTGTCCTTTTGGTTTCAACTTGCAGGTTTACACTATGATTGATAATTTAATGTCACTGACTCTATCACCACTCCAAAGTCTACAAGTAAAACAGCCAATTAACAAGGATTGGAGAGATCCTCCTACACTTTGAGCCTAAATGCTTAGGTGGGTGTACCCTTGATTCACTTCTTGAAAGGAATCACTAAATGTTATACCACTATACCCTTTACTAACTGATTCAAAAATATTATCATTTAAATGTGTGTGTGATTGATGATGATGGGCTACTTCTAGACAATAGATCAGTGCCTTAACCCAGGGCATAGAGTCACTAAATAAATTATACCAAATGAAAATTCTAAGTCAAACATACTTGAATTTAGGATAAGTGCTTTGCCTATTATCCCTCTCACTCACATACCAGGACATCAAATTCTTATCAAGCCATGAACTCACTAAAATTACCTGAAAGACTTTAATCCTAACTTTGTTAAGAAATCAAAGATAATTTCACAATACTCTTTGTTTACCATATGCTAACTCACTTTGTGACATTAACATATATGAGCTCAATATCAAAACAAGAAGACAAACACCACTATGAGATTGGAATTCAACTATATTCTTATCAAAACTTGCAGAATCAATACATTATTTAGACAACAATATGCAAAGAGAAACAAAAACCCTAAATCCAAGCTCTCCTTGTTCAGTATAGTACCATCAACAACAACCCTTACAAAATACTACTTTCTTCAATATATACCACCACTAGTCATCTTGGAATCCCCAAAATAGGATGCAACAAGCTTTACATGACTAGGGTTAGGGTTTTACCCACTAAAACAACCAAATCAGTCAAAAATTAAATGCAGGGGAAGAAACCCAAGCAACTAGGAGAAAATAGATCCTGGAGTGATCCTCAATCATGACAATACCACTGAGAAAGTACTGAGAATGATGAAAATGCCCAATTTTTCAACCTATTCGGCCACCTACAACATGCCTCAAGCATAAAGAACATAGTACAGACAGCCTACAAATGATCATGGAATACCCTAGACCACACTGCAATAGTCGGCAAAACCAATTCTACTAGATCCAGCTGTAAAAGCATTCAATTTTGGTTATTTCTGTCACTGGAAACCCTCTCTAAATTTTGAATTTGAATTTAAATGGCTAGTTTCAAAGTGCCAGTTTCAAATTGGTGGTTAATATTTAAATCTAAGCTATCTTTAAGTCATGACCATCAGATCATTTCATTTTGCAGGCTTTATGACTTAACCCTTCAGACACCCTCGATTAACTCCTAGCAACTACGTGACAAGGCTTTTTCTTATTCGCGAGATGAAAAACTTAACCCAAGCTCAACCCTATGATTTAGCGAACAAAGGAAAGTTACTAACCCGGTCTCTTATTTAGTGAACTAGCGGCTGAAGACTTTTCACCAGTTCGTAGAAAACTTTATCTCACTGTTAAAAAATTTAGCAACTACACGACCTTCCTTCACCTGGGCCCGCTTTATGCCACTTGTCACTACATCATTCATTGTTACTGCTTAGTCACCATTGAAATAGGACCCACTCTCTATAAGCCTTCAAATTGGACAGCAGGCATAAGATCTTATGGCTTTGACACCACCCATGAGAACTTACACCGACCATGGATCTTGTCCTCATCACTGACCTTTCTGATAATGACCCCACCTTGTTGATTCCTCATGTCGACCAATAGAATTTGAACAACTCTGCACCACCTGGAAAATGGTCCCACAGCATCATTATCCTTTCCTCCAATGAAAATTGTTCATGTCAGCTCCAAATTTTAGAGGACCCACCTACATTAGTCACCTGAGGAAAATTAAAATCGACGGTTGTCTTAAGTTCGCATACTTCTGACACATCCCTCACGAAAACATGCCCATTGTTGATTCTCTGCAGATGTCAGGACCCTCTGACAAGCTGGAAACTCAAATCCCATTGACAAGCACCAAGTCGTTACCTTGTGGACCAATAAGAGACTGCCAACTATGCTTACATGGCAATTAGGACCCACCAAGAACATTATACCACTTGGAAGATTGGACGGCTGGCACATGATCTCATAAGCTTGAAAGATTCCATGCACTTATACGCTAGCCGTCGATCCTAATCTTCTGATTGAGATATCAGGCCCACCTGACAACATGTCTAGCTCACTATTATGTAGACCAGTCAAAGGCCACCATTTGTGTACATGTAGAAGTGGACCCGCTTGTTTGAACTGTTATGTCATGAAAGAGAATCAACGATCATCGTAAGATTGCAAGCCTCTAATAAAACCCTTGCAAACTTATGAAAACCATAGGATTAAGATGGTGTCAGAGAGCCAGGCCTACGAATATATTAAGCCAAAACATTAGAAAGAATTAAAATGCTAGACTTAGGGAAAATTAAACCCGCTAGACTTTAGGCTTAAGGAAATATTAAGCGCCAGGGACTTAGGAAAAATCAAAGGCATGACCCCGTGGGGTGACAAAATATTAAAGCACATGTGCTAAAGAGATTTTAAGTGGCCCAAAAAATTAACATTAAAATAGAAGAGGGCCAGGGTAAAACAAAAGGTTTCTCATACAATGGCTAATTTTTTAAATTTTTGAACTAGGGCTTGAGCTAGAGGCATGAAAAACATTGCAGAGACTAGAGGAAAACTGGTAAAGCCATGAAAAATTTTGAGAGTGCTAAGAGTTCCTTCTTTAACTAAGTTGTTTGGTTAGTTTTATGAGTTATTTCCTTGCACTCAGTAACCTTTCTTACCAAGTAGTTTATTTTGATTTTTTGTTGAGGCTAAATTTTGCATTGAATTTTGGTCACGGAGTTAGTGTTGGTATCAATCATTGGGAAGCGTGTGGACCTAGATCTAGTCATTCCTTTCTCTAATGATGGATCTAAAGGCTGACTTTTTTTAGTAGCCTCTTGTATAAATGTAGTTGTTGTTCTTTATTTTAGGGGGATCAGAGTGGAGGAGTAGCAGATCAGTATTACAGGGTTAAGTCTAGAAGATAGTTTCTAAAAGATGAATCCTCACATGCTCGAGGACTGTTATAATTGAATCTAAATGTAATTGGTCATAACCAGGAAGGCCTTACATCCTAACATGTAAGAGTTTAATTGATGAATAATATATGACTTGTTATGCTTTCTCTCTCTCTCATTTTTGTGTGTTTTCTTGTGCGTGTTTGAACTCTACAAGGGGGTTGTGATTAAGGTGTGCCTTTGACCCTTCATCCTACCCTGCCTTGCTTCAAGTGGTATCAGAGTGAGATTGAGATCTGGATCTAGATTTATGAATCTAGGTTGAAGGTTCCTTCTTGTTAAACCCTAGTTTATATTTTTTGGGGGGTAGCAGATCGCGATGTGACGTGTAATTATAGAGGGTTTTCAAGATGGTTCATGGGAGGCAAGATGCAGATCTAGGATTGGTAGATATGTTAAGACAAATTACTGCTAGGTTAGAAGCTGTTGAGATAGCCCAGTGCCCAAGAAGACATCTTGAAGATGTTAGTGATGAATAAATTGATGAGAAACAAGGTGAAGAAGAACCTGCACCTATGATGGATCAAGGTGAGGAAAGATTATTAAAGGCATTGACAAATCTAAAATCTACACCACATTTCAATCCTCCTCAGTATAGTGGAAAGTTAGATTTAGATGAATTGATGGATTGGATCACTGAGATGGAGAAGTATTTTGAGTATGAAAATGTCCCTGAGGAAAATAAGGTAAAGACTACAAGAAAAAAGTTAAAGAGTCATGCATCCTTGTGGTGGGAGCATCTGCAATTAGATAGAAAAAGGAAAGGAAAAGACAAAATCAAGGTATGGAATAAGATGGTGAATAAGTTGAAAGGCAAGTTCTTACCATGTGATTATCAAATTAACCTAGTTAGGGAAATGCAAATTTTTAGACAGAAAGATAGCTCGGTAAAATTTTATACTAAAGAATTCTATAGATTAGATATCAGATCTGGACATGATGAGGATGAAGTAGAAATAATTGCTAGGTACTTGAATAGATTAAGAGTTTCCATCCAAGAGGAAATTAGTTTGGTTAAGTTAGAAAACATTGAGGAAGATTATCAATTTTCCTTGAAATTTGAGGAGAAATTCAACAAATGACATGAGAAAAGATAGAGAGGAAGAGGTGGTAGATTCCCTAGAGGGAGAGGTAGATACTATGGTGAAAACAATAGATCTGATCAGGACAAGACAAATCTGGATAAAGGAAAGACTGAGTGGAAAGGTAAAAGTTCTACTAGAGGAAGGGGCAGTAACTACTAAGGTGGTTATAGCAGAGGTGGATTCTGACCAACTTGTTACAATTGTGGAGAAGAAGGACATAGGTCATTTGAGTATACACATGCAAGTAAGAAGGTCGGTAGCAGTATAAATGCTTTGGTGCAAGAAGACTCATCGAATGAACCTAAGAAAGAAATGAACTGGATGGTCAAGAGAGCACTATGGAGTGAAAGTAATAAGGAAGATCTGATAAGAAAAAGCTTGTTCAAGGCTAGATGCAAAGTTTCTGATGAAGTGTGGAAGGTAATCATTGATAGTGGAAGCTCAAAGAATTTGGCATTTGAGGAAATGGTTACAAAGTTGTAGTTGGAAAGGTTGAAGCAGCCGAGACCCTATCATATTTCATGGATCAAGGATGAGCATACACTCTTGGTAATTGAACAATGTTATGTGAATTTGAAAATTGCAAAGTAATATGATAAGGTGTTGTGTGATATCATGCATATGGATTGTTCTCATAATTTGTTGGGTAGACCATGGCAATATGATAGACATGCTACATATGATGGAAGATTGCATAAATATACTATTTGGGTTGATGGGAGAAAGTAAATCTTGTTGCCTTTGATTGAAGAGCCTGTTAGTAGTGTTTGTACATCTGTAAAAATTTGTTTGATTGAAGGAAGAAAATTTGTTAAGGATTTGAAGAAGAATGATGTGTGTTTTGTTGTGATTCCTACCAAACTAAGTGAGAAAATAGTGGATAACATCCCTGAAGAGATTGATAAGACACACACTGAGTATAGAGAGATCATTTTTGATAATTTACTTGATGGTTTTCCACTGAAAAGGAGCATTGATCATTGTATGGATCTAATCCCTGGAGCTAGTTTACTGAATAAGGTAGCACATCGGTTAACACTTACCAAGAATCAGGAATTAAACCAACAAGTCCAAGAATTTTTGTAGAAAGGTTTGATCTAAGAAAGTTTGAGTCCTTGTACAGTACCAATTGTATTGGTACCTAAGAAGAATGGAGAATGGTGAATGTGTAATGATTCCAGAGTAATCAACAAGATAATAGTGAAGTATAGGTTTCCTATACCGAGAATGGATGACATAATGGATAGTTTGACTGGAGAAAATTATTTTACCAAAATTGATTTGAAAAGTGGATATCATCATATTAGAATCAAATAAGGTGATAAGTGGAAGACTTCTTATAAAATAAGAGAAGGTTTGTATGAGTGGTTGGTTATGCTTTTTGGTTTAACTAATGCACCAAGTACATTTGTGAGATTGATGAATGAAGTTTTGAAGTAATTTTTGGGTAAATTTGTGATTGTATATCTAGATGACATTCTAATATTCAGTAAGACTAGAGAAGAGATTTTGTTTCACATTAAACAGGTATTGTAGAAGTTGAAAGAAGAAAAGTTGTTGATTAATCTGAAAAAGTGTTCCTTCATGAAAGAGGAGATTGTGTATTTGGGATTTTTAATTTCAATTGATGGTTTGAAAATGGACCCTAAAAGGTTGAAGCTATTTTGAATTGACCTACACCTAAAAATTCTAGTGAGGTAAGATCATTTCATGGTTTAGAATGTTTTCACCAAAATTTCATCATAAATTTTAGTTCAATTTGTAATGCTATGACTGAGACTATGAGAGGAGACAAAAGAGAATTCAAGTGGACACATGGAGCTGATAAAAGTTTTGAGACTTTTAAGCAGAAGGTTATTGAATTACCTGTGTTAGCTTTACCTGATTTCAATAAGGTATTTCAAGTTGAATGTGATGCAAGTGTTAGTGCAATAGGAGCTGTGTTGAGTTAAGAAGGTAAACTTGTTGCTTTCTTTAGTAAGAAGTTAAATGATGCAAAAAGGAAATATTCTATGTATGCTCAAGAGTTCTATGCTATTGTTCAAGCTCTAAAGAAATAGAGACATTATTTGACACTGAGTGAATTTGTGTTGTATACTGATCATAAGGATTTATAGTATTTGAGTAGTTAGAATAAGTTGAATCAGAGACATATGAAATAGGTTGAATATTTGCAAAGTTATACATTTATGATAAAAAATAAGAGTGGAGTCACTAATCAAGTTTCTAATGCATTGAGTAGAAGAAGATCTTTGATGACCGAGGTGAAGATTAAAGTTCTTGGTTTTGATGACATGAAAGATTTGTATGAAAGTGATCCTGATTTTTCTAATTCATGGAGGAAGTGCAGAACACCTATTCAAGATCAACCGAGTACTAAATGGGAAGACTATTTCATTCAAGAAGGTATTATTTTTAAAGTTATTCAGTTATGTATACTAATGGGATCAATGAGATCTAATTTGATAAAAGAGAAACATTGTAGTTTTTTGGCTAGACATTTTGGCATTGACAAAACTTTGAATTTTCTTAAGGAGAAATATTTTTGGCCATAGTTGTATAAGGATGTTCAGAAATTTGTGAAAAAGTTGTAGAATTTGTCAAGTTGCAAATGGAGTAAGTCAGAATACTGGATTGTACATACCGATTTATGTTCCTAAGAAATCTTGGATTGATATCAGTATGGATTTTGTTCTTGGCTTACCGAAGATAGTGAGAGGTAATGATTCCATATTTGTTGTTGTGGATAGATTTTCTAAGATGGCATATTTTATACCCTATAAAAAGACATTAGATGTAGTACATATAGTAGATCTTTTCTTTAAGGAAATTGCCAGATTGCATGAATTACCGAGGAGTATCATCTCTGACCGAGATAGTAAATTTGTTGGATACTTTTGGAAGACTATTTGGAAAAAGTTGGGTACCGAGTTGAGGTATAGTTCTACATTTGACCCACAGACTGATGGATAGACAGAGGTTGTGAATAGAAGTTTGGGTAATCTTTTGAGATGTTTAGTTGGAGATAAAATGATTAATTGGGATTCTATGTTGGCACAAGAAGAGTTTGCATACAATAATTTAGTGAATAGGAGTACTAGAAAAACACCTTTTGAGATTGTTAATGGCATACAACCGAGAGGTATATCAGATTTGAAGGGTATTGTTGTTGAAGAAAAGAGAAGTGTTGAAGGAGTAAATTTTTTTGAGTTCATGAATACATTGCATGAGAAAGTGAAACATAAATTACAGAATAGTAATTAGAAATATAAGGACACACCAGATAGATCAAGAAGACATAAAACTTTTACATTTGGGGATGAAGTTATGGTTCATTTGAAGAAAGGAAGATTTCCTGTTGGAACATATGAGAAGTTGAAAATGAAGAAATTTGGTCCTTGCAAGATATTAAGGAAATTTGATAGTGGAAATTCTTATGAGATTGAGTTACCTAATTACATGGATATATCACATA
The DNA here is from genome assembly GCA_027943335.1 of Chamaecyparis obtusa. NCBI lineage: Eukaryota > Viridiplantae > Streptophyta > Pinopsida > Cupressales > Cupressaceae > Chamaecyparis > Chamaecyparis obtusa. The sequence continues at coordinate 1,353,781 of BSBK01002215.1, read as the reverse complement.
TATTCAACATTGCAAATTTTTTTGAGTATTATGAACCTAATGAAGACATGATAGTACCGAATGATTATCCTAAGAAGCCGACAAAAGAAGTTGAGTAGATTTTGGAGCAAAGAGTTGGCAGAAGCACAAGAGGAAAAGAGTACATGGAATATCTAGTAAAATGGAAGAACAGACCGATTGAAGATAGTTCATGTATTTCACAATTTGAGTTGGATTCATCTTGTGTTGGACCTACTGCATGATTTGGAGAACCATTTCAAACAACCCTAGGTGTCTAATGTAGGATCATCTTGAGTTCTTTGCAATCTTGTGTCACCAAAAATAAGTTTGAGTTGTTCAATTTTCTCAGTAGTTTCTTGGTTCCTTCTTTGACTGAGTTGGCTTGGTAGTTTCTCGGTTGCTTCTTTGATTAAGTTGTTTGGTTAGTTTGCTAAGTTATTTCCTGGTGCTCGGTAACATTTCTTACCAAGTGGTTTATTTTGATTTTTTGTTGAGGCTAACTTTTGCATTGAATTTTGGTCACAGAGTTAATGTTGGTATCAATCATTGGGAAGCGTATGGACCTAGATCTGGTCATTTCTTTCTCCAATGATGGATCTAAAGGTTGACTTGTTTTAGTAGCCTCTTGTATAAATGTAGTTGTTGTTATTAGTTTTAGGGGGATCAAAGTGGAGGAGTAGCATATCAGTAGTGGAATGTCAAGTCTAGAAGATAGTTTCTAAAAGATGAATCCTTGCATGTTGGAGGACTGTTGTAATTTAATCTGAATGTAATTGGCCATAATTGGGAAGGCCGTATAGCCTAGCATGTAAGAGGTTAATTAATGAATAATATATGACTTTTTCTACTTTCTCTCTCTCATTGTTGAGTGTTTTCTTTCACGTGTGTGATTTATGCAAGGGCATTATGATTAAGGTGTACCTTGGGCCCTTCATCCTACCCTACCTTGCATCAAATCATTAGTTTTCTAGCATAATCAACTATAAATCTATTCCTCCTTTCAAAAATTCCATTCTGTTGTAGTGTTCTCAGTGGAGAAATATGTCTTTTAATTCCATGCTCATTAAAAAATTTAGTGAAATCATTAAAAAAAAACTCACCACCTCTATCTAATCACAGGCATTTTAACTCATTTCCACTTTATTTTTCCACTATGGCTTTATACCATTTAAACATCTTGAAGGCTTTAGATTTTTCTTTTAAAAACATAACAGTCATCATCCTAGACTAGTCATCAACAAATACAATAAAATATATGTCACCATAATAACTTTGAGTTCTCATAGGACCGCACAAATCTGTATGAACCAACTCCAAAATAGCTTTAGTTGAATAGTTCTTTCTCTCAAAACTGGATTTCTACATTTTTCCATTTGACATTGTTTACACATGACATGGTCAAGTTTAGATAAGCTCAGTAAGCCTCTAACTTTTCTTTTCTTACTGATTTTAACCATGTTGTCAAAATTCACATGACAACCTTTTGTGCCATATCCACACATCTTTAGTTATAGCCAATAAATAAGAAGTTTTAGCATTGTCAAGATAGGATAGATTACCTTTTGATTGTTCACTAGTACCGAACAACTTTCCAATCTCATCATAGATTTTCACCTTTCTATTTTCAAATGCAACTCGATGACCTGAGTTATTCAGTTGTTCTATACTCAATAGATTATAGTTAAGTCCCTTCCCCCAATATGCATTCTCACATCTAATCTTATTGTTCAACAAGATAGATCCTTTTCCTTTTACTAGACAAGGTGTATCATTTTCCAATTTAATAGATCCACCATTATAATGTTCAAGGTATTCAAATTTGTCTTCATCACCAATCATATGATCTGTACAGCCACTATTAATAATCCATGTATCATTCTTGCTAACTTTAAAAATAAGTGTTGTTTCAACATACATTTCTTCTTCTTTTAAAGATACTAATACCAGTTCAATGTCTTCATCAATGTCGGTGTTGATGTCAGTGTCGGTATTAGTGTTAGTGTCAGTATCAGTGTCGGTGTTGGTGTTGGTTTTGGTGTCAATGTCGGTGTCGGTGTCGGTGTCAGTGTCAGTGTTAGTGTCATCATGTTCATCTTCAGAAAGGTAACATTCTTTCTTTCCTTTATCTTTGTAGTCTCATTTACTTCTTCTTGCATATCGTCAGTTGGCTCTGTGATCTTGGTTATCTCTTCTATCAAAATTTCTTTCACTAGATCATTCATTGTCTTTATCATATTCTTTTCAATTAGGACATCTAGCTACAATGTGATCAATTTCTTTATAGTTAAAACATACTAAAGGTAGTTTCCCTTTGTACCTTTCTTTACCTTTCTATAGTCTTCTAGCCATTAATGCTTCAAGTTCATCAAGTTCATCCTCATCACTGTCACTGTCACTCTCATTTCTTATCATGTGTTTACTTCTTGATTTACCAATTTTCAAGGATGACATAAATAAAAATTCAACATTTGGAACAATATTGTTATCATAGTTATTCAACACAAAAGTAGTCAGTTTACCAATTAGGCTATCAAGTTGTATCATCTTAAAATGGAAGCACTTCCATGTTAAGAGAGTTTAGCCCTCCAAGTGAGTGGTTTGGATTCATGTTAAGTGCCTTGATTGGGTCTTTCCATATATCTAGCTATTTCCTCCCAGTTCTGCTTCTCTCCTCCTTATTTCCAAACTTTTCTGGATAGTTTTCTCTGAGAATCTTGAGTTTCTAATTGTCTAGATCAAAGATGACCTGGTAGGGTCAAGGATGGCCTAGACCCAAACCTAGGTCAGGGACAACCTCGACCCTGACCTAGGGTAGTTTCTACCTTGTCCCTGACCCCAGGTCAAATTTTTAGATTCCGGGAGTTACGGGATGTCGGGCTTTAAAAAGTTTATTTTCCTACTTTCGGGTTGGCCATTTCAGGTTTTAGAATGGTAAATCCTTCAATTGCATTTAATTTGGGTCCATTTCTAGGGGTTAAGGTTAATTGGGATTTAATTCTCCAATATTGGCCTTCTCTAGAGGTTTTTGCCCTAGCTAACTATAAAAGGAAGCCTTCCTCTCTCATTTTATCCATCAAGTTTTTGTGAGAACATCACTTTTGCAATCAAGTTTTGGCAATCAAGCATCCATCTACAATTCATGATTCATGATCTAGCTCTCAAGTGCAAGAAAACAAAAAGGATAAGGAAAGAAAGCAAGCATTAATTCATCTTCAAGCCAAGCATTCAAGCATTCAAGTCATCAAGCATTCAAGCATTCATCAAGGAGATCCATTGTTAGTTATTGAAGGATTCAATCTCTTTGGAGCCCCCTTGAAGATCTCTCCATCCATATTCATCCAAGCCTCTTCCTATGCAAAGATCCATTCAAGATTGGCATTGAAGATCTAATACCATTGATTTGAGACATCCTACATACTTCTACATTCATTTGGAGCATCCCTACTTGTGGATTCAAGGATTAGAATCCTCTACAAGGACTTCAACATAAGCAAGGTGAATAGTTCCATTTACTTTGTTTATACATATTGCAATTTCAATTTCAAGGTTAATTCCTAAATTGGGGTTTGACCAAGGAAAACCCCCCCATCCAAATAATAAAAACCCTCTTTTTTTTCCAAGTGGTACAAGACAAAAAATTCAAGTACAGATCTGAATACCCTTTTCAATGAACTTCTGAGATTCGTAAACAAATTTTCCATTGGAGCTATTTTGGGTCAAGGATGATGTGAGGCCCACCTTCGGCCCACATAGTGATCTTGTGTTATGCATATCAGCCTATCATTTTGATTATGTTTCTTTCAGAGATTCTTGGACTCTGTCGACTACTGTTATATTATGTTTGACTCGTTGGACTGTTCTTTTGATGATTCTGCATATGGGATCCATGATGTGTAGATTTGGTTTATGTTTTTATATGATGTTTTGTGAACCAGATGATCTTGATGATATTCTATGACTGCAGGCACAGATTTGAGGGGTCGGATCCTCTGTCATCTTCAAGAAGATGAGAGGTATACCGAGGTTTGTGAGATGATTCGATCCCAGAGACCCTTGGAGGGGAAGTTTGTTGGTTATACTTTAGAGTCCGATGGGCTTCTACACCATCGAGAGCGTATCTATGTACCTTCTACCAAAAATTTACGTGCATTCATTATACTTGAGGCTCACAGAGCACCATATGCAGCACATCCCGGGGTTAAGAAGCTACATGCAGATCTGAGACAACTATATCATTGGCCAGGCATGAGTTTGCAGATTGCTGAGATAGTGGCCAGATGTCTTGAGTGTCAGCAGGTTAAGGCAGAGCACCGCCATCCTAGAGGACTCCTACAGCCACATGATATTCCAGTGTGGAAGTGGGAGGTTATATCCATGGATTTTATAGTTGGTCTTCCGATGTCTTCTCGACGCCATGATGCTATTATGGTGACGGTGGACCGGTTGACTAAGGTAGCCCACTTTTCTCCAGTTCGTACTACCTTCACAGCACCCGCAGTAGCCCAGGTGTTCTTACGAGATATTGTCAGACTTCATGGCATACCTCATAAGATCATCTCGGATAGAGATTCTCTTTTCACTTCATCCTTTTGGAGAGAGCTTCAGGCAGCATTGGGCACTAGGCTCAATTTCAGTACCGCCTATCACCCTGAGACAGATGGGCAGACCGAGAGGGTCAATCAGGTTTTGGAAGACATGCTTCGCATGTATGTTATGGATCATCAGACCAGGTGGGAGGAGTACCTTCATCTTGTGGAGTTTGCCTATAACAATGGGCATCATTCATCATTGGGAATGCCTCCTTTCCAGGCATTATATGGTAGACTTTGCAGGACCCCACTAAGTTGGGATAGGATCGAGGACAGAGTTTCCATTGGTCCTGAGTTAGTTCGAGATATGGAGCAGCAGGTCACCCTGATTAGGCAGCGTCTCTTAGAGGCTCAGGATAGACAGAAGAAGTATGCAGATGCGAAGAGGATTGACCGAGCCTACCTTGTGGGAGATAGAGTATTCTTGAGAGTGCGACCGCACAAGAGTCCAATCCATTTTGGAAAGGGCTCTAAGCTTGCACCTCATTTTGTTGGTCCGTTTGAGATCCTAGAGAGGATAGGGCCCGTTGCTTATCGTCTAGCCTTGCCACCTAGCCTGTCACGCATCCACGATGTGTTTCATGTATCGGTATTGCAGAAGTATATCTATGACGAGTCTCATATTATTGATTGGGATGCCTTGCAGGTGGAGTCAAATGGCCAGCTAGCTCTGGAGCCCATTCGCATTTTGGTTCGACGGACGTTGGTACTTCGAGGCAGAACGCTGGACCAGGTTAGGGTCCAGTGGGATTGCTATGATGAGGTCACAGCCTCATGGGAGGATGCAGCTCAGATGAGGGCCCAGTATCCGCACCTCTTTGATGAACTCCAGGAGGATGTTCATACCTAGAGGGGGTGGATGTGAGGCCCACCTTCGGCCCACATAGTGGTCCTGTGTTATGCATATCAGCCTATCATTTTGATTATGTTTCTTTCAGAGATTCTTGGACTCTGTCGATTACTGTTATATTATGTTTGACTCGTTGGACTGTTCTTTTGATGATTCTGCATATGGGATCCATGATGTGTAGATTTGGTTTATGTTTTTATATGATGTTTTGTGAACCAGATGATCTTGATGATATTTAAATTACGTTATGGAATTTTATTTGAAATATGCAATCAAATCTTGAATATTACATGCAATTGAAGTATGAGTTGAATTATGCAATTTAATGATTAAATTTCGCTATATCATATATGTTTATTTTAATGGTTTTCTTCCTTGAATTACTGATGCTGCGTTTAGGTATTGCAGGTGGAAGGACCATGGAAACACATTCGGGGAAATCACATTGAACGTAGGGTAACCAGTTAAACCAAGGCCCCGTCTATTAAGAGACCTGAGGCCTTGTTGTTAAGTAATTTATTTCGTAACAGTAATTTGAATGTTTGTGTGTTTTAATGTTATGTGTTGTGATATTGGACGTACCGTGTGTGAAATGTTATTTTGTAAAGTGTCGCTTGACACTATTGTTAATGTTATCAAGGTACGTCGTGTGTTGTGTGAGAGCACTTGCTAGGAGTGTTAGGGAAATCTTAGCACACCTTTTTGCCATAGGAACCATAATGCAGTTCCCATTCCCCATTTCCGATCTTATTCCTCGACATGAGTTTAGAGGGTTAATAATGGCCTTAGGAGATAGTTTTATGCTAAATTTGTTAACCCATTCAATTTACCCATGGGTTAGGGGTATTTTCACCTTTTTAGAAGCCAAAAATTGACTTTATGACCCTTTTAAAATTTCATATTCTTTCTTGAGCGAAAATTGCAACTTGCTTGATTGAACCTTATTTATGAGGTTAGGTGTAGAAGCCCTATTTAGAGGAATTTTTGGCTAAGGATGATTCATTCACCCATTCTCTATTTTTAGAGAGTTTCCAGAAAGTTAGAGGAGAAAGCTTGAAGCTTGGATTAGGGCTCAACAAAATTCTTCCATAGCTTTGGACTTGAGGTAGGAAATCATGTGCTCTCTTTGTTTGTATGAGATGTTTGTTAATAGTGATCATGTTCTTGGCTTCCCATGGTTGGTCATGGTGGAAGCTTGTATTGTTTTGTGTTGTGTTTTAGCTCCCCATGGTTGGTCATGGTGAGAGCAAGCATGCAAATGTGTTATTCTTGTAATTGGATTTTGGGTTGTTTACTCTTGGATTCACTCACCCTTGGGAGGGAAGAGGAATCAAGAGGGGGTGTGGGAATGGAGGCAACTCCATGTGTAGAGTCTCCTCCATGTGTGGGGAAAGATGAACTTGGGTGAGTGATTTTCCCCAAGAAACCTTGCATTTAGCCCTTGTGGCAATGGGGGGCATAAGGAGGGAAAATTGGCCATGTGTGCCTTGTATGTAATTGAGAAATATGGGTCCATGTGTGGCCTTGTTTTGTTATGCAAAGGTTATCTCCATGGTTTGTCTACCCACACCCTACAAAGGAAATTTATGGAATTCCTTAGTTATCTTCTTGAGGGAATTTGGGATTTTGTCAATGTTTGTTAATCTTGTTGTGATTGTGTGTGTGTGATTGTATCCTGTTCAATGTGTTCTCCCCAAGCTCGGGGGTGGTCTCATGAGAGACCTTGGATGGGAGGTGAGCTCCCATGGTCTTTTCCTTGTCTTGTTTTTCATTTGCAGATATTGAAGTATGGATGCATGATGGTAAAGAAGTTAAAGATTTTTGCCTTGATGTTTTGAATGAGGAATTCACTCCATGTTTTGAAGCATTCTTGTAAATTTTGAATGGTGTTTTCAATCTCCCTTGGGAGTACTTGTAAATTGTAAATTAGAAAGGAAAATGAGATAGATAAGTATGTTGCTATAATGATCTCTCATTGTAAAGATTGATGTATTTAGTAGATGTATGATACTCATGTAAAGGAAAGCAAGCATCATTTTGAATATTGCAATGTTGTTTTGAAATCTAGGATGAAGTAAATTTCAATGGAAATATAGATAATGAAAAGTTTATGTAATTCATGTTATGGATAAGATGAATACTTGCTTGTCTCTTAAAATACCTTAATCTCTCCCTACCATTGAAATTACTCTCTTTATCATTGCAATGAGTTCTTCAAGTTGATAGAATTATATGTTGAATAGTTATCAATAAGATCACTTATTTGAATGAAATAAGAAGATTGTAGTTTCCATTAGATGTTTCACATTGACTAAGAACAATGCAAATAAACTCTGAATATATGTTTTGAATCACTCCTTAGTTCTATGATAATGTCATGAAACAACTATGAAACTATGAGCATTTTAGTTATTCAGAAGAGGCCTTATTTGATTAACAATTAAACTATGTTAATCCTTGTTTGAAACACTATCAAATTTAAATATCATTATCTCCTTATTCCATTTACAAAATCACCTAATTTATAAACTCTTACTCTGCTCAAAATTTGTAATTAAAATTAAAATTTTAGTGCTAGTAAAAAAATAGCACTCTACAGCAAACTTAAAGAGAGCAAAATGCTCTCTGGATTTTGTATGGGAAAGAATTCCCATACAAAAATCCATCCACAGTCATATTTTATTATAAAACATGACACCTCATTGTATAGCTAATATTATAACAAATTAAACAACTAGTAAAATATCTAATGAAATATCTAATAAAATATCTTTAAAACTTATTACCTCTTACCTTTTTGATATCCCTTTTCCTTGCTTAGCGCAGGTGATGGGATGTATTGACTATGTGTTTAATGCTAACTTTGCTATTGGGCAATGGAGAAGTACTGAGCTGACATGTTCCTTGCTCCTTAAATTCTCCCTCTTCTCTTCCTACCCAAACTCACGCAGGTTTCTTTGTATAAAGGTAAGACTTAATATTAAGGCTTAGTACATGGAGGGTACGTGGGCCAAGGAGATTGTAAGGCATGTCTTTGTTGGGTTTGCAGAACCTCATAACTTCCCCTAGACTTGCGTACCCTTTGGGGATTTGTTCAAAAGACATTCATTGCTTGTCATCATTCCTCCCCTGCGTACTCCAAGGTCATGAGATGGCAGCATGATAGGACAGAAGTGACCTGTCCTTGGGGCACGTGGGTAGAGGAAGCTTAAAGGCTAGTTGGTAGGCTAGTTTAGTAAAGTTAGTTTAGTTAGTAGTTAAGTTAGATGTTTAGATAGTTAGTTTGCTAAGCTAGTTTAGGGTTTAATAAAGGTTGTTAGATAACATATGATATTATGTTTGTTTTGTAAATTTTGTGTTATGCAATGTAATTCTTATAATAACAAAATAAATGTATGTTTGCATGGTTTTGTTATATTAATTTGTTATTTTAAATTGTTGTTCAATATTGATCATAATTTAGCATGTAGAGCTCATTAGTTGATATATTATAATTTATTAATTAATTAATAACTATATTAATTAATTAATATATTATAATTATTAATTAATAATATTTTTGTATAATACTTAAATATAATTATTGATTAAATATCAATGAATTATATTTTCTAATTTATTGAATTGTTTTATAAATTAACTCTTGTATATCCAATATTTTCAAAGACGTACAGTTTAAGCTCCATAATCGAATTGGGCTTAATTTAAACATATTTGAAAATTGATGACCTACTTGGGATAACGTAAACTTTAGACAATCATTTCCTCTTAATCGACCTATGAGATCTCTAGTCGACGAATGATAATTTTGATCGACATGATTACCCTTTTAAATTTTCATCTAACATTGTTGAGGATAATCACCTGATTCTTTGAAACCTCGTCATTGACTTGCTTAACCCGCATCTTGTGTGAAGAAACTTATCCCCTTTTAAAAAAATTTGTTGGTTGTGTTTTGACTCAATTTTTGGGCATCACATTTTGGTATCAGAGCACTGGGTTCAACTCTAGGAACCTTTGTGCCATTACGCTTTTCAAGGAAAGTATTCGTTTATGCATAAGTAACCCTTTTGAGTTATGTATATGAGGAGCATGCGTGAGTACATTATGGAATGGTCATAACAACATCATCATGTGTGGGTGCCCTAGGATGGCTATGGGAATACCTCGAAGAAACCAAACCCTTATAACATTGGAGTGATGTAGAAACTAGGTAGAATGGCCTAACCATTTCAGTATGGGGTGGAAAAGTGTTCTATACCCTTGCAAGATTTACATTATTAAGTTATAGTGGGGCCCATGCCATGATGTAAATATTTTTATTATATATATGATGGAAACACTCCAGGATCATTGACAATTTCTCCTTGTATAGACTAGGACCTTCTCGAAGTATTGGGAACTTATGATGCAGCTTGGGAAGGCTAATTAATCATAGGAGATGGACGATGGTAACCTATGTTATGAAAAGCATTGTAGTACCGGGGTAAGGTGAAGGAGACTCGTTTATTTATTGCTTCAGACAATGAAAGTATGGTGCCCTAGTCGAGGCATAGATTGTAGCACCTATGGATATGTAAGTTATAGGTTGAAATTCCTCAGTATTCTATGGTGGGTACTCCTTTTGGATTTGGTGTCAGTTGATTCAATTTTCTTATGGACTTCTTGAGTTGTTTGTCTTCTTGGTGGAACTTTCCACGTATTGGACTGGTACTTTTATTTGTTTCTCTTTCTTTGATTGAGTTTTGTCACCAACTGTATAGTTCTTATCTTGGCAGTTGCCACCATTGATTTTTTTAATTGAAATGAGCTCACTTTTATTTTTTGTATTCGAAGTTGAAGCAAATAGATTTCTTTTTGAGAATTATTTGTATCTATTTTTGGGTGACTATTATGAGCATTCCCTTTTGCTGCCAGTCCTATGTCATTTGTACTCATTTGGGTTTTAAAGAGTCCCACCAATCATGTGTATATGAGGTAACACCTACAAAGAGATATTATCCCATGTCGGAAGGTACTATAGGATCGATAGATCAAATCCATGCTCTTCTATGAGGAATAATAGAAATGATTGGTTTCCTTGTAGTGGGAGTAGGTGAAAGTTGGTGTTTTGGCAAACCATGGTGATGTATATTTTTTTTTTTTAAGACATATAGCTTTGTAAGTGGCTTTGCATGGGTGTTAGTATTATGAAGTTCATCCTTTGGGTAATCATGTACCCTAATAGGAAAGATCTATGATGTCATGATTGACCTTAAGAGATCAATGATTATTGAATGTTCTAAACTACCCTATTAGGGGAGTTGACCACTTCAACAGACCTTAGGATTACCCCGTTGGGATCATATGATGTAGTACTTGGCATGGATTGGCCATATGCCCACAGAGCCAAGCTAGATTGCCGCCAGGAGAAGATAGAATGTTTGGATGATGATGGCTTTGCTACAGTTATTTCTGGGGTTCAGAGACCAGTATCTCTTCGCATGATATCCGCTATGCAACTTAAGCGGTGTATGCGGAAAGGTTGTCAATTTTTTTTGCTATCTCTATCAATGATAGAGGGGATGAGGATGAGAGTGAGACTTCTCTTGATGACCGTCCCATTCTCTAGGAATTTGCAGATGTTTTTCCATCAAAGTTACCTAGTATGCCTCCTCGCAGAGCAGTAGACTTTCACATAGACCTTGTACCACGAGCTGAGCCAGTATCTAGAGCGCCCTTTAGGATGGGTCACTTAGGTTGTGCATGGATTACCGACAGTTGAATAAGGTTACCATTAAGAATCGGTATCCACTTCTTAGGATTGATGACTTATTTGATCAGTTGCAGGGTGCCCAAGTATTCTCCAAGATAGATCTTAAGTCAGGGTACCATCAGTTGCGGATAGTAGACAGTGACATTCATAAGACCGCATTTCGCACTAGGTACGGCCACTATGAGTTTACAGTGGTACCTTTCGGTCTTGCAAATGCCCCAGCTGTATTCATGAGCCTTATGAATGGTGTATTCTGCACCTTCTTAGATAAGTTTGTTATAATCTTCCTTGATGACATCCTGATTTATTCTAAGGATGAGAAGGAGCACGAAGAGCACCTGAGACAGGTTTTGCAGTGTTTGAGAGATAATCAGTTGTTTGGCAGCTTGTTGAAGTGTTCCTTCTTCAAAAGAGAGGTTAAGTATTTGGGGCATGTCATATCTGGTGATGGGATCTCAGTAGACCCATCAAAGATTGAGGCCATTATGAATTGGCCAGCACCTACCACAGTGACTGAGGTCAGAAGTTTCATGGGACTTGCCGGTTATTACAGACATTTCGTTGAAGGATTTTCTAGAGTGGCACATCCTATCACTTCCCTTCAGCGAAAGGGGAAGAAGTTTGAGTGGACAGAGAAGTGTGAGAGGGCTTTTCAGGAGCTCAAGCGAGCACTCACCAGTGCACCAATTCTTGCAGTGCCAGATCCTTCAGCAGAATTTGTGGTGTGCACAGATGCTTCATTAGATGGATTAGGGGCAGTCCTTATGCAGGGAGGGCGAGCCATTGCTTACGAGTCTAGGAAGATTAAGACTCATGAGCTCAATTACCCCACGCATGATTTAGAGCTTGCAGCAGTGGTGCATGCCTTAGTACGTTGGCGTCACTTCCTCTTAGGTCACCATTTTGAGCTTCTTTCAGACCATCAGAGTCTTTAGTATATATTCACCCAGCCGAACCTTAATGCTCGGCAGAGGCGATGGATGGAGTTCTTATGTGAGTATGACTTTGATGTTCACTACATCAAGGGGAAGGAGAACATTGTTGCAGATGCCTTGAGCAGGAGACGGCACGATATCTATTCTATGACTGCAGGCACAGATTTGAGGGGTCGGATCCTCTGTCATCTTCAAGAAGATGAGAGGTATACCGAGGTTTGTGAGATGATTCGATCCCAGAGACCCTTGGAGGGGAAGTTTGTTGGTTATACTTTAGAGTCCGATGGGCTTCTACGCCATCGAGAGCGTATCTATGTACCTTCTACCAAAAATTTACGTGCATTCATTATACTTGAGGCTCACAGAGCACCATATGCAGCACATCCCGGGGTTAAGAAGCTACATGCAGATCTGAGACAACTATATCATTGGCCAGGCATGAGTTTGCAGATTGCTGAGATAGTGGCCAGATGTCTTGAGTGTCAGCAGGTTAAGGCAGAGCACCGCCATCCTAGAGGACTCCTACAGCCACATGATATTCCAGTGTGGAAGTGGGAGGTTATATCCATGGATTTTATAGTTGGTCTTCCGATGTCTTCTCGATGCCATGATGCTATTATGGTGACGGTGGACCGGTTGACTAAGGTAGCCCACTTTTCTCCAGTTCGTACTACCTTCACAGCACCCGCAGTAGCCCAGGTGTTCTTACGAGATATTGTCAGACTTCATGGCATACCTCATAAGATCATCTCGGATAGAGATTCTCTTTTCACTTCATCCTTTTGGAGAGAGCTTCAGGCAGCATTGGGCACTAGGCTCAATTTCAGTACCGCCTATCACCCTGAGACAGATGGGCAGACCGAGAGGGTCAATCAGGTTTTGGAAGACATGCTTCGCATGTATGTTATGGATCATCAGACCAGGTGGGAGGAGTACCTTCATCTTGTGGAGTTTGCCTATAACAATGGGCATCATTCATCATTGGGAATGCCTCCTTTCCAGGCATTATATGGTAGACTTTGCAGGACCCCACTAAGTTGGGATAGGATCGAGGACAGAGTTTCCATTGGTCCTGAGTTAGTTCGAGATATGGAGCAGCAGGTCACCCTGATTAGGCAGCGTCTCTTAGAGGCTCAGGATAGACAGAAGAAGTATGCAGATGCGAAGAGGATTGACCGAGCCTACCTTGTGGGAGATAGAGTATTCTTGAGAGTGCGACCGCACAAGAGTCCAATCCATTTTGGAAAGGGCTCTAAGCTTGCACCTCATTTTGTTGGTCTGTTTGAGATCCTAGAGAGGATAGGGCCCGTTGCTTATCGTCTAGCCTTGCCACCTAGCCTGTCACGCATCCACGATGTGTTTCATGTATTGGTATTGCAGAAGTATATCTATGACGAGTCTCATATTATTGATTGGGATGCCTTGCAGGTGGAGTCAAATGGCCAGCTGGCTCTGGAGCCCATTCGCATTTTGGCTCGACAGACATTGGTACTTCGAGGCAGAACGCTGGACCAGGTTAGGGTCCAGTGGGATTGCTATGATGAGGTCACAGCCTCATGGGAGGATGCAGCTCAGATGAGGGCCCAGTATCCGCACCTCTTTGATGAACTCCAGGAGGATGTTCATACCTAGAGGGGGTGGATGTGAGGCCCACCTTCGGCCCACATAGTGATCCTGTGTTATGCATATCAGCCTATCATTTTGATTATGTTTCTTTCAGAGATTCTTGGACTCTGTCGATTACTGTTATATTATGTTTGACTCGTTGGACTGTTCTTTTGATGATTCTGCATATGGGATCCATGATGTGTAGATTTGGTTTATGTTTTTATATGATGTTTTGTGAACCAGATGATCTTGATGATATTTAAATTACGTTATGGAATTTTATTTGAAATATGCAATCAAATCTTGAATATTACATGCAATTGAAGTATGAGTTGAATTATGCAATTTAATGATTAAATTTCGCTATATCATATATGTTTATTTTAATGGTTTTCTTCCTTGAATTACTGATGCTGCATTTAGGTATTGTAGGTGGAAGGACCATGGAAACACATTCAGGGAAATCACATTGAACGTAGGGTAACCAGTTAAACCAAGGCCCCGTCTATTAAGAGACCTGAGGCCTTGTTGTTAAGTAATTTATTTCGTAACAGTAATTTGAATGTTTGTGTGTTTTAATGTTATGTGTTGTGATATTGGACGTACCGTGTGTGAAATGTTATTTTGTAAAGTGTCGCTTGACACTATTGTTAATGTTATCAAGGTACGTCGTGTGTTGTGTGAGAGCACTTGCTAGGAGTGTTAGGGAAATCTTAGCACACCTTTTTGCCATAGGAACCATAATGCAGTTCCCATTCCCCATTTCCGATCTTATTCCTCGACATGAGTTTAGAGGGTTAATAATGGCCTTAGGAGATAGTTTTATGCTAAATTTGTTAACCCATTCAATTTACCCATGGGTTAGGGGTATTTTCACCTTTTTAGAAGCCAAAAATTGACTTTATGACCCTTTTAAAATTTCATATTCTTTCTTGAGCGAAAATTGCAACTTGCTTGATTGAACCTTATTTATGAGGTTAGGTGTAGAAGCCCTATTTAGAGGAATTTTTGGCTAAGGATGATTCATTCACCCATTCTCTATTTTTAGAGAGTTTCCAGAAAGTTAGAGGAGAAAGCTTGAAGCTTGGATTAGGGCTCAACAAAATTCTTCCATAGCTTTGGACTTGAGGTAGGAAATCATGTGCTCTCTTTGTTTGTATGAGATGTTTGTTAATAGTGATCATGTTCTTGGCTTCCCATGGTTGGTCATGGTGGAAGCTTGTATTGTTTTGTGTTGTGTTTTAGCTCCCCATGGTTGGTCATGGTGAGAGCAAGCATGCAAATGTGTTATTCTTGTAATTGGATTTTGGGTTGTTTACTCTTGGATTCACTCACCCTTGGGAGGGAAGAGGAATCAAGAGGGGGTGTGGGAATGGAGGCAACTCCATGTGTAGAGTCTCCTCCATGTGTGGGGAAAGATGAACTTGGGTGAGTGATTTTCCCCAAGAAACCTTACATTTAGCC
Source organism: Chamaecyparis obtusa (assembly GCA_027943335.1). Taxonomy (NCBI): domain Eukaryota; kingdom Viridiplantae; phylum Streptophyta; class Pinopsida; order Cupressales; family Cupressaceae; genus Chamaecyparis; species Chamaecyparis obtusa. The sequence continues at coordinate 1,338,580 of BSBK01002215.1, read as the reverse complement.
CTTGTGGCAATGGGGGGCATAAGGAGGGAAAATTGGCCATGTGTGCCTTGTATGTAATTGAGAAATATGGGTCCATGTGTGGCCTTGTTTTGTTATGCAAAGGTTATCTCCATGGTTTTTCTACCCACACCCTACAAAGGAAATTTATGGAATTCCTTAGTTATCTTCTTGAGGGAATTTGGGATTTTGTCAATGTTTGTTAATCTTGTTGTGATTGTGTGTGTGTGATTGTATCCTGTTCAATGTGTTCTCCCCAAGCTCGGGGGTGGTCTCATGAGAGACCTTGGATGGGAGGTGAGCTCCCATGGTCTTTTCCTTGTCTTGTTTTTCATTTGCAGATATTGAAGTATGGATGCATGATGGTAAAGAAGTTAAAGATTTTTGCCTTGATGTTTTGAATGAGGAATTCACTCCATGTTTTGAAGCATTCTTGTAAATTTTGAATGGTGTTTTCAATCTCCCTTGGGAGTACTTGTAAATTGTAAATTAGAAAGGAAAATGAGATAGATAAGTATGTTGCTATAATGATCTCTCATTGTAACGATTGATGTATTTAGTAGATGTATGATACTCATGTAAAGGAAAGCAAGCATCATTTTGAATATTGCAATGTTGTTTTGAAATCTAGGATGAAGTAAATTTCAATGGAAATATAGATAATGAAAAGTTTATGTAATTCATGTTATGGATAAGATGAATACTTGCTTGTCTCTTAAAATACCTTAATCTCTCCCTACCATTGAAATTACTCTCTTTATCATTGCAATGAGTTCTTCAAGTTGATAGAATTATATGTTGAATAGTTATCAATAAGATCACTTATTTGAATGAAATAAGAAGATTGTAGTTTCCATTAGATGTTTCACATTGACTAAGAAAAATGCAAATAAACTCTGAATATATGTTTTGAATCACTCCTTAGTTCTATGATAATGTCATGAAACAACTATGAAACTATGAGCATTTTAGTTATTCAGAAGAGGCCTTATTTGATTAACAATTAAACTATGTTAATCCTTGTTTGAAACACTATCAAATTTAAATATCATTATCTCCTTATTCCATTTACAAAATCACCTAATTTATAAACTCTTACTCTGCTCAAAATTTGTAATTAAAATTAAAATTTTAGTGCTAGTAAAAAAATAGCACTCTACAGCAAACTTAAAGAGAGCAAAATGCTCTCTGGATTTTGTATGGGAAAGAATTCCCATACAAAAATCCATCCACAGTCATATTTTATTATAAAACATGACACCTCATTGTATAGCTAATATTATAACAAATTAAACAACTAGTAAAATATCTAATGAAATATCTAATAAAATATCTTTAAAACTTATTACCTCTTACCTTTTTGATATCCCTTTTCCTTGCTTAGCGCAGGTGATGGGATGTATTGACTATGTGTTTAATGCTAACTTTTCTATTGGGCAATGGAGAAGTACTGAGCTGACATGTTCCTTGCTCCTTAAATTCTCCCTCTTCTCTTCCTACCCAAACTCACGCAGGTTTCTTTGTATAAAGGTAAGACTTAATATTAAGGCTTAGTACATGGAGGGTACGTGGGCCAAGGAGATTGTAAGGCATGTCTTTGTTGGGTTTGCAGAACCTCATAACTTCCCCTAGACTTGCGTACCCTTTGGGGATTTGTTCAAAAGACATTCATTGCTTGTCATCATTCCTCCCCTGCGTACTCCAAGGTCATGAGATGGCAGCATGATAGGACAGAAGTGACCTGTCCTTGGGGCACGTGGGTAGAGGAAGCTTAAAGGCTAGTTGGTAGGCTAGTTTAGTAAAGTTAGTTTAGTTAGTAGTTAAGTTAGATGTTTAGATAGTTAGTTTGCTAAGCTAGTTTAGGGTTTAATAAAGGTTGTTAGATAACATATGATATTATGTTTGTTTTGTAAATTTTGTGTTATGCAATGTAATTCTTATAATAACAAAATAAATGTATGTTTGCATGGTTTTGTTATATTAATTTGTTATTTTAAATTGTTGTTCAATATTGATCATAATTTAGCATGTAGAGCTCATTAGTTGATATATTATAATTTATTAATTAATTAATAACTATATTAATTAATTAATATATTATAATTATTAATTAATAATATTTTTGTATAATATTTAAATATAATTATTGATTAAATATCAATGAATTATATTTTCTAATTTATTGAATTGTTTTATAAATTAACTCTTGTATATCCAATATTTTCAAAGACGTACAGTTTAAGCTCCATAATCGAATTGGGCTTAATTTAAACATATTTGAAAATTGATGACTTACTTGGGATAACGTAAACTTTAGACAATCATTTCCTCTTAATCGACCTATGAGATCTCTAGTCGACGAATGATAATTTTGATCGACATGATTACCCTTTTAAATTTTCATCTAACATTGTTGAGGATAATCACCTGATTCTTTGAAACCTCATCATTGACTTGCTTAACCCGCATCTTGTGTGAAGAAACTTATCCCCTTTTAAAAAAATTTGTTGGTTGTGTTTTGACTCAATTTTTGGGCATCACAGATGACCTTCAGTAGGGGGTAGGATCCTGCCTTGGGGTAAGACCTTGTGTAATACCCTCTCCTATGGTGATACTTGGACTTTTTGATTTGGACATTCTATTATGATGGTTAGAACTATATGTTTACATTTATGTTTTGTGGATGATGATATATTTTTTAGATGATTGATATGCTCATTTATGGTTATCATTTATATGTTTATGAAATTAGAAAGCCATCTATCTTTATATGTTTTATGGAGGTAACCCAAGGATTTGAATCTAACCATTATGATGATGTTTTATGTTTCATGGATATGTGTCTGATGTGTTTTCATGACTTAGGATGAAGTCATAGTTGTATGCACCCTAAAATGGTCGCCTAGACTTTGGGCCCCCATTTAGCAATTTATCAAATCTCTGAATCAATATTTTCAAAAATCAACATTTTTCAATTATATCAATTTCCTTGATCAAATCCTATTCTATCATTTATTTGATTATTCTATGGGCTAACCATTCTATCCTAAGTCTTTATTTAATTAAAAGAAATTCCTTCCCCTTTTATTAAATAAAAAGCCCTCACTTTTTCTCTTATCCTAAGTTACACAAATAAAGCATTATTTTTATTTTATAAAAGAAGAAAAGAACTTTTTGTCTCATATGGACACAAAAGTCAACTCTCATTTTCTCATTGGAGGATATTTTTGCACATGGATTGCTCCTCTTTCATGCTCCACCCTTGATTAAATATTTTTCCTCTTAATCTTCATGGTCCATTCCTTTTCAATTCCTTTAAAAGGAGAGCTCTTTTCTCATTCTTGGATCCCAACTTTGAATACTAATCTTATGTTGGAGGATTTCTTGGAAACTTTGGAGCTTTTGGAGATCTTCATGCATTTGGCTTTCATTCTTGCATTCTTAGCTTAAGCTTTCATGGCATCTAGCTTAGTTTCTTTTATGCTCGAGCTTAGCTCACATAGATTAATTAGCAAGGCTTGTAATACTTTTGTTTCATAGCTTAGCTTGCATCTTCATTCTTAGCATAGTTGCATTGCATCTTCATTCTTGATTCTTGAGGATATTGGTATTATTGCTCTTGTCTCTTTGAATCTCCCATTGTGTGGTTTACTAGCAAGGTTTCATGCTTCAATAGCTCTAGCTAAGAGCACCATCAACTTCCTTGTGACTCCATGCCTAGGGAGCTCTAGGTCACTTTCTCAAGGTTTCCCATTCATGGATTCCCTTGGAAGTAATGACTTAGAGAAGTGCACTATTTAGTGTGTACATTTTTGGCACCCACCGTGGGGCAGAAAAATCTTGTTTTGTCTTTTTTTTTTATGCATTTCCATCAAATTTTTTGTCAATATTTGCTTGTTGTTTTGGCTCTCTAGTTTTTTTTGATAGAATTATCATGCAACTGTTTTCCAGTATCGTACGATAGTTTATTGTATACCAACACAATATTTGACCAGTTAAAATATTGCACACCCTTTCAAAATATGTCACACTATTGTTTTGTTCTCTGTCACATGCAGGTATCAGGAAATATCGGGCAGGGATAAAGTATCACACCAGTACAGAGGGAAATATTGCACGACTCTTTGATAGAAATATCACCCAGGCCAGGTAGTGAGCAATTTTTGTCATTTCTTTGCAAGATTTACTTGGTTTGATTTAGATTTCTAATTTTCTATGGTAGAATAGGGGTTTATTTGCAAATTTCATTTGGTTTTGATGTGCTAAGCCTTGTAGGGCTAACAAGTTGTGCTTTTAGGTGCTCTCACTGTTGATTATTTTCTTAAAAGAATGCATGTCAAAGCTCCAAATGCACAAAGGATACTAACAGTTTTTGCATGGCTGCCCAAAGCATAAAAACCAATCAAGTGCTTGTTTAATTACTTTCTTTTGAGTGCGGCATATACTAGTTGTTTCATTTGTTAGGCACTTAATATCTTGTATGAATCTTTGGATGGTAGGACAAGTATGCTCTTCACCCTTGTGGTGAACTAGAAAATCTTGACCCATCTTTAGATTTTGAAAGCAAGAGGGTAATTTAACCTTTTCTTGGTGTGTTTGGGAGAATTTTTTGAGCTAGGAGAGTATGCTCTTCACCCTTGAGGTGAAATAGAAATCTTGACACTCAAAAGTTGATCCACTCTTTGTTTAGTTTTAGAATCCTTTAGCGGGCCTACTCTTGAGAAATCAAGAGGAACGACCCAAGTGGGGACAAGATTTTTGCTAGCTATTCTGACTCACTATAAACTCAAGGCTATCAAGGACACAAAACTTTGGTAGATGTAGTACTTGTCTTTGCTTGATGTGAGTACTTGTGGGATTGTGACCATGAGGAAAATGTTGAGCAAGAATTCTTAAGGTACTCTTGTGGCTATGAGGTTCATTACTTGCCGCAAGGTAAGGAGTCCCTTTGGGAAGCAAGAGGGGTATTAAGAATGGAAGCCCTTACTAAGAACCATAGATAGAAGCCACCCTATTTTTCCACTTAGCTTCTTGGTGCAAGGATTGATCCTATTGGACTAACCCGGATCACCCCAAGATCATCATCTATGTTCCTTTGGTTGTGTCATTGGCACTTCCACGACAAAGCCAACATCTATTACGGGCAACCACTTTGTGTGAGGTGATGGGACATCAAGTGTGGGCCAAGTTGTTAAGTATTGAGCCTTTGTCCTTCTAGGCTAGTAAGTGTTTGAAGTGTTTTCGCTATGATCTACTCGTGTAAACATTCTCAAATATCAAACATCACGGTATCAGTCATAGGATTTTATTTCTTTGATATCACAAATGCTTGTCTTGGCAAGGTTGCTTTTTCCCTTGTGCAAGTGTTTTATGACATGTTTGATCACCTACTATTTGCAAACTTGTCTGATTACTGCTAGTACTATGCTTGAAATTGAGAAATTCAACTTACCAAACTATAACTTTGACCAAATTGCCTTCAAAATTGAGATTTACACACTGTCTAGTCAATTATCATGCGACACTTCATTTCTGCAAAACCATCACAGTGCTTTCCTAGATAATATTGCATGCACTACCTAGAAAATATCGCATTGCTTCTTGTGAAATATCACATTGGAAAATTGTATCACCCTGTTACTCTGAGAACTATCGCACAGAGTTATTTTGCTGCCTCACAGTTGTCTGCAATTTGAAGCTGATTTGTGTCCTATTTCGAGTGTCCCTTGGTCAATCTAGGTTAGATCTTAGGTGCTATGACATGTTGCTTAACATTCAAATGAAATTAAATGGTATCAAGTTGCACAAAATGACTCTTGGTCTTCTTTCTTCCACATCTCTCTCTTCTTCCTAAACTCTTCACGTCTTCTTGATTATTTTCCTCTTATTATCTAGTCTACCTTCTTCTATTCATCTCTTCTATGCTTGATTTCTCCTCTTCTAGAACCATGAATTTCAACTATCTTGTTATGGAACCTCTCTTGAAAATAGATGACCTCAAACTCATTTCTCAATTCGAAGAGTTGTATTCCTCCAATAGTTCTTCTAGATATCTCATGGGTGATAAACTTATAACAAAAATAAAAGAAAAGTTGAATGAATCAGACACCTTTGCTAGGATCATAGACATGATCATGTCACAACCTCTTTCTTCCAAACATTCTTCATCTTCTAAATCTTTTCATCATTCCTCATTATGCAAGTCTTCTTCCTTCACTAGGTCTTCAATTTTCTCTTCTTCACGATATTGTTCCTCTTCTACTTCTCCCAAGGGTCTTACTTCTCTTCTCAAGACATACCATAATGAGAAATATGATAGCCCTTGTGATAACTCTTCCACAAAGAGTGACACACCCATCTTTGATGACTATGATGATGAACAATGTAGTGATACCTATGACACCTCCATTCCTAAGAGTCCTCCTAGTCATGTGCTTGTGCTTACTGGAAATGGGTCATCACATTGGATAGATCATGATGGTGATCCATATGATTTTAAATTTGAAAGAGACTTTGAAGATTTCTGTGAACAATACCTAGATGATACATCTACTTCACTTGAGGAAGAGAAAGCTTACTGCGTTGATTATAAACATAAATACTATAAGAATCTTTCCTCTAAGAACTCTCATGCTGAAAATAAAGATTACACTCTCGAGAAAGATTATGTTAATGATGGATCACTATCTTGTGATGATTCCCTTCCATCCCCTACTTCCTCCAATACCCATACATTTCCTAAAGCTTCTGAGTCTTTCAAATCTTTCACAAATCCTTCATCCAACAAAGATCCTAATACTTTTCATGCGGTTCCCTATAGTTATCCTCAAGGGCTACCTCTTAAAGAAACTCAAGATAACCTTCACTTGACTGCAAATACTTCCAATAATGCTACACCTAACAAGCCTAATCCTTTATACACTACAATGCCTGCTTCAGCTAATTCCTCACTATCTCTTCTAGGGTCTTCCATACAATCCCAACATGCTTCCTTGTCCTTAGAAGTGGCTCCATGTCAAGAGGACTCTAAAAATAAAGAAAAGAACATAAAGAAAGATCAAGATCAAGAACCCTCCATGTCATCCAATCATTTTCATGATTTCTCTTATCCATTTCATGGTTTTTTTGATCCTCTATGCCCTTCCTCATTAATTCCACCATGTCTTAAGTCTTCTCCTAAGCAAGATCAAGCTACTATTTACACTGTTGATCTTATTGCCAATCAAAATAACCTTACTACACTTGCACTTTCCAAAGATGATACTTTCATTAAGGTTATTGAAAATGGTGTTGTTACTTCCAATGTTAAGCCTACTGAAAATCAAGAGAGAAATTATACGCTTATGCTATCCAAAGCTCCTTGTCAAGATCAAAGTCTTCCATCTTCTTGTTCTACCACTCCATGTTTTCTTTCACTTTCTACTCTTCCTAAGTCTTTTCAAGCTCCGAAAAATCCTATCAAAGAAGTTTATCCTATTCAATATATTCATGATCCTATTGCAAATCCTAATGCTCACTCTAAAGATGTTTATATCCTTGGTTGTCATATAGATGTTGATGAACTTGTTGATTATCCTTTTGTATCTTCCATGTCCATCCTTGGACCTCCTCCACCAATACTAAGGGCTTCATGTCTTCCTTCCATCTTAGGCCCTTATGTACCTTCACTTTCCCCTCCTAACTCTCCTAATTCATCATCCATCTTGGGTCCTTATGTTCCTCCATCTCCTATCTTTCCTCAAGATCAACATAGATGCATACCCTTGAATCCTTTTATCCATCCATCCATCTAATCCAGTCATATCCTCCTTCTTCCACAAGTCCCAAGTCATTTGGAAGCAACTTGAATGTTCAATATAAGAATCCATCAAAAAAAGAAGATCACCATGTCTCCTCTAATCGACATGGAGGCATAAAGTCAAAAGAGATATCTAAGAAGAAAACTACAAGACAAGTATGGGTTACAAAATCCATCATTGAAAATATTCTCTCTAAATCATCAAAAAGAAATGAAAAGCCTAAGGTTATATGGATTCCAAAGTCTCCCTTGAAAGATTCTAATATTGAATAAAAAGTGAAGTTGACATTCAAGCTTCAAAAGGCTTCTACCTCATCTTTTTCCAAAAACATTCTTCCATTCCATGCGCCTGAACCGCAACCTCTGCTAAACATTCACCATATTCATTCTTGTATTCCTTCATTCACATTTCCTCCATCCTCTTGCCACCCTTCAAGGTGTGTTTTGATGTTGATATTGTCTTCCTTTCCATCTACCCTTTCACAATCCTTCCATTCATTATCCTGCTACCTTCTATCCTTTTTCCTCATTTGCCTATTCCTCCTATCTTCCAACCTCGCTTTATATAAAACCTTATCCTCCATTTTTCTCTTCCATCTTCCTTTCCCTCTCAGCATCTTTGAGCATATCATTTTGAATTCATGGCATATCATTATTTATCCTTTCAAGGAGAATTATCTAAAAATCTTGCCTTCTTCCAAAAAACATAAAAAAATTTAAAAAATTCAAAAAAAAAAAGAAAAAATTGAAAATATGCCTTGGTGGAAACCTAGAAAAATAGGCACCTTGGTAGTAAAAGTAAAGAGAAATAAATTCATCCTATGGTGAAAACCACTCCCTTGTGGTGCCTTGGATAAGTACCATGATGAAAACCTGGCAATCAAGCATCATGCATAGTTCTTCTACATATTTCATCCATTATGTCTTCTCTCTTTGATCTTGGCAATGTTGACCTATACACAAATATTTGACTATCTTGTGAGCTATCTTACGATGATCTTTCTTTCATTCCATTCATGTTTAGCCTTCATATTTATTTTCCTCCATTCATTCTAACCTTTCACTATCCTTTTCCCCTTGGTCTTGATCTAATAAAAACGGGTAAAAACATGATGCTATGAAGCCTCTTGACATGTCTACTCCTTTTGATTGCATCCTTTCCTTCTTTTGCATTACGCTTTTGTGACTTATCATATCCTAGCCTTTCATTGCTTATCCAAATGTGCTTTACATGACAATTTTTCCCTAGCTTGGGTACTCTTGAGGAGTTTTCCCTTGAGGATTTCTTCCCTTCATTCTCCTTCATTCTCTTGTCTTCCATCTCTTCCACCAGCTTGCTAATCCCTCTTGTTCTCCACCTTGCTAGACATTGGGACTGGACGATGTGATCTTGCTTGGGAGTTTGATGCCTATTCTGTCTAGGGGCATCCTTTGTACATATTTATTAATTCTAAAAAAATTTCATATATGATGCTGAAAAAATCCTAAAAAGCATATAAAGTCTTGAAAAAATAAAAAATAAATAAAAAAATGCAAAAAATTCAAAAAAATAGAAAAAGTGCCTTGGTGAAAACCTAGAAACAGGCACCTTGGTAGCAAAAATACAAAAAGATTGAAAAAATCAAAAAAATCTCCAAGTGGTGAAAACTTGGAAACAGGCGCTACTTGAGGCCTTTGCACCCTTATTTATTAGTATGCATCCTTGACACTTAGCCTTTCTCCATCATGCCTTGACCTTGTTACCTTGGTTTGGCATTGGTCTTTGTCTTTGTCTAGGGGGCACAACTATGTTAGCTTTGGTCTCTAGGATGCTTTGATCTTTAGGACATCTTGAAAATGGTGTTTTTCAACACCACCCCAATTGTGTTTTTCAACACTACCCTAGAATCAAGTATTTCTCAACACTTATCAAATATCTTACCCGCAGTCTAGCATGATATGATATTTTCTCACTGGCAGATGTGATACTCAAAGTTTGACTCTATGACCTACACACACGCACTTAAACACTTGACTCACCAATACTTGTTTGAATTTATTTCTTTATGTGCCATCTATGATGATTTCTTTGATGAGTGTTCTCTCCCTAATAGTTTTTGATGATGCCGAGCTAGAAGACTGGGGGCATGAAGACAAGTTTTATTGCTTTTTCTACTTATGGGTATATTTTGATGGTCCTAACTATCATTAGCATTTATGCTTGTTCCACTTGACATTGGGATCTATAAGGTATTATCCTTGACTATTTTTGCAAGTGCATACTTATAGCCATCTTGACTTTCCTTGTGTCTTGATGTGAGTATAATCTTTGCATACTAAACTTAGGAAATCTCACTGCACTAGTCATCTTGACCTATATGTCTTTGGTGCCTAGGTAGGATTCCCACATATCTATCTAATATAGATCATATTCAGATTCACATAGTCATACTAGTGTGCATTGTATGATCTTGTGACGCTACCAATAATGCTCGATGATGAATATTAGAGTCTAAAAGCTTTGTGACCTTGCAAGTAAACCACTTTTTCATAGTAGCTTGCATTTTTAGGTTCCTGATAGATTATTTTTGCATCTTGCATATGGAGGGAGCTCTCCTTTAATCTTTCATGGACTTGTCAGTCAACTGCGCTCACCTTTCCTTTTCTCAATCATGTCTTTCACTCCTTGTCTTTCACATCATGTCCTTTTCCTATCATCACAAGGGGTTAATATTATCATCATATCTATATCCTAAAGATATCATTTTTAGAAACATGAGTCTATATCATAAACATGAGAACTAGACATACATCTAAGAGAAAGATTATACATGAGCATATATATCATATATTTTGAGCAATATGACAAGACAATATAAAAATTGAAACATCCATCACAAGTGGGACAAGTACATAAGATATATCACAAATCTAGTAATCTCATATATATATGATGAATGTCATGATACAAAATAATGTGGGACCCAAAATCTAGATAATGTCCCAGGGTATGTCTCTACACATCTATCATCCTAGCCCTAGGTCTGACTCTCCCCATCATGTAGAGGTTGTGGTGGTGGAGATGGTGTTGCTGCCCTATCAGGTACCCTATCAGATCTCTTGACCCTCTCAGAGTAGAGGGATGCTCTTTTTCCCTCAGGTACAACCTGTATGTAAGTCCATGATAATATGTAGCTTGTCCTACCTCTCATCGAATCTCTAATCCATCAGCCTATGCCACCCTCTCCCATTGCTCAATCTCAGCTCTTAGATCATTTAGCTACTGCTCTTTGATGGCTATAGTAATCTACAACTATTGCATCTCTATCTCTAGAACTTGGATCCTCACCCTAAGATCCTCTCCCCCTGTAGGCTGATCCTACCTAGCATCCACCCGTCAGCAAGCTAGCCTCACCGCATCATCCCCCTTATCTATGGAACCCTATCCTCATGGCCATTTCTAGCCACACAATCTAGAGCTCTATCATATCTCCCTAGCTCTCCCTCTCCCCCCTCCATCCCCTCCATCTTTTTAATCTCCATCATCTCCCTGTGCTACCGGCTATGCATTAGGTACAGTAAATCTAGGGAATGCATGCCTCTTCCGCTCTACCCTGTATGTTGCATTCGCACCTGCATCTGCCATATCTTGAAGATAGTCCCATGGCTCCTTGCATATTGTAGTGGTATCCTATACTACCTACTAGTAGTCCAGCATCGGCATCCATCCCTATCCCTCCTCATCTCTAACCTGAGCATAGGTGGTGGTCTCGGTCGGTACCCTCTACTGTCACCCGAACTATCTCTAGACCTAGGTGATCACAAAGTGCTCTACGATATCAAAGTGCTGACCTACTAATGGCTAGTTACATAGCATGTGACCTAGCTCCTCCTGATCACCCCACTACTCACAAGCCTTATATGGCCTCCACTGGAATGAGGTGAGCTTATCCAGTAACCTATGATAGTAAGTCACATCCTCGCTATGTGGCTGTGATATGAAACCTGTATATCTATATATATAGGGGCATCTTTGATCCCTTGGCTACACACATGGATGCATAATGGTGATGTGCTCACATGCCCATACCTATGCTAGGATAGCACCACATGCCCAAGTCCTACTCTCCCAGTATATAATCTCATGGAGCTCATGGTACATATTAGCTAGGATGGCTAGGCCCCATGCCATCCATTGTGGGTGTACAATCAAGTCTGCCACCAACTTGCCCTAACCTAGTTGGAAACCCTTCTGACTCCTGTTAGTAATAAGGGCATGTGCTACTATGGAAAATACAATACATGGGACTAGAAAATGCCTGCCAAACTCCTCCATTAACCTATCCTAGTTGAGGTGTCTATCAACAAATGTGACATCCTGGAACATGTCCTACATAATTTTTCATCCCTCGGTTAGATCCTGATCATAGTATACCTATGCCAACAAACATTCATGTCAGTTTCTATCATATGGAAACTTTACATCTATGGACATCTATAAATATGATTATACTCACTAGATCTCTGTGGCTCAAGACTCAAAGGATCTGATAGACATCCTTGAGGCTAATGGTAGCCTCTCCTGTCGGTAAGTGAAATGTGTTATGCTCATTGTGCCACCTCTTAGTCAATGCTTTCAATAACCCATGATCAACTTGAATGTGGGGCATCTACAGCAAATACCCAAAGCCCATCTCTCTTAGGTCTGCCTATCCTGGATCATCAAGATCTCGGACACACCGTAACCCAGTAACTCTTGACGCTCTAATGAGGAGTGCAGGAAAGTTCTCTTGCAAGCCATGAACCCAACCAGATGTTAGAACATATCATGATGGATGTATAAAATTAGTACAAAACATCTTAAAAGAAAACATTGTTTGGACCCATGTCATTTTGCTCAAAAAAAATAAAATTTAAAACATGTCATTTTTTTCTACACTGTGTGATATTGTTTTTTTGATTAAGTATCATGCGATACTTTTTTCAATAGCAGTGTGATAATATCTCTAAGTGTGATATTTTTTATAGGATCGCATGATATTTCATTTGGTATCATGCGATAGTGGGTTCAATACCTGTGCGATACTATTTTGACCCATGAACTATCGCACGATGGATATTTTCAAAGAGTGCGATAATTTATAAGTATCGTATGAAATTTCATACGAGTAGAATTTGAAAATTTTTAAAAACATTAAAAACATGTTTTAAATTGAAATAAATGCTCATAAATGACCTACAGGGTGAATTTTTCTGAAAACATACTGGGGCACCATACTGCGGAGGCCGGTTATGCAATCAGGTGCACTCAAATTGATGCCTGTGAACTGGAATTGCTATTTTCTAGGCCATCTTCTCTCTCTAAGATCTTGAAATTATCAAATCATAATAAGAAAAATGAATTTGAAAATGACATTTTTACCCCTTTTATAGCATTTTGACTTTTTGACCTAATTTTTGAAACATCTCAAAATTTCATGAAAATTGCACCCCTAGCTAAATTCGATGTCCTGGATCCATTTTTGGGATCAAAATCAAAATCCAATTTCATCTTGATAGTAAAAATTGCATTTCAAAACTTTCCCCTTCTTCTACGCATTTGGCTGACCATTTGAGGCCTGATCCTTCGATCTTTGTTGGGGCATCTTCATTTCTTCATCCCCATCTCTTTCAAACTTCTAGTCTTTCATTCACTTCATCTCTTTGACGTTTGACTTCATCTTTCTTAGTCAAACCTAGTCAAACTGGGGCATCTCTTCACCGCTTGATGGTTATCCTATCATCTTTAATCTTCAATTATGATTTCTAATGACTTGATCAAGTTTATCAATTTACTATTTCTCTTCTACTTGATTTCAATTTTGACTCTGAGGGGGCAGTACCTATCAAATTTAATCTTTGATTTAGCTTATCAATTGAACCTTGAGATTATTATCTGTTATTTGAGACTTGATTATCACCTAGCTATACAAGTGTTGGTCTTGTCTTTTAGCTTATCTTTTTTAGTTTATGCTTGTCCTGATTTGTTCACATCCATCAAACACACATCTGGGTTGTTTTGTGATCCCAAATCAATCTCACATTTCAATTCCATTCTTTGACAACATGTGATCCCAAATTGATCTCAAATTTGTCAAAGAGGGGCAAATGTATGCACTCTAAAATGATCGCCTAGACTTTGGGCCCCCATTCAGCAATTTATCAAATCTCTCAATCAATATTTTCAAAAATCAACATTTTTCAATTATATCAATTTCCTTGATCAAATCCTATTCTATCATTTATTCAATTATTCTATGGGCTAACCATTCTATCCTAAGTCTTTATTTAATTAAAAGGAATTCCCTCCCCTTTTATTAAATAAAAAGCCCCCACTTTTTCTCTTATCCTAAGTTGCACAAATAAAGCATTATTCTTATTTTATAAAAGAAGAAAAGCATTTTTTGTCTCATATGGACACAAAATTCAACTCTCATTTTGTCATTGGAGGATATTTGTGCACATGGATTGCTCCTCTTTCATGCTCCACTCGTGATTAAATCTTTTGCCTCTTAATCTCCATGGTCCATTCCTTTTCAATTCCTTTAAAAGGAGAGCTCTTTTCTCATTCTTGGATCCCAACTTTGAATACTAATCTTATGCTACATGATTTCTTGGAGACTTTGGAGCTTTTGGAGATCTTCATGCATTTGGCTTTCATTCTTGCATTCTTAGCTTAAGCTTTCATGGCATCTAGCTTAGTTTCTTTTATGCTCTAGCTTAGCTCACATAGATTAATTAGCAAGGCTTGTAATACTTTCATTTCATAGCTTAGCTTGCATCTTCATTCTTAGCATAGTTACATTGCATCTTCATTCTTGATTCTTGAGGATATTGGCATTCTTTCCCTTGTCTCTTTGAATCTCTCATTGTGTGGTTTACTAGCAAGTTTGCATGCTTCAATAGCTCTAGCTAAGAGCACCATCAACATCCTTGTGACTCCATGCCTAGGGAGCTCTAGGTCATTTTCTCAAGGTTTCCCATTCATAGATTCCCTCGGAAGTAATGACTTAGAGAAGTGCACTATTTAGTGTGTACAGTAGTTACTCACTTAGTTGAGGTCCACATGATGTATCGATCCTGGTCATCTATTTGCATATATCTGATTTGTATGTATATCCATATGTATACATGTATCTCTTCTTGGTGATGCAGGATTGCAGGTACTAGGTATCATCTCCATCTGGCTTCACAGGTCTGAGTGATCCCTCAAAATCCTTGATTGTTGTTGTTGTTATGGAGATATCCACAGGTTCCACAGGAAGGAACTCTACCTCTGATCCCTTTTACCTTTAGGTGGGGATTTCCTGAGTCAATCCCTCATGTGGATGATGTATTTTTGTGTTCTCTTAGTTTGTTAGTTTTGTGGATCCTGAAGATGGTTTCTTGTCTTTTGCATTCGTTGAGAATGAGGTTTTGAGTATGGTAGCTCTAATTGTCTTCATGGTATGTTTAATTTTTATTAGCAGATTACTGATGTAAATTATTGTTCATATGAGGGTATGATGTAGTAAGTTATCTTTATTAGTAGTTACTTATATGTACTAGTGTATCTTGTTGGGAATGAGTTAGTATGTGATTAAATAGGGTGATTTTAATATCAATAATAATAAAGAATTTATGGTATTAATAATTTTTTCATGATAGTGGTAAATTCTAACTTATGTTAGTAGTTACCTAGTGTGTGTGTGTGTGTGTGTGTGTGTGTGTATTGTATTTTGTAAAAAATATGGATTAGTGTATGAATGAATAATATGTTTTATAATAAAAATATTATGTTCGCAATAATATTTATAATAATAATAATATATGTACACATAGGCATATGGGTGCACACATATACATATGCATACATATATTTATATAATTTTTGGTGAGTAAGTAATTATTGCATTATAGTAATAAGCAATTAAATAAGTTAATGGTATGGTAAATGGGTTGGAAATAATAATTACTATTGCCTTCATTAAATAACAGAAACCTAAATTAGATTATTGTAATATGTTAATATAGATATATCCCTTCAAAAATGATTTTGTTAAATTACCATAGTAAGTAAGTTAGTAAAAGTATTCCTAAAATCTTACTCGATTGACACTGACTGCTCGGTTGATACTAACATTTGTCTTCCTTGGTTGACACTAACAGCACTCGTCAAACATCTTGATAGGTACCTAATTTCTAAAGATATTGAAAAATTATTAGTATATGCTGAGTGTTGTTACTGTCAACCGAGGAAGACAGATGTTAGTATCAACTGAGGATGTAGTGCTTAAGGATTCGTGCTTGCTTATGTTCCAGTTTTTGAAGAATGAAGACTTGTATTTGTCTTTCATGATGTAAAATTATTGTTACCTCCCAAGAGGAGATGAATGTAATGTAATCATTGATGTATTTCAAAATGATGTATTTGGAATGGGTAGACTTAGGAAAAAGGAAAAAGGGAAAGCACAAACTTTATGTATATGATGTATGATGAAAAGAAAGAGATTTTGTAAGATTTCAAGTAAAGTAGTATGTTTCTCATTATTGATGAATAAAGGAAAAGCTAGTAAAACAAAAGTAATATTTGCAATGCGTCAAATGTTTAGATGATTCTATTACATGGTATTAATGCTTTAAATGTTATATTGTTCATAAAGGATACTTAGGAAGATAGATGTATTTAAATGGAAAATTAAAATGAAAGTACTTTAATTCTATTATAAAGAATCTACAAATGTGGTGATGTAGTTTGCTTAAAAAATAAATCAAGTTGTTAGTACACTAAATGGACTTAAATGAATTGTGCATTAAGTAAGAAGGGAACCTTGGAGGAATCTAAGTTTTACTTTGTTTTGTTATGTAATTCTTTTAAAAGTTTCAAAAAAATTCATAAATCATTACTTAGGTTTTCTTTTACAAAGAGAATCTTTGTTCTCTTCCCCAGTTCCCTTGCAGGGCATGACACCTTGCCCCACTATCTAGGTCAAGGATGACCTGCTTCCCGAAAGATAAAAGTTTTCTGGGTTTTCTCTGTCTCGGCATTTCTAGTCCAAAATAGGTTGAAAAATTGCCCAAAACTATGCATAGAAATTAGAAATCACCATTTCCTAGATCTACCCTATTTTGAGGTTAGTATTTTCCTTTTATTTATTTCATATTTCAAGCACATACTTTCTATAGTATATTATAGGATTTTCTTCTTTCTTCATATTCTCCATTGTTTGATTCTTTTGTGCATTGATCACTTCTTTGTGATTAATCCATTTGGATCTTTCCTTTTGGGAATTTGGATTGAGGATAGGTCCTATATTCCACCCCTATATCATACATCTTACTCCTATTCAAATTTAAATATCATTTGTTTAGGTTATTCTATTTCACACCTTATTCATTTTGGTGAACCCAACATACTTACCCTCTTTTCTTTTGTGGAATTAGATGCCCTATTGTGTTTTATGGTGTTAGATTTCCTTTTATCTTGTTGATGTTAGATTTTCCCTTTCTGTTAAATCTTGCATCGTAATTAGATTTCAAAAACTCCAAAAAAAATTGAAAATTTTCTTTCAAAATACAAAAATATTCATGCTTTATGTTTTCTTAGTTTATTTCATTTGAATTGTATTGGTTTATGAGCTTTACTACTTCTAGTCCTACTTATAACATTCTAGTTAGAAGAAGTCATAGACTCATGGGTGCCTTTGATCCTGAATCTTCCTCTCCTTTCCTTAGGATTCTGAATGATAATTTGATTCTTCATGATTCCAATCCTATTATGGAGAAAAAGTATTCTCACTCATCTCATGATGAGGATGATGCTTTAAGAGTTCCTCCTGAACAATTCTAAAAACTTTCAACTGAACTTGATAAAATGGGTAATTGGCTTATTCAAGAAAACCATAATCAAGATTCTATTCAATCTATAGAGGCTCTTAAGAAATTTCTTTGTGATGGTGATCAAGGTGTTAATCTTCTTCATGGTATTACTCACCTCGTGCATTCAAATGTTAAACCTTTAGCTCAAGAAGCTCAAGATTTAGGGTTGAATCCTCCTGTCACTAGTATAGAACCTTCTTCTAATCCTTTACCTAGTGTTCCTACCTATACTCCTTCTTTGGTGACTGTGATGGTTCCCTCTATTCCTATGAGTGTTCCTCTCGTGTCCCTACCCACATCACAACCTTCTTATCATAATGTTCCTTTTACTTATTCCAATCTACTTCCAATTGTAGTTACAAGTGTTCCTCTTGTTGTGTCTTCTATTCCTACAGCTTCATACACTTTACCTAGTGTTTCTAATGTTTCTATTCCTCCTATTTCCTCTAATGATTCAACAATCATTAGTTTGGCTCAAACTATGTCATCCTTACAACAACAACTTGCTTCGTTAACTCAAAACAAGTTTACTGTAACTACATTTGACATGGGAAGTCCTTTGTCCTAAGACATTATTCATACTCATGTTCCTTAGCAAGTTGATATGCCTCATCTTGAGAATTATAATGGAAAAGGAGACCCTATGCATCATGTTAAAACATTTCAAATCCTTTGTAGTGATTATGCTCATTACCATAGGATTTTAGGCAAACTGTTTGCTATAAATTTTTGTGACAAGGCCTTACAATGGTATTGTTCCTTGCCTCCTTATTCTATTGATTCCTTCTCACAACTTGCTAATGCCTTTATTCAAAAATTTCAAAACAACATTGGCCCGCAAGTGTCTTTGACTGATTTGATGCATTTTAGACAAAGTGCTAAGGAAAAATTGACTGAATTTATTGTAGATTTAAGCATTTGCATGCTCATATTTCCTATCATGTTCCTAATATTGATATTCAATGTATGTTTATTTCAAATTTTCAAAAGGATATTAGAGATAAGATTTTGCTTACTGAATTTACCTATTTTCAACAAATTTGTGCAACACTTCATCATTATCAATTACAAGTGAGTCAATTTGAGAGCACCACTCCAATGGCTCCTATTCTAGTTGATAAAAGTGATGTTGCTCCTAATCCAAACAAATTTAAAAAATTCAACAACTATGTCAAGATAAACAAACAAGTGAATGAAGTTGTTGATCAAGTTGTTGTTGCATCTCATAATGCCACTTCTGCATCCACTTCTTTTCGATTAAATCATACGTTTACTCCTCTTTCTAAATCTTTACATTCTATTATGAATAGGTTGTTAACTACTAATATGATTAGTTTACCTCCTATTCAACCTCTTTTACCTACTACGATTGCATCTAAATCTTTTGATCCTAAAGCTTTTTGTCAATATCATCATCAGAATGGTCATGATACTAAGAAGTGTTATTCTTTAAAACATAAGGTTCAAGACTTAATTGATTCTAAAGCCTTATCTATTGATAATCTTGATGGTAGTGGGAATGAATCTATTTCTCCTCCTAATTAAAACCTTCAAATATACATGAATCCTTTACCCATGCATGATACTAATACCATTGCTCAACCATCTTATATGGAAATCATCTATGATTCAAAGATGGATAATCTCAATCACATTGTTAATCAAGTGGAGCATGTTGGTCAATCTGTATCTTCACCTTAACCTCAACCTCAGCTTCAATCTCAAGTTCAATCTCAACCTCAACCAAAACCTAAGCCTAAATTGAAAACTCAACCTAAACCTTGACTAAAACCTAAGAATAAAAGACCTCATGAACTTTTGATTACCTTTTATGATTTTAAGACTATTAAAGCTCTTGATGGTCCCATTTATATTTATGCTAGGATTTCTCAAAAAACTACTCGTGGTTGTCTTGTTGATCCTACATCCTTAGTCAATGTTATTATTGAAGAAAATATTTTTATGATAAACTTGAAATGTGATTCTTATGATACATCTAATGTGTGGATTCAGACTTATAATGGTTTTCTTTATCCATCATTTGGTTCTATTAACTTTCCGGTTGAACTTTGTGGAAAATTTGTGAACACTACCTTTTTTGTTGTTCCTACTTCTAATCAGTTTCAAGTTAAGCTTGGTTTGCCTTGGGTAAATGTCATGAATTCCATTGCTTCAACTATCCATAAATGTCTTAAATTTTTTCATGATGAAGAAGTGAAGATGTTTAATCATAGTTTATATCAACCTTCTAGGCCTAGGGATTGTGCTACTGTTGACTTCTTTTGGCCTTCATTACCTAATTCATGTCCTTCTCAACCTACTAATATTTTCTTCTCATATCAATCCTATAAGAATCGTAAGATTATAGAATTAAGTGTACCTCCAGTGGAACTTAATCGTGGTCTTTTGCCTACACCTTCCATACCTCCTTTAACTATGGCTTCTAGTTCTGTTAATCAAGTTCCTACTATTGCTGATAATCCTCCTAAAGAACTTTTGAAGGATCCTGTGATTGTTCCTCCTAGTTCTCAACATATTTCAAGTAAAGAAAAGCATAATCAATCTAATAATAAATGTCATAAGAAGTTTCATGCTCAAGCTAAAGCTCATAATTCTTTACTTTCTTTTGATATGCCTAGGCATGATGAAGTTGTTGTTAATAATGATGTTAAGATGCATGATTGTGATGATTTTATCCATATCTTAGATCCTATTTTGATTAATCTAGATGAAGAAGATACTCTTGATGATACTGATGATGTTAATGATGAATATGAGACTATTAACATTGATATTGATTTACCTAATATGATTTCATCATAATTAACACTTACACCTAGTATCAAAAATTGTGATTCTCAAGAGGATCCTTGATTGCAACTGGCTATCATTCCTACTGTGTTGGATGTAGTCCCTCTTGCAAGTTACCACCTTCCCTAAATGATATAGAATGAGATGGCGAGAGTAGTTGGCATGCTTGATTAGCTTTTCCTTTATGGTATGTTTGTTGTGTTTTTTCCTATTGTACTGTGCTTCTCCCATAATGTGTTTATTAAATGTTGTTAGATTCTTTTATATGACCCTTGTTACTTAGTTGGTGCAAGGTGATAAAGGAATCAAACCTATTGTACAATTCCTCTATATGTATCTCTATTCTTTTATATATTGTTTCATATTATGTTGTACCTATTCTATTGTTCGTAAATGTTTCCTTGTGTAATCTTCTTGGATTCAAGATGTGGTAGCATTGATTCTTTTTGGTCTCCATGTCATGGTCTGAAAATATTCTTCTTCGTATATCTTATGTGATCTTTCCTCCTTTTTTATTTTAGTTATACTTTCTTTGGGGAATGATGTCAATTCATTTTCAATAATATCATATATATATTATTGTATGATCATACTAACCCCATGATAGGTAGATCCCTTCTATGTTCTCTGTATGTTTATGTGGTATTTCCCTTGATTTTTCTTTGTCTAAGTGCATTTTGTAGTGGAAATGTAATCAGTGGAGTTGTTTATGTTTCCATTCAAGCCATTTCTTTTGTTAAAGTGTTAGAAATGACTTTAACATGGGGGCATATGCTCTTCTCACCTATTGCACACACACACTTTTTGATACACATATATTATTTATCAAGATACCTTTTCTCCCTTTTTGGATTAGTGACTAATCCTTAAAGCATGGATTTATATTTTAGGATCTCTTGATCCCTCCAATTTAAAATATATTTTTGATCCCTTAAGGTGAGAGGTGTCCTTAAGACTAGATCTCTTTTGTTTTTGGTTTTACTCTTATGCCATAGAATATTCCTAAGGGTGAATCCTTGATGGGTTGACTAGTGAGTAGCCACATTCACTAGGTGGTTCAATTTCATCTTTCCAATTGCATTGTTTCCTTGTGTGGTTCACAATGGGACATAAGTTCTCATTGGGCAAGATAATCTCTCTCTCTCTCTCTCTCTCTCTCTAGATATGTCTCTCTTATTATAATCATGGAATTGATGAAGACTTGAGTCCTTGGGGGCTTGAGGTTTCTCTTTTTCCCTTTAATTATGATAAGATAAAATTTTCATTATGATCTCCTTTACCAAGAGTTTGCATCGAGTCCATACTCTTGCTAAAATGGGGGCTTAATGTATCATCTTAAAATGGAAGCACTTCCATGTTAAGAGTTCTTAGCCCTCTGAATGAGAGATCTAGGGTCATGTTAAGCACCTTGATTAGCTCTTTTCATGTATCTAGATGTTTCCCCCCTATTCTTCTTCACTCCTTATTTCCAACCTTTTCTGGATAGTTTTCTCTAAGAATATGGAGTTTTTGACGATCTGGGTCAAAGATGACTTGGTAGGGTCAAGGATGACCTAGACCCTGACCTAGGTTAGGGATGACCTCAACCCTAACCTAGGGCAGTGTCTACATCATCCCTGACCCCAGGTCCAATTTTTGGATTCTGGGAGTTACGGGATGTTAGGCTTCAGAAAGTTTCTTTTTCCCACTTCCAGGTCAGCCATTTTGGGTTTCAGAATGGTAAATCCTTAAACTGCATTTAATTTGGGTCCATTTAAATGGGTTAAGGTTAATTGGGATTTAATTCTCCAATGTTGGCCTTCTCTAGAGGTTTGTACCCTAGATCATTGTTGGAAACTGCAATTGAAGCAATTGTTGTATTGTCATTGATGTCAAACCTTAACTGGTAAGACTCTTGCTATTTAAGAAAGTACTATATCTATTTTATTTTTGATAAGGAGAAAGGAAAGGTTGGTAACAATAGCACCTAAAGAAATCTTGATTTATCTTGATACTTCAATGAGTACTTGATTATGTGGCACAATGATAAGACAATGTATTGTTTATCTAAGTAAGAATGAAGACTAAACTGGTAGGCCTAACTGAGAAAAAGTGAAGAAATCTAGTTTAAGTCGAGTGTTTTTAGTGTCGACCAAGCTAGTATATGTTGAGTAAATTCAGTGTTGACTGAACACCAACTAATTACCGAGGAAGATAGTATTAGCCGAGAAAACAATTTTTGAGGTGACTGAGCTTTCTAGTGAAGACCGAGAAGTTGAACATAGTATTGATTGAGTGTCAGTACTTTTCATTTGAGGGAGAATTAAGATTTCTAACTAACATCATTGAATTATTGGATTATGTAAAACATGTTAACTTTATTTATTGATTGTATAAAAGCATTTAATGCAATGTAAAATATTTTATTGTAAATCTATTAAGAGATTTGAGATATTTCTAGAAGGATAGTCGAAGAACATAAAGTAGGATGGATTCGATGAATCAGACCTAACCCTAAGATCTACGAAGGAGATTAAGTGGAAAAAGATGTATTGACCTAATGGAGGAAGTATTAAGGAAACCTAAGCTAGAGTTTGTAAGAGAGAGGATGTTGGAAGTCTTATTGACTGTCTAAGCAGAGAAGGCTATGTTGGGAGTATTCTTAAATTTCTAAGGTTTTTGTCCAAATGTTGGTTTAGTCCTCTGGTCTGTGAAGTTGTCCTAGGTACAGGTGCTAGAATTTCTTCAAAAAAATTGTCATAACCCTTTTTCAAAAATCCTTACCCTAGGTCTTGTCCTTGAAGAATTTTGAATTCATGTCAAAAACCTCAAAATGTTTGCCATTTTCAAAATAAATCCTAAGTCAATTACTTCATTTCTTTTTAAGCGTTACTTTTTAAGTCACTTAGGTCCACTAAAGAGCACATGCATTTATTTTTACGTAGGGGTTGTATTTCTTCCTAAGTCTAGAAACCCAGTGATATAAATAATATTTCTTATGACCTAACTACCTTGTATTCTAATTTTCCAAGTTTCATCCAACCATGAATCTTCAAAGAAGATCTAATGGTAGTCACGTGTTCATATGGAATATTTCCAAGCCATGTGAACATGCAAAATAACCATTGATTTTATAACAAAGCCTGATGCGGAAACAAGGTGGGATAGTTGACAAATATCTCACAAGTGGCGGCCTTTTATTTGCCAAGAACAGTAGGGCCGGTAACAGAAGAATCTCCAAGGGTTTAAAGTAGTAAAAGGAAGATCAGACGGCTATCGTATAATCGCATGGGATCTTTTAAGCCTATCCAATCATGCGATAGGCCGTTGATCTTACGTTGAATCAAGTGCGATTCTCCGGTGAAACCTTTGACAGATGTGTGTAAGTAATGTTTTCTCATTGGTTAGTATCAGTAGACACCGGTGCTCAGAAAGAAAGAAAGTACCTGACATTCTGCTAGGTGTTGCAAGCGTGGAATTTATTTATTGACAAAGGTGAGGTGGGACCGGTGATGTAAAAGAAGATAGTGATGGTGAATGCTAACAGGTTTTCTCATGTTCCCATAAGCTTCTTTTAAGCTATGCGATCATGCGAATAGCATTTTGTGTTAACGAAGGAAGTTACAAGAGACCGCCAAAAATAGAAAGGTAATGTGACAGTTAGTCGCATGTTTGCATGAGTGTTTTTCATGCCATGCAATCATGCGATAGGCCGTTAGATCATCTGCTAATGACGATCAATGGTTCTCTTTCAAATTGAAGATAAAATGGTGCAAAGTTGAAGCTTCCCATTGAGGAAGTGACAGTTCGCTCTTCTGGAGGAGTAATTGTTTCAATCGTGCTAAATTAATTGTTGACATGACTACTCTAGTGGCTCATATATTAGAATTTTGCACACTTTTAGAAGCACAAAGAGATCAAAAATTTGTAGAGACTCAGGCGTGAAGAATTCTGAGGTTTGGCTACTATTCCCGAGTGGTTTCTGAGAAAAAAGGTTGGTGAAATTCTTCTACGATTTGCTTCCTTACTAAAAGAATCACAGTTCTGTATTTTGTCTATCTTGCAAAGGTTTCTTTTAAAGATAAACCTTAAAATGGCACCAAGGAAAGAATTGTCAGGTAAAATAGAGTATAGTGAAAGAGGTTTGCATGAAGATTTATTGCAGTTACTTCCCAGCTCTTCCACTACCCCGGTGAAAACCAAGAGTTTGATCCCCAAAGATCCTAGGGTAAAAATAGCCGAAGGTTTATATGACACGGCAAGTTTTATTAGAGAGGCCAAAATTGGTACTATCAACACAAGAGTTGACTCTGATACCACAGGACTGGAATTATTCAAAGTAGGTTTTAGTCAGAGAAATGCCCCTCACCCTGTGAGCAATATATGGCAGTCTGACCTAGGAAAACTTGTCGTGCCTAGTGTCTTTTTAGATGTAGATTTGATGACCCAGGTTGCAAAGAATTATGATCCAATCACTAAAGAAATTAGGGATGCAAAGGGGGTTTTATTGTTTAAAGTTTCTGCTGAAGAAATCAGGAAGGTGTTTGGGTTAAGTGAACCCTCAGAAAGTTTGGAAAGCATTAACTTTGAAGAACTAAGGCAAGTGTACAATGCACAAAGGAACTATTTTAGAGGCAAGTTTTTGAAGGATTTCTGCACCAAAATTGGAAAAATGGTTGTTGTGGGGCAGAACACTCCGGAGCCTTTTAAAATAGAGTATTTTGATCTCAGAGCTAGGGGTGCATATTGGTCATTATGTCAGGTTTTTGGGGAGGATGTTAGTGAAAGGATGCCAATACATTTGATGTGCATGATGATCCAGATTTTACATGCACACGTGTCTATCACTTTTGATTTTGCTCCTTTTATTGCTGAATTAATCCATAATGGATTAGTCAAGATGCAAAAGAATGAAGGTGACAGGCCCTTTTACTGGTACTCTTTCGTAATGTACATGTTTATGTTCAAAGGAGCAAGCTATTTTGAACAAGAAATGGAATTGGTGAGAAAGAAGGATGGTGAAGACATGCCAATCCAACTATGGAGCCTCACAATGACCTGAGATAAGAAGGATCATAGTTTCATCAATTTTGATAAATGTTTTGTAGCTAGACTTAGGAAGCTATTTGTCTTAGATAACCCAAGAATCCCAACAATGTTAGGACAACTTGTTAGGCCAAACTAGTTTGCTAAGAACCTGAACATTGTACACAATTGGGGAGATGTTATTTTCTACAATGTATCAATTGTTATCAGGTTGTATGGTTTCAGGGGGACCCCTTTTATATTGCCCTATCAGGTACCCCTTAGGATTGGAATTGCAAAGTTCTTGAGGCAATTAGGAGATATTGAGGGGTGTGCCCTCACTGGGAAAGGCAAGGGAACTTTATTCCCAAATGTTACCATTGCCCATCAATTCATAATTACCAAGGGTGGATGGGTTTACATGGATAAAATTATGGCTCCATACCATATGGCTACTGCAATTGCCAGAATAGCAGATCCAAAAGGTTTCTATAATGAAATGTTTAAAAAGAGAGCCAAGTGTGCCATGATCAACCATATTTTTAATTTTCCTGAAGATATTATCAGGAATGTAGCAAAGATACAGGAACAAGAGGTTATGAAAGAAAAATGGTTGTTATACAGGAAGACACTAGATTTTATCCGGCAATTTGATTCGGGATGGGATCCCTTGAAAAGCATAACCCCAATGGGGAAGAAAATAGACACTCTTATGAATTGTTTTCAGGATATTTTTCAGACCTTAAATGAGAAGAAGGAAAAAGTTATGAAGGATGATCCAGAAAAGGCTAGACAATTGTTGAGAAAGCCTATGTTTACAAAAGGGTTACCCTTGGGGAGGTACATGGTGCAAAAGAAGACTGGTTACAATGTGGTGATACCAAAATAGAGCCAGCAAAAGCAAATGGATAAAAGGGATATCCCATCAACCTCACAACAGGTTGGAAAACAAAAGGAGATTATGGAGATCCTTGATTCTCCTTGTCCTCAAACTTCTGAGGATATAATTGATTCTCCACCCCCATCAAAAAGGAATAGATTGGAAGAGAGACCTACCCATGTGGAAAAGGAGCACTCCCCATCACAGTCTCCTATAAGAATTTTTGATGACCAAGAGATTGCAGAACAAGTACATCAAGTAGATGCTCTAGGTCAAATCTTTATGACTTATGAAGAACTAAATGAGGGAGTTCCAGAGCTACCAGAAGAACCTACATTGGATTTAACAGCAGGGGAGTTAGCAGGTACTGAACTGGACCCTGTAATCAAGCAAGCTTGTGAAGAATTTTTGGTTGATGACACTTTTGTTAAAACTAGAGCCTTTATGCAATTTCTTTGGAAATTAAACATCAAACAATTTCAAGAAATTTGTGAGAAGAGACATGAAGAGAATCTAGAGAAGGATTTACAAGTCATAGAGGAAGAAGTGAAAATAGAGATGACTGCAAAGTTTAAACAAATCACTCCAGAACAGGGAAGAGATATGGTAAAGATGTCAGGAGTACTGATCCTCCCAGAATGGGATATAGCTGATGCAATAGTGTTTGATGCAGTCAGAAAATAGACCACTCCTCTCCATAGAACTCTAGAGGAAGCAAAACAAGCTGTTAAGGGAGTCACTTTTAGTGATAATCATCAAGTGTTGGTAATGTGGTCTTTAAGGAAGAATGAAAGTGATAAAGGAAAGAAAATTGTCAAAAATGACCTCTCAGGGAGTTTAATTGTAAGAAGAGTTACTGATACTTCTTTGGTGGAAGCATCAGGTATGGTAATGGCCATGGCACAATTAACAGCAAAGGTGGCAGAAAAGGAAGCCAAAGAGAAGGAAGAGCTCACTACAAAACTGGAAACAGTTTTGAAGGTTTATGGTGAGATGAAACAAGGGATTCTTGAGAGAGATATTCTGATTGCAGATTTAAGAAAGAAATTGGGAGAACAGGGCCCAATACAATTATCAGATCAAATTCAGATAGCTTCCTCCTCTGCAGGGCCTTCCTCATCAAGCCCTATTATTGAACTTCCCCCTTCCCCTTTTCCTCCTTCCGTAGATGAAGAGGATATTGATCAAAAAGTAAAGGATAGGTTAGGTGAGAAGATAAATGATGTTGTGTCACATTTTGTTGCAAAGGTGAGGCCTAAAGAAATATACAAATTTGCAAAACAATTGGCAGATGTCTTAGCAATTTTTCAGAAAGAGGTGGCTACTGTGGACAAAATTTTGGAAAGATGGCCTACAAGAAAAGATAATCTGAGGTCATGGTTTGATCAAAATAAGGATAAATGTGTTGTAAATATTGAGCTAGCAAGTACTTGTAGGGTTATCAAGGATCTTTTTGACTTTGAGGTAGATAGAGAGAGTATAAGAAGAAGGTCAGAAATCTTAAGGAAAAGATATTTCCAGGATGATTTCCAAATTTTCCCTGGTCTTATTAAGGCAGATGGGGTAATCAAGGATAAAGGTCAATGGATGGAGCAAATAGATAGACAAGTACTGACTAAAGTAAATGCCATTCTATGTATAGATGATAATACCCCATTCGTACACTTTATTGAACTCCTTCAGGATGCTAGGATATACTTTGCTAATGTGAGAATAGAGGTTCATTAGTTGGTTGCTGAGTGGGAAAAGTTGTCCCCAAAGAAAGATGAGGTCCTTGCCTTTCATTGGCCAAGTGAAGAAACCTACATAACTTGGGAATCCACATATCTATCAGAAGATTCAGAGGAAAGGGAAATCAAGTGAAGAAGCGACAGGTGTTAGTACTCCAAACCTTTGAAGATCAAGGTAAAAAGGGACAAAGATGTTAGGCAAGTTATCATAGACCCAAATGTGACACCTGGCCAAATTTGAATTACGCATGGAACCTGATATAGAATTGGAGGAAAAGTGATTTCAAATAGAGGATGATGTAAATTAGCCAGATGGCGATCATCATTCATGCAACAAATTTAGCAACTGCTCTGAAATATCTTTAGACAAAGATGCCACCTGCGGGATTGTTGGAAATAGATATTTGTAATCTGTTGTTGCAAACAACTTTCTCTGTTTGTAATCTTGTTTTTAGTGCAAGATATTTTAACAGCCATCTGAAGCTTGTTGCATCCTTTTGGAGGATTCCAAGATAGCTGATTGGTATAAGTAGTAAGTCTTTGTTCATTTCAAAGGAGGTTGAAAAATATACTGTAGAGGCTTGACTCCATTGTTGAAATCTTAGAATATTTTATCAGATTTTGAAATGTATTAATACAGTGAAATTTTATTGGAATATAATAGAATTCCTTTACATGATTTCAATTGTCTTCTTGTTTGAATTATGTGGCTTTTGTGTATTGAATCTATAAGGTAGTTTTGATATACCATTTACAAGGTATCTGTGATTTTAATCTCTAGCTCCTTTCAAGGAAAGGGTAATGTCTTTAGGTTAATTTCTGAGAGCTTAGGAATTTGGCAGGAATTTGATGATCAAATGTGTTTAAGAGAGGATGAATTGTAAGGCATTTCATCTGGGATTTGTTTGTGTTTCATTTAGAAGATTTCTGTAAGTATATGTTTCACTGTTTGACTCTATAGCCAAAGATAAGGCACTGGTCTATCCTTGATTTGCAGAGATCTCACCCTCAACAAAACTTAAATAATAATTTACTTTTGTGTATGTTTGAATGACTAAGAAGATAAAGTTTGTATCAAGGATATAAACTAGTGTTGTGACCCTTTCAAGAAGTTGATCTGACATGGGTTAACTTGCCCGAGTTCAAAGCTCGAAAAGAAGGAGTTTTATCCTTGTCACACTTGCCATTTTTCTGCAATGAGTGTTTACTTCCGTTGATATCATTGTGAAGCAGTGAGTCTGAAGATAGGTACACCCACCTGGGTCTATGGAGCCTAAAGTAGAAGAAGGACTTGGTCCTTATCAATTAGCCTTTTCCCTATAAGAATCTGGAGTTGAGAACCTGAGAGTCAAGTTTGAAAACTATATTGGCGATTCTACATGAAAAAGAGCTAACAGGCTGGAGGAGAAGTGTTTTGATTGCTTGAAGAGAGTTCTAAGAAGATCAGTGATGGGGATGGTAAAGGTTCATAGTTAGTAAGCTAGCATATGTGTACAAAATTGGATCTGATATTTACAAAGTGAGTTGTATGTTTTTCAGATCAATATTACTGCTACTTTCTAACCATTGTATTAGTCAAAATCCTTTTAATAGAGGTTGACCTTATAGTCATAGGTATAAATCCTTTGAACAAGGTTTCATTCTAATGGAGTGGATGTAAGTCCTATAATAAGGTGCACTTTTAACAGAGTGGTTTAAATCCTTTAACTGGGTCACACCTGACAGTGTGTTTGTAACCTTTGATAGGGTTGACTTTTCACCGAGCTCACTTTAGAAGAGTGAACATAATAGTAACATGTTACAAAGTGATTTTTCCCAAATTGGGTTTCCACTATAAATCCTAGTGTTGATACTTGTGTGAATGTTTTGGTTTGAACATTTATGTGTTTTACAAGTTAGATGTTATTGGATAAGTGGACTGCACTATTATATGTTTTTGTTATGCAATCAGTAATGACCGAGTAGCTGTTGGTTGTTAGATCTGATTTGTTGAAAAGTTTTAAAGTTTGTTTTATACATCTAGACCTGAGAACTACTTATTTAACCTCCCTCTTTGTTGTTCTAAATCATATTAACAATTGGTATCAGAGCTATTGGTTCTTACAGAGAACAAGTTTGAAGGTACTTGAAGAAAATGATCAGGTTGTATAAGATGGAGGTACCAAAGCTAAATAAGGAGAACTTCCCTACATGGAAAAGCTTGATGAAGCTAGATCTGGCCGGTATTGGTGATTTTTCAAAGTATTATGTTGAGCATGACTATGTCACACCTGTTGCACCTCTAACTACTGAGGAAATGAAAGCTAAACAAGAGCACAACCAAGAAATGTTGGAGATTGTGTTTTCCCTAAGTTATCCAGAATTTGAAGACATCAAAGATTGTAGTAATGCAAAGAAAATGTGGGACACCCTTGCAAATATTTATTGCAGTGACATAAATGTGTTGAGAGAAAAAGCTGAGAGCCTAAGAGGTAAATTTGATGAAATGAGAATGCAAGAAGGTGAGAATATTACACAATATTGTGGTAGAATAAAAGAGTTTTAAATGCTATTAGAGGAGAAAATGGAACTATTGAAGATGAAATTGTAATAGGAAAATTACTGATAACTAGATGTGTCCTATCTATGCCATCAAAATTTTTGCAATTTAGGAATCTAGATGTAACCCTACAAATGCTCTTACTTTGGAAAGTTTGGTTGGTAAGCTTACTACTTTTGAACTTTCTAACTATGATAACTTCACTATTGGTAATATTGAATCTGATTTTAAGTCACAAATGGTACTGAGTAAGTCAAAGAAGGAAAAAGGAAGATGCATTAGTGAAAGTGAAATTGAAAGTGACAGTGACACATCTGATGAAGAACTTGAGGATCTAGAATCTCTTATAGCTAGAAGAATGCAAAGGGGAAAAGGAAGGTACAAAGGTAAACTCCCTATTATATGTTTTTCATGTAATAAAGTTGGTCATATAGCTGCTAGATGTCTTGACATGGATGATAAGGATGAATAAAGAGACAACAAGAATAAAGACAAAAGAGAAGATAGAGGTTACCAAAGATACAAGGAATACAAAGGAAAAGATAAGAAATCCTACTCTATTGCCGAAGAAGAGACTGACACTGATAGTGATGATTTTGAAATTAAGGTTGTCTATGTTGCAATGAAAGATGAATCTGATGAGGATGAGAAAACTACATTGATATCTTGTGTGAACAAAAATGATAAATGGATTATTGATAGTGGTTGTTCACATCATATGACTGGAGACAAGAGTAAGTTTGACACCTTAGATCATTATAAAGGTAGGAGTGTGAAATTTGGTAATGATGCACCATGTCCTATTAGAGGAAAAGGATTGATTAAGCTAACTGATAAGATCACTTGTGAAAATTCTTATTGGGTTGAGGGTCTTAACTATAATCTACTAGTTGTTGCACAGCTTAATAGCACTGGCTACCAAGTGGAATTTCATCATAAAAAGGCCAAAATATTTGATGCCACTAGTGAACTGATTGGAAGTGGAGAATAGACAAGTGGTAATTTGTTCTATCTAGACCTATCTAAAGAAACATGTATGATTGCACGACTTGATGATATTTGGTTATGGCATAAGCGACTATGTCATGTTAACCTTGATAATCTAGTAGAAATTAGTAAGAAAAAGAAAGTGAGACGTCTACCTAGATTGAAGAAACTTGAGAATGTAATGTGTAAAGAATGTCAATTGGGTAAGATGACAAAGTCTAATTTCAAGAGAAAAAATTTTACTTCGGAGAATACCCTAGATTTGGTTCAT
This sequence comes from Chamaecyparis obtusa, assembly GCA_027943335.1. Classification (NCBI taxonomy): domain Eukaryota; kingdom Viridiplantae; phylum Streptophyta; class Pinopsida; order Cupressales; family Cupressaceae; genus Chamaecyparis; species Chamaecyparis obtusa. The sequence goes on along the minus strand of BSBK01002215.1, from coordinate 1,306,687 downwards.
ATTGACCTTTGTGGACCTATGGGTGTACAAAGCTATTGTGGTGCTAGATATTTTATCCTGTTTGTTGATGATTATACTAGAATGATGCATGTAATGTTCTTAAAAGAAAAATTTGATGCTTTTTAATTTTTTAAGTGGTATGTGGCTAAAGTTAAAAAGGAGATAGGTAGGAACCTAAAGTGTCTAAGATCTGACCGAGGTGGAGAATTTATATCCAATGAATTTAATATGTTTTGCAATGATAGAGGGATAAAAAGATAGATGTCTGCACCTAGAACTCCTCCACAGAATGGTATAGAAGAGAGAAGGAACAAATATATCTTGGATTGTGCAAGGACATTAATGATTGAAAAGAATGTTGCACAAAAGTATTGGAAAGAAGCTTTGAGTATAGCTACTTATACTTTTAACTGAGTACAGATAAAAAAAGGTACAAATCTGACACCTTATGAGTTGTGGCATGGATATGCACCTAATGTAAAGTACTTTAGAATTTTTGGAATTAAATGCTACATATTAAAGGATAGTAAAAATGGAAAATTTAATGCCAAAAGTGATGAGGGTATATTTCTAGGCTATTCCACAAAAAGTAAAGCTTATAAGTGTTTGAACTCTAACACTAACAAAATTGTGGAAAGTGTGAATGTCAAAGTTGATGAGTATGCAGAGAAAAATGAAGCTGACAGTAAAAGAGAACCAGAAGATTATAGATATTTTTTGTATATAGAGGAAGGAGAGGCAAGTGGCAGACTTTCACCTAATGCTAAGTCTCTGGTAAGCAATGTCGAGCATCAGGAAAACAATGCTGAGAGAGAAGAAGAACATGTCGAGTGACAGGAAGAAGCTATCGAGTATCAGGGAGAGGTTGTCGAGCATTTATAAGCTGAATCTAACAATCTTGTTGGTGAACTTGATGAGAAAAATTAAAGGAGAGAAGAACCTATTCTAGCACAATATGTAAGGAGACATCACAAGCCTAAACAGATTATTGGAGATAAAGATACTAGAATTATGACTAGAAGCAAAGCAAGAGATCCAACATGTTTACTATGTGAATTTGAGCCTAAGACAACAAAGGAGGCATTAGAAAATGAAGACTGGATAAAATCAACGAATGAAGAGATTGACCAAATAGAGAAGAATGATACCTAGACTCTGGTGCTGAGACTAGAAAATAATAATGTCATTGGGACAAAGTGGGTATTTCATAATAATCTAAATGAGCATGGTCAAATAACAAGAAACAAATCTAGGATGGTATGCAAAGGCTACACACAAGAAGAAGGAATAGATTATGGGGAGACATTTTCCCCTATAGCGAGATTGGAAGGAGTAAGAACTCTACTTGCATATGTTGCTTATAAAGATTTCAAGGTATACCAAATGGATGTTAAGTCTTCATTTTTAAATGGTATATTAGAAGAAGAAGTGTATATTGAATAGCTAGAAGGATTTGTTGATCCAAACAAAAGACACATAGTTTTCAAACTGAATAGAGCATTGTATGGACTAAAGCAAGCTCCCAAAGCATGGTATGAGAGACTGCACAACTACCTAATATAGATTGGATTCTCAAGGAAAAATGACACAAGCAATCTCTACATGAAAGATGAAGAAGGTAAAGGAATCTTGTTGGCTAAGATCTTTGTAGATGATATTAGATTTGGTGGACAAGATGCCTTGTGTAAGAAATTTTCAAATGAAATGCAAACTAAATTTGAAATGAGTATGTTTGGGGAGATCAAATTTTTTGTTGGTTTACAAGTATATCAAATGGAGAAAGGAATTTTCATTACCCAGTCTAAATATGTTCATGAGATACTAAAAACCTTTGGTATGGAAGATTCAAGGCCAGTAAGTACTCCCATGGCTACTAGACAAAAGTTGTCTAAAAATGATGATGTTGTAGAAGTTAACCAGACTTTGTATATATCTATGATTGGAAAGCTACAGTATGTTGTACATAGCAGACCAGATATTGCATTAGCTATTGGGATTGTGGCAAGATTCTCTGACAATCCTAAGGAAACACACATGATGGAAGTCAAAAGAATAATGAGATATTTGAAAGGGACTACTGACTATGGATTGTACTATAAGAAGCATGAGAAGTTTGAACTGAGAGTGTATACAAATACTGATTGGCAAGGAAATGTAGATGATAAAAAGAGTACTAGTGGTGGAGCTTTCATTCTTAGATAGAGATTAGTTTCATGGACAAGAAAGAAACAAAATTGCTGTGAGACCTATCAGAAAGTCATAGTTTTACCATTATGTTTTTCATGCTTCAGAACTTGTTTCACAGACATATTAGACTATTTTGGACACCTATGTATTTAAGGATCTGTTGAATCCTATTTTATATGTTCGATACTTGATTATGTAATCAAGGTACACTTGGGATATTACATGTTATGTTTCAGTTTCAGTTATGGTTACATACATATGATGATTTATGATGTTTTAAAACTATTGTGATGTAAAGACGGTTTAGGAAACCGAAGTTATGCTTAGTTGAGTAATTTACAGACATAGTTTTAAACCATGCAGTTATGATGTATTATGTTTATATCATGTTTCATTGGACCTACTGATGTGTGCAATGAGTGTGTAGGATAAGTTGACCATGGAACTAAATTTGGGGATCCAGTATTGAAATATATATTTTTACCGTGCATGCCAAGGTCCTCTTTGAATAAAGAGACGTGGACCTCGTTGTATTGTTTTTTAATTCCTAAATGTGGTTTGTATGTGTGTAATTAAATTAGATTATGTTATGTGAATAAGCCATGTCAATTGTTTTATTAAATGTGCCAAATTTGGCAAATTGTGGCTTATGTGTTGGCATGGTTAAGTATGTTTGTAATTAAGTGGGTCAAGGGCCTAAGTAGGATGTTACCTTAGGGTTTGGTCAACTAACCTTGGGTTGGGAAGTTTCTAGAAGTCAACCAATACCTCAAATCCGTGCACAAACTTTAGGGGTAGTTTAAGAGGGTCTTTTGGGCTCCTAGAAGGTAACCGGGGTCAATTTTAGCCACCCAACCTAGTACCCTAGGGGTTAGGGGTCTTTTTCAGCCATTAATAAGCCTCTTAACTTATTTATTACTCCCCTAAAGTCTCCATTTTGAAGTTGCACGAGATTGAAGAGTTGTGAGGTTTTGGTTAACCTCTCTCTTCTTCCCAAACTTGCATTCAACTCCATTTATGGTGAATAAAGGCAAGTGGGAAGAAGGTGATGGAAGTTTCCTCCTCTCTCCTCATTGGTTCCTAGATTCTTGGAGGTTTTCCTATTTAGGAGAGGCCTTGGGCTAAGTTTTAGTTGATCATCCACTCTCTAGATTTGGAGACCAGAATTGTTGGAAAGCTTAGGAGAAAGCTAGCATCAAAGGGAGTCAAGTTTTCAGATACTCAACACACTTGGAGAAAGGTCGGGCCTTGTGATATTTTTGTTACTTATGTTTTTGTGTTCTTGAGCTTGGAGCTCCATTAATGGAGTCCATGGCTTTTTATCCAAGTTTTAGTTTCAAATTTTAAGTTTTAAAAATGTTATTTTTTTTTTTTTTTCTGTGAATTCAATTTGGGATGGGTCTTCAAGGTTTACTCACCCTAGGGAGGGTGGAGTAACCTTGAAGGGGGTAGTAGGAAGTAGACCCAGGATGTGTAGAGTCTCCCATGTGTGGAGGGATAAACATGGGCTTCCACAATACCCATGATGCCAATCATAGCCTACGGGCACCTCAGGGCCATAAGGAGATTGAGACCATATCTTTTGGAGATGGTCTACCCAAGTCCATGTCTGGCTTGGGATGTTTTATCATGTTGTGGCTTCTCCTCCTGGTAGTCCACCTCTACCCCGTTTTCAGTTAGACCTCAAGGAGGTCTCCCTATTGTTAAAACCTTGTTGGGAAATATGTTTGAGTGTCTTCTGGTTTTTGGATGTTTTCCTACTTGCATAAATGTCTGTTTGTTATCCCGTTTCAATTTGGATCCCCTAGCTCGGGGGTGGCCTTGTAAAGGCCTAGGTTGGGAGGTGAGCCTCCATGGTCAACCTCACTCTATCAGGTACTAGATGGATATAGGAGCTGGTAATATTGTTGAGTTTGAAATTCAAAATTGTAAAATTTGTTGTAACCTTGCATTTCAAGTTATGTTTGAAATTCGGAAATCGGGGATTTCCTTGTAAATCATACATTTTAAATTTGTAAATTTTATTGTTTTTTAATGTATTGAAAATGAAATTATAGATTAAATTTTGGGTTTAATGGATTATGAAGCAATTTGGACATTTAAATGTCATTTTAATTGGACAAACTCCATGATTGTCTATGGCATCATTATGCATATTATAGATTATAGTGTTATAAGGTATATTCAAATTCGATAGCATTGAATTATCTTAATCTTACTTGTATTACGATAATTTAAATAAATTAATTATAATGTTATATTGTGAAATATTATTCTAAATTTATATTTTTTACTTAGAAAATTTCTTGAAAATTATCAAAAAATAAAAAGGCCTAAATCAAAATTTTGATTCCTACAAGTTGTTTATCCGCTTCATATGAATGTAATTATGTAATTTAATTTTAAAAATAAATTCTCTACATACTCGCTGTTTTGAAATTCAGGAAATTAAATTTACACCAGCAATTATAAAAAAAATATATATATATATAATAAGGGTGTTATTATTATTAAGTATTCGGTGTTTCAAGTATATTAGATAAATTGAATTTTATCAAGATTAAATTGTATTTAGTAAAGTCTAAGTCATTATAGGGAACTTAAACTTATTTTTAGATAGATTTTGTTTTAGAATTAAATTTAACTTTTATTTACATTTAAATTAGAACTAGTCACTCCTAATTCATTCTAGACGTTTCAACGTTAAGATTGGGTTAAAACTATTAAAGAACTTATTTTAGCTTATTATTTTTTAAAACATTTGAACACATTAGCTTAAACAAATTAGATTAAAATATTGTAATGTTCAGATTATGATGTGTTGCATTAGATTTATTTCTCAATACTTTGTAACTATGTAAATGGGACAATTATATATTTGGAGTTAATTAATTAGAATATCGAACTTTTAGGATAACTCTAACTATTCAACTAGGGAACGTTATAGTCATCTTAGGGTTTTATTTCTTCTTCCTTTAGTCAAACCTCAAGTCAATTTGACCTTAATGGTCATGTTGACCATTTTGTGCATAGTTGACTTTTTTGTCAACCCTTGGTCAAACCTAGGGCATTAGCCTTGGTTTGCATGCACAAATAGTCTATGTTATGTTTTAAACCTTAGTAGATCATCGTTGGTCATATTTGGGCATAGTTGACTTTTGGTCAACCATTGGTCAAACCTAGGTCAAACACCTTGATTTGTGTGCCCAAGTATTTTTCATTAATTTTTGAACCTTTTTAACTTTGTGGCACATTGTTTGATACATGGTTGACTTTTTGGTCAACTCTAGTTGACTTTAGTCAACTATCTCAATTTGCGTGCTAGTTGAAGCATGCAGTTTAGGAAACCCTATAAGATAGCTTGGAAGCTGTTCAGTGAAGTTTGACTTTTGGTCAAACTTGGTCAAACTTGGTCAACCTTCTCTAGTTTGACCCTTGTGATCAAGTCTCTAATCAATTGGACCTTAACAGAGTTGTTGGTTGTCTTATTACATAGTTGACTTTTTAGTCAAACCTTGGTCAAATGCCTCAATTTGTGTGCCCAAGTATTCTTAGATGCATTTTATTTCCTTTTAGCTTGGTTGTGCATATTTTTATGATGGTTGACTTTTCGTCAACTCTAGTTGACTTTTGGTCAACTTTGGTTGACTTTTAGTCAACTATCTTGATTTACGTGTCAGTCGAAGCTAATAGTCTAGGGAACCTTTTAGCTTTGTTTGGAGTTGTTTGATGAAGTTTAGCTTTTGGTCAAACTTGGTCAACTTGGTCAACCTTCTATGGTTTGACCTTTGGGGTTTTGTCAGACCCTTCGGTATTCAGTTGTTTTTTTGTTTTTTTTCTCTCTACACCATTTTGCGTAAACATAAGATCTTGTGCTAGTTAGTGTACTCTTCTTAGTTGCGTGAGAGTGATTATTGGTAGATAGTTAGTAGGTTTTAAAAAAAATTTGTAGTTGTGTTTTGCTCAACTTTTGGGCATGACAATTGCATTTACCAATCTACTGTTGAAGCTGAGTATGTGGTTACAGTTGTGAACTATTCAAACTTGATATGGATAAAGCAATTGTTGGTAGACATGAAAGAAGAAATCACTGAATGCATTGTCATTTTCTGTGACAACACAAGTGCTATCAACATCTCTAAGAATCCAATGATGCACACAAATACCAAACACATTTCCATTAAGTATCATTACTTGAGAGAACTGGTACAAGATAAAGAGGTCTGAATGGAATATGTGAATACAAAGGAACAACTAGTAGACATATTCACTAAGGTTTTACCTAAAGAAGTTCATGAATACCTGAGAAGTCAATTAGGGGTCCTTTTCCTAACTGAGGCTACCTAGTCAAGCTAGGAGCACTGCATCAAATGTGCTACAAAGAGTATCTAACAAGTTGATGCAGAAACAGGTCACACTTTAGGAGCAGCCTAGAGTTGTGAAAAGCACAACAAAGCCAAGAATTAGTCATAAGAAAAGATGACAGAGGGAGAAATACTATTACTGGACTAAAAAGATGATATCTACATCTGTAGGATGTATGTTTTTTAGTTGTTTCTTTGGCATTTTTGTCAAAGAGGGAGATGATCACAGATGAATACACAGAATGAGAAGATCAAGATAGAGGGAGAGATTCAGTGGATGGTCATATAAGCATGGCTAATTGATTTTGTATCAGAATGAAGCTAAGGATATTATAAATATTTCTGATGGACAGAGAAGTTTAGGATTGGTTGTTAATTCATGTGATATTCATATGGTTTTTCCATTAATGCCAAAGCGGGAGATTTTTGGAAACTGCAATTGAAGCAATTGTTGTATTATCATTGATGTCAAACCTTAACTGGTAAGACTGTTGCTAAGGGGAAAGGCAAGGTTGGTAACAATAGCACCTAAGGAAAGGTTGAGTTATCTTGATACTTCAATGAGTACTTGATGATGTGGCACAATGATAAGACAATGTATTGTTTATCTAAGTAAGAATGAAGACTAAATTGGTAGGCTTAACTAAGAAAAAGTGAAGAAATCTAGTTTAAGCCGAGTGTTGTTAGTGTCGACTGAGCTAGTATATGCCGAGTAAATTTAGTGTTGACCGAACACCAGTTAATTGTCGAGGAAGATAGTATTAGTTGAGGAAACAATTTTTGAGGTGATCGAGCTTTCTAGTGAAGACCAAGAAGTTGAACACAGTATTGACCGAGTGTCAGTATTTTGCATTTGAGGGAGAATTCAGATTTCCAGCTAACATCATTGAATTCTTGGATTATGTAAAATGTGTTGACTTTATTTATTGATTGTATGAAAGCATTTAATGGACTATAAAACATTTTATTGTAAATCTATTAAGAGATTTGAGATATTTCTAGAAGGATAGCTAAAGAACATAAAGTAGGATGGATTCGATGAATCTAACCTAATCCTAAGATCTACAAAGGAGATTAAGTGGAAAAAGATGTATTGACCTAATGGAGGAAGTATTAAGGAAACCTAAGCTAGAGGTTGTAAGAGAGAGGATGTTGGAAGTGTTATTGACTATCTAAGCATAGAAGGCTGAAGTTGAAGTGTTGTGATTGGTTGAAGAGAGTTTCAAGCATATTAGTGATGGGGATGGTAAAGGTTCATAGTTAGTAAGCTAGCATATGTGTACGGAATTGGATCTGATATTTTCAAAGTGAGTTGTATGTTTTTTAGATCAATATTACTGCTACTTTCTAACCATTGTATCAGTCAAAATCTTTTTAACAAAGGTTGACCTAACAGTCATAGGTATAAATCCTTTGAACAAGTTTGCATTCTAATGGAGTGTATGTAAGTCCTATAACAAGGTGCACTTTTAATAGAGTGGTTTAAATCCTTTAACCGGGTCACACCTGATAGTGTGTTTGTAACCTTTGATAGGGTTGGCTTTTCACCGAGCTCACTTCAAAAGAGTGAACATAATAGTAACATGTTACAAAGTGGTTTTTTCCAAATTGGGTTTCCACTATAAATCTTGGTGTTGATACTTGTGTGAATGTTTTGGTTTGAAAATTTCTTTGTTTTACAAGTTAGATGCTATTGGATAAGTGTACTGGATTGTTATATGTTTCTATTATGGAATCAGTAATGATTGAGTAGTTGTTGGTTGTTAGATCTGATTTGTTGAAAAGTTTTTAAGTTTGTTTTATACATCTGGACCTGAGAATAATTGATTCACCCCCCTTCTCTATAGTTCTAAATCATATTAATAGATCACTATAAAAGGAAGTCTTCCTCTCTCATTTTCTCTATGAAGTTTTTGTGAGAGCGTCACTTTTGCAATCAAGTTTTGGCAATCAAGCATCCATATAAAATTCATGATTCATGATCTATCTCTCAAGTGCAGGCAAGCAAGAAGGAGAAGGAAAGCAAGAAATCATTCATTCATCTTCAAGCCAAGCATTCAAGCATTCAAGTCCTCAAGAATTCAAGCATTCATCAAGGAGATCTATTGTTAGCTATTGAAGGATTCAATCTCTTTAGAGCCCCCTTGAAGATCTCTCCATCCATATTCATCCAAGCCTCTTCCTATAAAAAGATCCATTCAAGATTGGTATTGAAGATCTAATTCTATTGATTTGAGACATCCTACATACTTCTACATTCATTTGGAGCATCCCTACTTGTGGATTCAAGGATTCAAATCCTCCACAAGGACTTCAATATAAGAAAGGTGAATAGTTCCTTTTACTTTGTTTATACATATTTCAATTTTAATTTCAAGGTTAATTCCAAAATTGAGGTTTGACAAAGGAAAACCCCCCCATCCAAACAACAAAAACCCTCTTTTTCTTACAGGTACAGGTACATGATAGCAACTTGAAGTACAGATCCGAATACCCTATCTGATGAACTTCTGAGATCCATGAACAAATTTTACATTAGAGTTTTTTTGGGTCAAAGATGACCTTCAGTAGGGGGTAGGATCTTACCCTAGGGTAAGACCTTTCCCCACTATCTGGGTCAAGGATGACCTACTTCCCGAAAGACAAAAATTTTCTGGGTTTTCTCTGTCTCGGCATTTCCAGTCCAAAATAGGTTGCAGAATTGCCTGAAACTATGCATAGACATTAGAAATCAGCATTTCCTAGATCTTCCCTATTTTGAGGTTAGTATTTTCCTTTTATTTATTTCAGATTTCTAGCACATACTTTCTATAGTAGATTATAGGATTTTCTCCTTTCTTCATATTCCCCATTGTTTGATTCTTGTGTGCATTGATCACTTCTTTGTGATTAATCCATTTGGATCTTTCCTTTTCAGAATTTACATTGAGGATAGGTCCTATATTCCACCCCTATATCATACATCTTACTCCTATTCAAATTCAAATATCATTCATTTAGGTGATTCCATTTCACACCTTATTCACAATTATAAGAGTGTTACCCAAGGATGATCTCATTTCATGGATTGTAGAGATTCTAATAGCATAAATAGGCAGAAAGGTTCTAAGATTTTTACTCACAACAATGTTTTCATCAATAACACCTCATACTCCTTGGATAGCATTGACAATCTCCTTAATTAGATTGTTGTACTTTGAAATGTTTTCCCCTTCTTTCATCTTCATATCATCAAAGTTTCCTCTAAGACTCTTAGCTATTTCCCTCAGCACATTCTCATCTCCTCCGTGAACTAGTACAATTTTGTCCCACATTGCTTTGGAAAAAGTACATGTCTTGATATGTTCAAATTCAACATTTGATAAGGAAACATCAATCTCTATCATTTTCATATTATGTTCATGTCTATCTCTCAACTGATCAATAGTCAAAGGTCTAGTCGGTTGGATGTAATCATTTCTCAAGTAGTATACTGTAGATTCTCCAATTCTAGATATATGTAGCTTCATTTTGCTTTGTCATGTCGAGAAGTTGTCTTTATTCAGCTTTGGTCTCTTATACATCTTGTGATCTTTATATTAAGTCCTTCAAACTTTCCTTCCAAGCAACCAATGCTATGATACCAATTGTTAGATAATTGAGAGGGGGTTGAATCAGTTAATTCCAATTATCCTACAGTCCAAAATCTCCTAGATGTATATATTCAAACTTTTCAGTCAAATTATAAACTTGGTAAGCTATCCACAATATCTTTCTCTTCATCTACCGATTGATAACAAATTCAAAACTGTATTTACTGATCTGACTAGTTATGAAATGTGTATAGTAAAATAACAATTCAATCACATCAAATACACATAACATATAAATTTTTAACATGGAAACCATGTTAAGGGAAAAACCACCTCAGACAAGTAACCCAAAATAATTCACTCTTCCAAAGTGAGTGTGGTTAGGATCCAACCCTATCAAAGGTTACAAAACACACTGTAAGGTGTGACCTAGTTAGAGCATTTATCACTAACATTTCTCCCTTGACTAGCATTCACTATGGGTTCAACAAGAAAATAATCAACATTCATTAAATGTCATATTGAAATACAAAAAGGCTGTTAAGTCCACTCAATTAAGATATTTTGCTATAACAATGGTAAAATTGATACAACAATGATCTAATTCAAATACGACTAAGATTTTTAGATTTTCAGATTTATGCTAAGCTTAAAATACCTCCTTTTATCAATAATCAATTCAATCCTTCATATCCTCCAACTTATTCCACTCGGTTAATAATTCTCTAACACTCAGCAATGTTTGTAGTTCAACTCAGTTCTGTCTTCAACCAATTTGATTAGTGGTGCATGAAAATAGTCCTTTCACACAAATTCTCCTATAGTAACAATAATCTCAGACTCGATAATGGATCGCATGTCTCTTTAAATAGAGAACATAAACCATTGTATTTTCATCCATTAGATTTTTCCTCTTAATCTTCATCATTCATTTTATTGCTTTAACCTTCCTTGATAGTTGTGTCTATAACATGTTTCCTTCTTCTTCATCTAATAAATCTTGAATTTTGTCAGCCATTGGATCATCATAACAAGCTTTATCTTCTACCTCAGAATCATAAGCAATTATCTAGCTTATCAATTTAGTCAGCTGTACTAAACTTTATTTGTTTCTTTCACTCGGTCAATACCAAAATATGTTGGCGAATACCTACTCAGTTAATACCATACTCGGTATACACTACGCTAGCTTGTTATATACATAAATCTTCAATTATCGACCACATAAACTTGTCTAGTTCTGATATTCAATACATAACAAAATCATGTAATGAAATCAAGTCAACAAAAATGATTCCATAAAATCATCTATAAGTTACCTAATGTATACCATAGCCATATCTTTCATATCCATCTCATCTTCATGTAGATATCTCATTCCTTTACTATTTTTGTTCTTCAGATGTTTGTAACTATCATGATAAGTACAGTCAAAATTATTTGACATCAATGACATTACATTGACCCATTTAATTACCTTACATATCACTTTAGTAGCTCGGTGTCCTTCAATCACTTTCTTTCACTTGTCCATTCATTCCATCAATATATTCAATTAGTTATAGGTTATCAATCTCTCCCTTTAGCATTGATGGTAACACAATATAAAATATTCCATAAAATACCAAACATCTGCTCTACAACTCTATAAGTAAATGTTGTAGCTCGGTAAGCTCTCCCTAGCTTGTTTATTTAATATGTTTAATCACTACACAACATTCCATGCAGACTCTCTCTACAGATTTGATCTTCTTCTTTTTCTTGTGATTCTTCTCTCCCTTTTTCTTTTCTCCCTTTGGATAAATATTTCATTGATTCTATCTCTCAATTCCTTCTATCCATTTTTCTTCTCTCCCTTTGGATACATATTTCATTGATTCCTTCACTACCTTTGATAACAATGCCAAAAAGAATAAACAACTCTACAATAGCTAAAATATTATCTCTGGTGTTTAGTTCAGATCAAGTACCTTCATGTACTGATATATAGTGTTCTTTTTTCTAGCTTTCACAACCTTAGGAAACCTAAAGTGTGAACAATATGCATCAACATCATTTGATATTTTGATAAAGTATAGGTTGATGCAACCTCCCGATCACCTTCGTGATTGACAAACAGGGGATGGAACCCTAATCTAGTCCTCAAGTACTCAAATGTATCTTTAGGTAAGGGTTTCATAAATATATCTACAAGTTGTTCTTTTGATTTCACAAACTCCAATTTCACTTTCTTTTCTTGTACTTATTCTCTCAAGTAGTGATAATATATATATATATATATATATATATATATATATATATATATATATATATATATATATATATATATATATATATATATATATATATATATATATATATATGTTTTGTATTTGCATACATCACTAGATTCTTAGAAATATTTATAGCACTTGTATTGTCACAATATATTATCACTGGATCAGTGATCTCTTCATTCATCCCTATCAAAATTTATTTTATACATGCAATGTTTGAACAATTAGCAGCAACAATAACATATTTTGCTTCGGCAGTGGACTGAGAAATGCATCCTTTTTTCTTTCTTATCCAAGTAACTAATCTTTCACCTAAAAATAATGCTCCATTAGTAGTTGTCTTCATGTCATCAATGTTTATATCACAATCTACATCGGTGTAAACTTGTAGTTAAAAATTGGCCTCCTTCTTGTACCATAAACCATAGTTCTAGATTTTTTTCAAGTATCTCAGAATCCTCTTAACAATAGTCATATGTGATTCATTAGGATTATTTTAAAATCTTGCTACAATCCCAACTGCATGTGCAATATCGAGTCTACTATGCTTAGCATACATCAGTTTTTCAAGCATTGATCTGTATAGTGTTTGATTTACCTTGGTTATCTGATCATCCTTTGTTAATTTTCATTCCATGAACATCGATGCATGAACCAATTTTTAATCTTTCATTCCAAAGGTCTTCAACACTTCTTTGATGTACTTTGATTGTGTAATAAATATACCTTCACTTTGTTGTAGAATTTTCAAACCAAGAAATAATTTAATCTCTCCAAACATTGACATTTCAAATTCTTTTCTCATTTCATCAACAAATGATTTGCATAGATTATAATGTCCTCCAAATATGATATCATCAACAAAAATTTGACGCAAGACAGGTAAGGAGGATCTGATTAAAGATAGTCCAAACATGCAGCCAAACACCAACAATGTGGAATAACACAAAAATACAATGTTTTCAACTGAATTTTCAATAACATGCCTGGTTGTAAGGTCTTTTAGGTTAGGGCCAAATACAATCAAAGTATTTCTACAATCTTCCAACTAGTCTAGCTCTAAAAAAATCAGCAACTGATGGAAACACTAAAGCAGATCTAAACTCGAGCTTGCAAGCCTCCAAGAAATCTCCTTGTCTCCAAGTATGCAAGCCACTAGATCTACTATTACAACTATCAAATAACAATCTAATCTTCAATATCTCATAGGATCCAGATCTATCCTTCTATCTCTACCCTTCACTAACTCTTAAACATCTACCCAAACACTCCTTAAATATATTTCCTCAACCACAAGTCATTTGGAAGAAATAATTAACTTGTAAGCCATGTCAGCTTCTATTACAAACAAATATTAAATGCAACAACACTCAGCTCTCAAATAGCTTTACAAAATTTTAATTCTCCATGTCAGCCTCTAGATCTAGATAGGAGAATACAACAAAAGCTACCAATAATAAATGCACCAAGTCAGCTAGCCAAATCTCCAAGAACTCCAATCGGTAAACCAGAACTATCGAGCGCTAGAAAAATAACCGAGCACCACTAAAAAAACAAAGCATGCCAAGCATCACCAGGCAACATAGGAATCACCTTGAAATAACATTGATTGAGCACCATAGGCATTGATGAGTATAATTTCCATCGAGCACAAGAGGTTTCACCGAGTTACTTCAGCGACTGAGCTTCCTTCAATAACCGAGACTATCGGTTAAAGCTTCAACTGAGTAACATAGAACCAAATCAAAACACCACCATGTAGATTTTTTGAGTACCCTAGAATTCCCCTACATCAAACACCCCAGGTTTGAAAAGATGTTCTCATAGGCTAGAAGAAAATCTTCCAGGATTTAGCACATAAACCCTGAACTAGTTCTTCACATACAAGCCCTTCAACTCTTTACCTTGCACACTCTTCCGCTTATGTTTCATCTATCTTTTTAGATCTTTCCTTGATAACACATGGGCTTGTTTTCCATACTAATCAATCCTTTCAGAATTTCTCAACTCATCTCGAGTACCAAAGCTCAGGTTTCTCCTACTAGGTGTTGTATCTAGCAAAGGCATCAGGGAAAGAGTCTTGTTATTCTTCTTAATTGTAAACAAATTCTTAACACAATCATACACATCTCTACAATCATACTACCAAGGTCTACTAAATAGTATATGACAACTATTCATCTCCACAATATCACACAACACTAGATCCTTATATTGGCCAATCTGAAAATCAACAAAGCACTGCTCCCTCACTTCCATAGTATGAACATCTTGTAACCAGCCAATCCTAAGGATAAGGATGCTTCATTCTCTTCAAACTAGGTTTTTGAACCATGTCTATAGCAACAAGGGTATCAGTACTACCACTATCAAAAATTACATCACAAAGTTTACCTCCAGACTTGCATCAAGTTTTGAACAAATTACTCATCTGACAAGGTTCCTCCTTTGCACTGAGAAATGTTCTCTGAACTAGCAAGTTCTCAAATTCAGGCTCATTTTGAATGTTCTCATTTACCATAGTAGTCCTTCGATCACCAAACTTATTTTGTGTGCACTCAAAAGATCGATGCCCTTATTCACCACAATTATAACAAGTACCCTTAAAGATAACCCTACCTATCTTCTTTTCCAATTCCATAGGTTTCAGTTCATCTTCAACAGTTGATTTTTCCTTCACTGAGTGATCAATCATTTCCTTCCCTCGGAGATTACTATGTTGTCTCCTTTTCAACTTATCTTCTACCTTCAGAGCATACTAATAAGAATCTTCAACTGAATCAATCTTCACCATACCAATCTCATCATGAATATTGAATCTCAAACCATTCACATACCGAGCTACCTTTTCTTTACCAAGTTCTTTGTGTCTAAACCGAATAGTCAATTTATAGAACTCCTTGATATAATCTTCCATATTCAAATCTTTTTTCTTTAGATTATGCAACTTCTTAAGAATGTCAAGCTCATAGTTGGTAGGTATGAACTTAGCTTTCAATTTATTCACCATCAACCTCTACCGATTGATCTTCATTTCACCTTCATCTTCTCTATCTCTTTGTAATTCTTTCCACCAAAGAGTAGCATGTCCTTTCAACTTAGTCTATGCCAATCTCACTCTAAGAGGATCTTCAATTTCTTCAAGCTCAAATAAGTCTTCTAATTCACCAATCCAATCAATCAAGTCCTTGGGTCTCAAAGTACCAGAGAAAGTAGAAACTTCCATTTAGTAACCAGTACTTAATCGAGCTCCAGATCTATGCAAACAACTAGTTCTATCTTCACTAGATCTATCTCTCTAGTCATCTCCACTAGATCCAGAAACTTCAAAGTCTTCAAGAGCTTCCTCATAACCATCTTCAATACCAAGATTCCTTGGCATACCAACAATAGCTCTCATGACCTCAGTGATCATGTCTTTATTCATCAATTCCATCTCAGATATAAAATCAACTTTAACCTTCTTTGTAATCTTTGATTCTACAAAATCACAGAGATCTACAATCTCTCTAGGGCCCAATCTTCTCAGAGGCATCCTTCAATATTTTTAAAAACCCAAAGCAATAAATCACCAACAAAGGTCTTGGTGCAAATAGCCTCAACTTGGAGATCGATTTACACACTCAAGAACTTCAAGCTCTGATACCACCTGAGGTAGGATAGGTAGGGAGGATCCAATTAAGGATAATCCAAATATGAAATCAAACACAAACAATGTAGAATAACACAACAATACAATGTTTTCAACTAAATTTTCATTAATATGCCTGGTTGTAAGGCCTTCTGGGTTAGGGCCAAATATAATCAAAGTATTTATGCAATCTTCCAGCTAGTCCAGCTCTGAAACAATTAGCAACTAATGGAAACACTAAGGTAGATCTAAAATTGAGCTCGCAAGTCTCTAAGAAATATCCTTATCTCCAAGTATGCAAACCACTAGCTCTACTATTACAACTATTAGATAACAATCTAATCTTCAAGATCTCGCAGGATCCAGATCTATCCTTCTATCTCTTGTTAGAAAGTAAAGTCAACCAAGATAACTAAGAGAGGGGGTGAATCAGTTATCAGATAAATACACCTTTTATCACCATTAACATATTTCAACCATGCAATCAATATAAGAAACAACCATATAAAGATAAACACACACATTGACACAATGATACAATAACACAAGATATGTTAACTAGGGAACCTCTTGATCAAAGAGTAAGCCTCAATGGGAATGATGCCCACAAAAGATGAACCAGTATGAAAATTCCTTATGAGAGGATGGACTATGTTAAGAGCCTTATGAAATACATTTAGTATATATGAGTCCCTATTAGGATACTTTGAATCCCTGTTAAAAGATTCTAACTATGTTAGGAGTTATGGAAGACAGAAGGACCCACTATCCAAACAGATTCAAGGGAAAGATCACTAAACATACTATCCAATTGATCTTTGTATTACTCAATAGAATAATATCAAATAATTCTAGATCTCATAAACTTATCTTTTCTCCTCTGTCTGTGCCAAACTGCACCAGCTACTTCATCAGATCTCAATACCAGATCTGTGTGCTTCGCATATCCTCTTACATCATATATTTCTCAATTCCACAATTCACTTTCATACTATCTCTCATATCATATTACAATCAAGGAAAAAAATCCTTCCTTTATGCCACACTCAATTAATTACAAATGAGTCAGCCAACAAGGCTTAACCAATTATAAAATATAAACTTCCATACGTTACACAATATTTCACAATTACATAAAATTGTCAGCTTCCAAACAAAATAATTCTTCACTTATGCAACCTCTAACCTTTCTGACATGTCCACATCACCATCATAATGTCTTTATCAATTGTATAACTTTCCATGCCCATATTCTATCCCGATTAGGAGATATCATCCAATTTCCACAAGCCACTTCTCAGGAACATTGCCTGAATACTACTTCCACTGATTTACACATAACTATCATGAATGATTGAATTTTTGTATGCACTCTTGACCATTATCTCAAGACATAATATAGAGTAATTCCTCAACTCCAGATAGCTTGATCTTTAATACTCCATGTGCGCTAATTCAAACATTGTCTGCTCCTCTGCTAATCTCCAGTAGATCACTGTATTGACATCAATGACAATCAAAGTCATAAATAAAACAATCAACTACTATAGAATGGCTATGAATACTCCCCCATAGGATATATTCATAATTCATTCCTAACATCTCTACCCTTAACTAACTCCTAAACATCTACCCAAACACTCGTTAAATACATTTCCTCAACCATAAGTCAGCTAGAAGAAATAATTAACTTCTAAGCCAAGCCAGCTTCTATTACAAACAAATATTAAGTAAAACAATACTCGTCTCTCAAATAGCCTTACAAGAATTTAATTCTCCATGTTGGCCTCTAGATCTACATAGGAGAATACAACAAAATCTACCAACAATAAATGCACCAAGTCGGCCAACCAAATCTCCAAGAACTCCAATCGGTAAACCAGAACTACTAAGTGCTAGAGAAACAACTGAGCATCAGTGAGAAAACTAAGCACACCAAGCATCACCGGGAAACATAGCTATCTCTAAGAAAGCACGTCGACCAAGCACCATAGGCATCATCAAGTACAAGTTCCACCGAGTGCAAGAGGTTTCAATGTGTTCCTTCAGTGACCAAGCTTCCTTCAATAACCGAGACCATTGGTTAAAGCTACAACCAAGTAACATAGAACCAAATCAACACACCATGATGTAGATTTTATGAGTACCCTATAATTCCCCTTCATCAAAATTTTAGCAATAATAATCTTGTCATAAGTTTCACCTTTCAAATATAAATTATTGTTGTCACTTGTTCTAAAAAATCCAATACTAATAAGATATGAATGAAATATTTCATATCATGCTCTCGGTGCTTTTTTCAGTCCATATAGTGCTTTGTGCAACTTACATACCATGTTTTTTCTTATTCGGATCAACAAAACCTTTAGATTGCTAAATGTATACCTCTTCCTCAAGTATTTTATTCAAAAATATAGATTTTACATCCATTTGATATAGTTTGAATCTTTTGTAGGCAACATATGAAAGCAATATTATAACTCCTTCAAGTCTTGCAATTGGTGCAAAAGTATCGCCATAATCAATACCTTCTTCTTGTGCATACCCTTTTCACAAAAGTCTTTCCTTTTTTCTAGTAACTTCACCATTTTCATTCAATTTGTTTTTGCATACCCATTTGGTTCCAATTACATTCTTATTATTTGATTTTGGTACTAATGTCCATGTTTTTTTCTTCAGTATTTGCTTGATTTCCTCATTCATTTCTTTAATCCATTCATCATTCTCAAGTGCATCCCTAACAATTTTAGGTTTAGATTCACAAACTAAACATGAGGTATTTCTCAACTTACTTTGTATCATCATAACAACTTGCTTTGCACCAATAATCTAATTCTATAGATGGTGTCTCCTCACAAATTTTTATAACACTTTCTCTCTTCTTTGTTCATCATTCAGTGCATGATTAAGATCTTCCTCGATAACTATTCCCTGATTCTCGGTCTCTATAGGTTGATGCTCACTGTTATTATCTTGTAGCTTGTTAATTTTAGCTTGTTGCTCAGGTAGAATGTCAGGTTGCTCAATGTATGTGAATATATTGTAGTCTTCTACTTCTTTTTTTCTTTCTTCATCATTTTTCTCAGCAAAATCATCAACCCTCACATTTTCACTTTCAATTTTTGTTAGAAACCTTATTCAAACATTTGTAATCTTTTCTTTTACTAGAATATCCTAAGAATATTCCTTCATCACCTTTTGAATCAAATTTTCTATTTCTATCCTCTTTTAGAATGTAACAACTACTTTCAAATATTTTGAAATAACTTAAATTCAGTGTGTATCTATACTATAACTCATAGGGTGTCATTTGAATCTTTCTTCAGTTGTACTCGATTCAATGTGTATAAATCAGTGCAAACAGCTTCTCTCTAGTACATTTGTGCAACATATTTTTTAATTATCAGTATTATAGCACAATCAACTATGGATCTATTCCTCCTTTCAGCAATTCAATTTTGCTATGGTGTTCTCGGTGTAGAAACCTATCTTTTAGTTCCATGCTCATTAAAAAAGTTAGTAAACTCATCATAAATAAACTCACCACCTCTATTTGATCTCAAGCATTTTAACTCTTTTCCACTTCCTTTTTCCAGTATATCTTTATACCATTTAAACATCTTGAAGGCTTCAAATTTTTCTTTCAAAAACATAATAGTCAACATCCTAGAGTATTCATCAACAAATAAAATAAAATATATGTCACCATAATAACTCTGAGTTCTCATAGGACCACACAAGTCTGTATGAACCAACTCCAAAATAGCTTTAGACAAATAGTTCTTTCTTTTGAAACTAGATTTTGATATTTTTCCCATTTAAAATTGTTTACTGTTGGATACAATTATCTGAAGGACATTGTTGGATTAGCTATGTGTTGTCTTTGATGTCACACAAATGTCATATCAATTATCGCTCTCAGTATCTACCGATCTCAGTCGGTCAGCTATGTGGTTTTTAGTGTCTACCGAGTTCTCTCAGGTGTCTAAAGTAAACATGATAGGGTAACAGTGTTAACCAAGCCTCCTCAATTATCAAAGGAAAATTAGTGGTTACCGAGCTCTCTCGGTCTCCAAAGGATGTTGCAGAATTCACTGTGGTTACTGACTTCTCTCAGTCACCGAAGGAAATCTTTTTAGGATTAATGTTTACCAAGCAAGGTCGGCCCTTTCAAAGAATTTTGTTATTACTGTTTGTTTATCCCAACTGACTGTTATAATAATTATTAGTGCCGACTTGACAATCTAAATGATTATGAAATGGCATATATATATAGAAGGTTAAGTGGTGAATAAAAGATATACAGCATGCAGAAATCATTTTGAAGAAAGGTGTGTGTGAATTTTGAAGGATGGTCAAATATCTTTAAGGAGCAGCAAAGATTTAATTGATCAATAAGGATCTAATGAAACAGAATAGAGATCTATATTCAGCAATTCAGTTGCAGGTCATTTCATTGTTACTCTCTAGCAATTGTAGCAGTGATATAAAAATCTCTTAACCAAGTTGGTTTAACAACCATTTTGTAAATCCTCTAACAAGGTAACAGTTCTATTGAATTGTTTCAAGACCTCTTACAAGGCCACTCCTAGCAGGGTGATTAAATCCTCTAACAAGGTCACACCTAACAGTGTGTTTTGTAACCTTTTACCGGGTTGGCTTCTAACCGAGCATCACTTCAGAAGAGTGAAAAATAGTAACTAGTTACATTGGTGGTTTTTCCCATATTGGGTTTCCACAGTAAATCTGGTGTCTCTTGTGTTCATGTTATTTTCTTTATTCATGTAAGTTAATCAGTGATGAATGCTTAAGAATAGTTTAATTATTACACACTTCAAGGATCAAGTTTTCAGCATTTCTCTATATATTTACCAAGTGGCATAGTAAATAATTTTTTAAGATATTTAAGGGATCAGTGAAAATATTTCTATGGTTAACTAATTCATCCCCCCCCCTCCCCTCTTAGTTACTGCATCTATATTTCCAACAATTGGTATCAGAGCTTTTGGTGCTTGTAGGAAGGGTTTCAAGGACCTAAGCTAAAGATCAGGATGTCTTACAAAAGAGAAATTCCAAGGCTTAATAGAAATAACTTTTTAGCATGGCAAGGTCTCATGAGACTACATCTGGCTTCCATTGGTGATTCAGGATGCAAATATATTGATCAAGAATATACAATTCCTACTGGCACATTAACTGTTGAAGACATTACAGAGAAGAAGAACCATAACATTATGATGATAGACATTGCATCAGCTCTTAGCTATGAAAAATTTGATGAAATCAAAGACTGCACAACTGCTCATGAAATGTGGAACAAGCTAAAGAAAATCTATGGCGGTGATGAAAATGTGAAGAGAGCCAAAGCAAAGAGCCTAAGAGGACAGTTTGATCAAATGAAAATGAGAGAAGAAGAAAACATTGCAAAATATGTTGAAAGGATCAAGACAAGTGTTAGTGCAATCAGAGCTTCTGGAGGAAAAATTGATGATGAAATGGTTATAAGTAAGGTTCTTAGAACATTACTCCCTATTTATGCAATAAGATTTTCTGCTATTCAAGAAAGAAGATGTGAAGAAAATCACAATATAACTTTGGATACCTTAGTTGGAAGATTGGCAGCCTTTGAACTGGATAACTATGACAACTATGTTCCAACTTCTAAAAATATTGAATCAGCTTTTGAGGCCAAACTTTCACTCAAAAAAGGGAAGAAAATCCAATCAGAAAGTGAAGAAGAATCAGAGGAAAGTTCTGATAGCGATCTTGAAGTTATTGAAGCATTACTTGCAAAGAAGTATTCAAGAGGCAGAGGAAAATACAAAGGTAAAACTCCCTAAATCTATTTTCATGTGAAGAAATTGGTCATATTGTAGCTAGGTGTCCAAACAAGCAAAGAAAATATGAGAAGAAAAATTACAAGTACAATGGCAAGAAAAATTTCAAATCATTCAAGGATAAAGGTAAGAAAACATGTTTTTTAGCTAAAGATTCAGATGATAGTGAAGAAGAAATTGTTTTCATTGTTGTAAAAGATGAATCTAATAATGATGAAGATGAGATGGCACTTATCTCTCATATAAGCAAGAATGATGCATGGATTATAGACAGTGGATGTTCACATCATATGACTGGTGACAGGACCAAGTTTGAACACTTTGAAAACTTTGATGGTGGTAATGTAAGGTTTGGAAACAATGAACCCTGTTGTATAAAAGGAAAGGGACGAATTTCATTAACCAAAGAACTTATATGTGATAATGCATATTGGGTCAAAGGACTAAAGCATAATCTTCTAAGTGTATCACAACTAATCAACATTGGATTCAAGGTTGAATTCAAGAATGGAAAAGCAATACTGCTGGATGACAAAGGAAAACTGATAGGATCAGGCAAACAAACCAAAGGTAACCTATTTTATCTTGATCTTGGTGATTACTCATGTTTTATTGCTCAAATTGAAGAAAGTTGGTCATGGCATAAAAGGTTATGTCATGTAAATTTTGACAACATGATGAAAATAAGAAAATTCAAGAAAGTAAGAGGTATTCCTACTTTGAAGAAACCTGATGTTGGTCTACGCAAGAATTGTCAAATTGGTAAAATGGGAAAGTCTAGTTTCAAAAGTAAAAACTATCAATCTGAAGATATTTTGGAAATTGTGCATACTGATTTATGTGGACCTATTGGAATTGAGAGCTATACCAGAGAAAAATTCTTTATTCTCTTTGTTGATGATTATTCTAGAATGATGACTGTTATGTATTTAAGAGAAAAGTCTGAAGCATTTGAGAAGTTCAAATGGTATTTAGAAAAAGTAGAAAAGGAAACAGGAAAAAGAATAAAATGCTTGAGATTAGACAAAGGTGGTGAATTCATCTCCCATGAATTTAATAATTTCTACATTGAAAGAGGAATCAAAAGACAGGTATCAGCCTCGAGAACTCTTGAGCAGAATGGAATAGCCAAAAGAAGGAATAGATCTATCATGGACTGTGCAAGGACTCTAATGATTGAAAAGAACATTGCTATGAAATACTGGAAGAAAGCTATTAGCATTGCAGTTCATACCTTGAACCGAGTACAGCTGAGAAAAGACACATTCAAGACTCCATATGAGCTATGGTATGGCTACAAACCAAATGTAAGTTACCTAAAAGTATTTGGTAGTAAATGTTACATCTTAAAAGAATCTAGAAAAGGAATATTTGATGTAAAAAAGTGATGAAGGAATATTTTTGGGATATTCTTGCAAAAGTAAGGCATATAGATGTCTAAATTTGTCTACTCACAAAATCATAGAAAGTGCACATGTGAGAATTGATGAGTTTGCAGAAAATATTGAAGAAGAAAGCAAAAAGGAACTAGAGGACTACAGAAAATTTGTTTATATCAAACCTGATACATTGCCAGACACATGTAAGGAGACTACATCTACCAAGCCCAGTACAGTAACCGAGTCACAAGAAGAAGTTCAGACCGAGTCACAAAGTACCGAGTCTCAGTCTGAAGCTACCGAGCAAGTATCTACCGAGCCCGAGAAATTTGAACCTCAAGATGAAGAAGATGACAATGTAACTCATTCAGGAAGCAAGGAACCTATATTAGCCAAGTACGTCAGAAAGCATCATACACCAGATCAGATTATTGGAAACAAATCGGATGGTACTATGACAAGAAATAAACTAAAAGGTACATGTTTATTTACTGATTTTGAACCTAAAAATGTCAAAGATGCATTAGAAAATGAAAGTTGGATTGAGGCTATGAATGAAGAAATAGAGAAAATAGAGAAAAATAAGACATGGACTCTTGTACCTAGGCCTAAAAATGTAATTGGGACAAAATGGGTATTCAGAAATAAGTTGAATGAAGATGGTCAAGTATCACGAAACAAAGCAAGATTGGTATGTAAAGGATATTCTCAAGAAGAAGGAATAGATTATGGAGAGACTTTTGCTCCTATTGCAAGATTAGAAGGTGTGAGGACTTTACTTGCATATGCAGCACATAAAGGATTTAAGGTATATTAGATGGATATCAAATCTACTTTTCTCAATGGTATTCTTGAGGAAGAAGTCTACATTGAGAAACCTGAAGGTTTTATTGATCCAGACAAAAGGGATATGGTCTGCAAATTACACAAAGCATTGTATGGTCTGAAACAAGCTCCTAGAGCATGGTATGAAAGATTACATAACTATCTTACTCAGATTGATTTCAAAAGGGCTAATGATAACATAAATTTATACATCAAAGAAGGATCAGATAACAAAATTGTTTTGGCAGAAATATTTGTGGATGATACTGTGTTTACAGGAAATGATGATCAGTGCAAAGAATTTTCAGAGCTTATGAACAAAGAATTTGAAATATCTATGTTTGGTCAGATAAAATTCTTTGTTGGACTTCAGATTCAGCAGAATAAAAATGGTATCTACATTACTCAGTCTAAATATATCAGGGAAATACTTAAGAAATTTGGTATGGAAGATTCAAAACCAGTTGGTACACCCATGTGTACTGGACTGAAGCTTACCAAAGATGATGATTCAAAAGAAGTAGATCAGACCTTATACAAATCAATGATTGGAAAATTATAGTATGTAGTACACATAAGGCCTGATATTGCCTTAGCAGTTGGAATAGTCGCAAGATTCTCAGCTAAACCCAGAGAAAATCACATGATGAAAATCAAAAGAATCTTGAGGTATTTAAGGGGAACTGAAGATTATGGCTTGTGGTATAAATTTGGAGGCAATCTGGATTTAAAAGTGTTTACTAATGCTGATTGGGTAGGAAACATTGATGACAGAAAGAGTACAAGTGGTGGAGCATTCTTTCTTGGCAAGAGGTTAGTATCTTGGACTAGTAAAAAGAAAAATTACACATCCCAATCCACAACAGAAGCAGAATATGTTGCTGCAATAGTAAACTATTCTAATATTATATGGTTTAAATAGCTTTTGGAAGGCATGAAGGTTGAGATCAAAGAACCAGTTGTTATGTTTTGTGATAATACAAGTGCAATAAATATTTCAAAGAATCCAGTAATGCATTCCAAAACCAAGCACATTGCAATTAAATATCAATTTGTCAGAGAATTGGTGTAGGACAAGGAAATTAGATTGGAATATATTCATACAAAAGAACAAATTGCAGATATCTTCACCAAGCCACTACCTAAGGATGCATTCTTGTATCTAAGAGGCAAGTTAGGGGTCACTCCCCTATCTAAGGTTCACTAAATAAAGTTTTAGTGATGCATCAACCAGAACATGTTGAAGATCAATTAGTTGATGCAGCATAGTTAGGGAATCATTGCATATGAATCAGTACATAAGGTACATTGATATTTACCAAAACTGTGTAAGTTGTCTTTGGCATGTGTTGTCAAAGAGGGAGAGTTTGCTGTCATTTCAAGAAATTTCTAAGAAGAATAATTTGAGAAGTTAAGAGGGAGAGTTCTTAGTCAGAGAAAGAAGTTTGAAGATGATGAGAATCAGAATGAAGCTAAGGATATGTTTCTTACTCTTGGTTTCTCTGTGAAATTTCATTGTGCTATGACATGTTGTGTTGCCATCAATGCCAAAGAGGGAGATTGTTGGATACAATTGTCTGAAGGACATTTTTGGATTAGCTATGTGTTGTCTTTGATGTCACACAAATGTCATATCAATTATCACTCTCAATATCTACCGAGCTCAGTCGGTCAGCTAGGTGGTTTTTAGTGTCTACTGAGTTCTCTCGGGTGTCTAAAGGAAACATGATAGGTTAACAGTGTTAACTGAGCCTCCTTGGTTATTGAAGGAAAATTAGTGGTTATCGAGCTCTCTCAATCTCCAAAGGATGTTGCAAAATTCACTGTGGTTACCGAGTTCTCTCAGTCACCGAAGGAAATCTTTTCAGGATTAATGTTTACCAAGCAAGGTCAACCCTTTTAAAGAATTTTGTTATTACAGTTTGTTTATCCCAGCCGACTGTTTTAATAATTATTAGTGCCGACTTGACAATCTAAATGATTATGAAATGGCATATATATATAGAAGGTCAAGTGGTGAATAAAAGATATACAGCATGCAGAAATCATTTTGAAGAAAGGTGTGTGCAAATTTTGAAGGATGGTCAGATATCCTTGAGGAGCAGCAAAGATTTAATTGATCAATAAGGATCTAGTGAAATAGAACAGGGATCTATATTCAGCAATTCAGTTGTAGGTCATTTCATTGTTACTCTCTAGAAATTGTAGCAGTGATATCAAAATCTCTTAACCGAGTTGGTTTAACAACCATTTTGTAAATCCTCTAACAAGGTAACAGTTCTATTGAATTGTTTCAAGACCTCTTACAAGGCCACTCCTAGCAGGGTGATTAAATCTTCTAACAAGGTCACACCTAACAGTGTGTTTTGTAACCTTTTACCGGGTTGGCTTCTAACCGAGCATCACTTCAGAAGAGTGAAAAATAGTAACTAGTTACATTGGTGGTTTTTCCCATATTGGGTTTCCATAGTAAATCTAGTGTCTCTTGTGTTCATGTTATTTTCTTTATTCATGTAAGTTAATCAGTGATGAATGCTTAAGAATAGTTTAATTATTACACACTTCAAGGATCAAGTTTTCAGCATTTCTCTGTATATTTACCGAGTGGCACAGTAAATAATTTGTTAAGATATTTAAGGGATCAGTGAAAATATTTTTGTGGTTAACTGATTCACCCCCCCCCCCCCCCACTCTCAATTACTACATCTATATTTCCAACAGTTTACACATGACATGGTCAGGTTTAGATAAGCTCAGTAAGCCTCTAAATTTTATTTTCTTACTAATTTTAACCATGTTGTAAAAATTCACATGACATAACCTTTTGTGCCATAACCACACATATTTAGTTCTATCCAATCAACAAGAAGTTTCAGAACTGTCAAGATAGAATAGATTACATTTTTATTGTTCACCAGTACTGACCAAGTTTCTAGTCCCATCATAGATTTTCACCTTTCTATTTTCAAATGCAACTCAGTGACCTAATTTATTTAGTTGTGCTACACTCAACATATTATAGTTAAGTCCCTTCACCCAATATGAATTCTCACATCTAATCTTATTGTTCAACAAGATAGATCCTTTTCCTTTTAATAGACAAGGTGTATCATTTCCCATTTTAACAAATCCACCATTATAATGTTCAAGGTATTCAAATTTTTCTTCATCACCAGTCATATGATGTGTACATCCACTATCAATAATCCATGTATCATTCTTGCTAACTTTAGAAATAGGTTATGTTTCAACATACCTTTCTTCTTCTTTTGAATCTTCTTTCAAAGCTATGAATACCACCTCAATGTATTCATCTATGTCGGTGTCAGTGTTAATGTCATCATCATCATCTAAAACAAGGTAACATGTTTTCTTTCCTTTATCTTTGTAGTCTCAGTTGCTTCTTTTGTCATACCATTGGTTTCCTCTATGATCTTGATTATCTCTTTTGTCAAACTTTCTTTCACTAGATCATTCATTTTCTTTTTTATCTTCTTTCCAGTTAGAACATCTGGCTCCAATGTGACCAATTTCTTACAATTAAAACATACAAAAGTTAGGTTCCCTTTGTATCTTCCTTTACCTTTCTATAGTCTTCTAGTCATTAATGTTTCAAGTTCATCCTCATCACTATCATTGTCACTCTCATTTCTTATCATGTGTTTATTGCTTGATTTACCAATTTTCAAGGAGACATCAATGCAATTTCAACATTTGGAACAATACTATTATCATAGTTATTCAACTCAAAAGTAGTCAGTTTACTAATTAGGCTATCAAGTGTAAGAGTGTTACTCGAGGCTGATCTCATTTCATGGATTGCAGAGATTCTAATAGCATAAATAGGAAGCAAGGTTTTAATAATTTTACTCACAACAGTGTCTTCATCAATAACACCTCCTGCTCCTCAGATAGCATTTACAATCTCCTTAATTTGATTGTTGTACTATGAAATATTTTCTCCTTCTTTCATCTTCATATCATCAAACTTTCCTCTAAGACTCTTAGCTCTTTCCCTTAGTACATTCTCATCTCCTTCGTGAACTAGTGCAAGTTTGTCCCACATTTCTTTGGCACAAGTACATGTCTTGATATCTTCAAATTCAACATCTAATAAGGAAGCAACAATCTATATCATTGTCATATTATGTTCATGTCTATCTCTCAACTTATAAATTGTCAAAGCTCTAGTCAGTTGGATTTAATCATTTCTCAAGTAGTATACCGTAGATTATCCAATTCCATATATATGCAGCTTCATTTTTTTTTTCCATGTCGAGAAGTTGCTTTTATTCAACTTTAGCACCTCTCTTATACATCTTTTGATCTTTAGCTTGAGTCCTTCAAACTTTCCTTTCGAGTAACCAATGCTCTAATACCAATTGTTAGATAACTGAGAGGGGGGTTGAATCAGTTAATTCCAATTATCCTATAGTCCCAAATCTCCCAGATATATATATTCAAACTTTTCAATCAAATTATCAACTTGGTAAGCTATCAACAATATCTTTCTCTTCATCTACCAATTGACAAAAAATTCAATATTGTATTTACCGATCTGACTAGTTATGAAATGTATAAAGCAAAATAATAATTCAATCACATTAAATACACATAACACATAGATTTTTAACATTGAAACCCTGTTAAGGGAAAAACCACCTGGGACCAGTAACCCAAAATAGTTCACTCTTCTAATGTGAGCTCGGTTAGGAGCCAACCTTCTCAAAGGTTACAAAACACACTATAAGGTGTGATCTAGTTAGAGGATTTATCACTAACATTTCTCCCTTGACCAACATTCACTATGGAGTCAACAAGAAAATAATCAACATTCATTGAATGTCATATTGAAATACAAAAAGGTTGTTAAGTCCACTTGATTAAGAGATTTTGATGTAACAATGGTTAAACTGAAATAGTAATGATCTAATTCAAATACAACTAAGATTTGTAGATTTTCATATCTATGTTAAGCTCAAAATACCTCCTTTGATCAATAATCAATTCAATCCTTCATATCATCCAACTTATTCCACTCGTTGAATAATTCTCTGACACTTGGTAATGTCTACAGTTTAACTCAGTTTTGTCTTTTCATTTGTTAGATTTTGCTTCTTAATCTTCATTGTTCATTTTTCTACTTTAAGCTCCCTCAATAGTTGTGTCTATAACACATTTCATTCTTCTTCATCCGATCAATATTGAATTTTTTTAGTCGTTGGATCATCATAAAAAAATTTATCTTCTACCTCAAAATCATAAGCAATTCTCTAGCTCATCAATTCAGTCGGTTGTTATAAGATTTATTTGTTTCTTTCACTCGGTCAATACCAAAATGTGTCGGTGAATACCTACTCTGTTAATACTATACTTGGTATACACTACACTAGCTCGGTGTATACATAAATATTCAATTACCAACCACATAAACTTGTTTAGTTCTAATCTTCAATACATAACAAAATCATGCAATGTAATCAAGTCAATAACATGATGTCATAGACTCATCAATAAGTTACCCAATGTATACCATAGCCACATATTTCATATCCATCTCATATTTATGTAGATATCTCATTCCTTTACCATTTTTATTCTTCAGATGTTTGTAACCATCATGATAAGTATAGTCAAAACTAATTGACATCAATGACAATACATTGAGTGATTTAATTGTCTTACATATCATTTTAATAGCTCGGTGACCTTCAATAATTTTCTTTCACTTATCCATTACTTCCATCAAGATATTCAATTAGTTGTAAGTTATCACACACACACACACACACACATATATATATATATATCTCTATATATGTATATGTATATATATATATATATATATACATATACATATACATATACATATACATATACATATACATATATACATATACATATATATATATATATATATATACACACACACACACACACACACACACACACATACACACACACACACACACACATATATATATATATATATATATATATATATATATATATATATATATATATATATATATATATATATATATATATATGTTGGAAATTACAATTGAAACAATTGTTATATTGTCTTTGATGTTAAACCTTAATTGGTGAGATAATTTATATCTAGTAAAGTACCATATCTAAATTGATTGATGAAGATGATTTGAAAAGAGGAGATAACAAGAAGACCTAGTGAAAGGTTGACTTATGAGAAACTAAAATGGGTACTTGATTAGTTGGCACATTCACAAGTTAATGTGTTTTTTATCTATAACACTAAGTGAAAAATTCAGTTGTTTTGAAGCCTAGAAGAAATGAGGAAACAAAGTTTGAAAGCATAGGCTTAATCAAACAAAAGAGTGGAAGATAAAGAAACTTTAGTTTAAGGAGAGTGATGCTAGTGTTGAGTGAGCACAATTATTAGCTGAGAAAATTTAGTGTCGGTCAAGCATCATTAATTACTAAGTATCAGAGAATTAACTGATTTATCCAGTGATGACCAAGTAGAAGAACATGGTATAGATTGATTGTCATTATTTTTACAGTTTATGAAGTAATTGAGATTCCCATCGGACATAGTTGAATTATTGGAATATTTAAAATGTATTGAAGATAAGGATGAATGACCTGGAGTATTTAATGCATGGTAAACCATTTTCTTATGGATTCAAGGAGAATTTTGAGAAGTATCTAGAAGGATAAGGAGGAGAACAAAATGTTGGGAGGATTTGAAGAATCTGACCTAAACCTAAGATCTACAAAGATGATCAAGGAGGCATAAGGATGACCTAATTGTAGGTTATGCATGAGTGGTTGATTCTATTGATTCATGAACCTAAGTAGAAGAATGAGAAGAGTTGTGAAGAGTTGAACAGAGTCGTGGTGATTGGTTGAAGGGATTTCAAAGAAGATAAGAGATGGAGATGATAATAAAGGGAAGTTTGTAGATTAGCATATCAACTACACTAGATTTGTATTTGCAAAGTGAGTTGTTTGTATCAGATCAAAACCTATTGTTACTTTCTAACCATTTTATCAATTAAAATCCGTTAATCAGGGTTAAACTAAGAGTCATTTGTAAATATTTTAATCAAGGTGACATTCTAATGGCAGGTTCTTAATCCCTTTAACAAGGCACTCCTAATAGGGTGATTAAATCCTTTAATAGGGTCACACCTAGAAGTGTTTATTGTAACCTTTAACAGGGTTGGCTTTGTTGGTAGTCTTTCCAGTTTTGGTGTTTTGTCTTTTGAAAATTTGGATTTCTATTCTCTACCCCTATTTTTTGTGGTTCAATTTCTAATTTTTCTAGCCCCAGAAGTTCCAATTTTCTTTTAAAGGGAAAAACCCTATGTTTCAGGTCTTATTGCCTTTGAAAATCTAAGAAACCCTAAAAATGCTCACCCAAGTCTATTTGGTCATTACCTTTTTCAAATAACTTAAAAGATATTTTAAAGCATGTGCACTTTTGTCTCCTTGATTAGTCACTTAGTCTCCCAAGAAGATTAGCATATTCCTTGTTATTTAGCGATTACCTGAAAACCTTTTGTCATGCATTCTCATCATCCTAGCAATTATGTCTCTAGTGGTCAGTAATTTAGTGACACGGTTATCTCTGAGTCTCCCAATGAAGCGGTTAAGTTACAAAAGTTGAAACAACTTGGCGAGGACCATTGGATCAAGTTCTAATCTGTGGTTGGTGTTTATTCTCATCACTTGACTGAGGTTAAGTGATTCTTCTCATGACTTGGAGAATGTAAGTATTTATGCAATCTCCAGATTTAATCATAGTTGAAAAGGATATAAAGCGACGAGGAGAGGTCTTCAGTCGCGTGGTCGCTAGATGAAAATGAGTTAAGAAGGGAGTTTTCAAAGTAGTTTTTGACCATTGATTTAAGCTTGATTGAGCGGTGGTCATGTGATCTCACAATCAAACCAAAGGTTAATAAATGGTTCAGTGACTTTGAAATTTGCATAGTCGCTCAGTCTCTAGATCAAACTCAAGTTAAGAATTTTGTTCAATGATTATGAGATTATCTTCAGTCGGGTAATCTCTAGATAATCTAGAGTTAAGTGTTGACCAAAGTCAGTAGATTGAAGAAAGTATGAATTTTTGCTTGCTGAAATTTGTGACATGTCTCCTCATGATTGGTTGATTAGAAATGAAAAATGTAAATAGGAAGGCGGGCTCGACTATAGTTGCCAGATCTCTAGAAGAGATAAATTGAAGTTTTCATGTCTTCAGTCATTGAATCTCCAGATAGTTAAGTCAGAAGGTCTCAAGAAGTTTGAAAAGTCAACTGACTTCAATGACTAAGAGATACACTATTGTCACTAGATCTCTTGATGGCTCTTTGTCACTAGTTCTTGAGATGAATTCAAAAGAAAATATTTTTGCAGTGACTAAAATAATGACTATAGTCACCAAATCTTAGGATGGAAAAGATGAGTGGACTTGGTCACTCAATCTCCAGATAAGCTCAGAAGGTCTTAGATCTTTTAGCTACTATGATTTTCCACCTTGGTTGCCAGGTCTCCAGATAAAATGAAAGTTGTTATATGACTAAATTTTCTATAGTCACCAGATCTCCATAACTGTTGAAAATGCACCAACTTCTACAGTGATTACAAGAGACTATTGTAGTTGCTAGATCACTAAAAAATTAAATTTGATTACCTATCATTTTCTTGGCCATGGCTAGTGAATTGAAGTCTTGAGCATGCCAAGTAATGGTGGAAGTGACATAATGTTCATCTTTTTGATCTCTAATGAATTTTTGCATTTAATTCAGCTGAATAAGTATATTTTCTCACTATTCATTTCAAATTACCAAGCATTTAGAAGACTAGAGCAATAGAATTTCTTAAAGAAATTGAAAAGTTTAGAACCTCCAAAATTTTCAGAAGAGTTTCAAATTGCAGAAAAAATGAGCAAACCATCAGTTAGTGGGGCCTCTACCGGCAAAGGAGGAAAAGAGAAAGTTAAGGAGAGTTTTTCAGATGAATTCCTCATTCTGCTACCAGGCTCATCACATAATAAGAAGGTTACTGATGAATGTTTCATTGATGAGCTTGCTTATTGTAGAGATGCTAGGACATTGGATGTCACCAGAATGTGCCTATTTAAATACTTTTATAATAATGTTAAGAGTCCAGTCCCTATATCAAAACCTTGGACATCTAGATTAGGAAAGTTGATAGTTCCTGAGGTCTTCATATGTATATGTTTTAATTGTCCTATCTCACAACTATGACCCTCTTTCTAAAACAATTAGGAAAGCTAGTGGTTCTCCTCTGGTCACTCTTGATCATAGTTCATTTATAAGGGCTTTTAGTATCTAGGTCCTGATGGCTACTGAAATGAATTTACAGGCCTTGGCCAATAGGTATATTAGGGAGGCTGCTATGGTGGAAAAAGAAATTCAAGCCCATGTGCTGTGAGTAAAGAGAAATTACATCATGCCAAATATTGTGTTAGTAGCCCCTTTTTTCTATAAGGATCTCAAATTCTACATGAAATATATTGCATACAGATTATGCAAAGTTCTAGGGATTGATGGTGGGGAGAGAATCACCATGGACCTGCTAATGATGGTTTTGGATTCCCAGAGTGTTCATGTGGAAAGGGGATATGATTATATACATTTTATAATAGAAATAATACATGAGGGTTTAAAAACTTTGAAGAACCATGTGTCTGGTTCTGGTTCTACGCCAAGGTTCATGCATTATTCTTTGTTGATGCATCTTATTTTGTACTTCAATTATGACATCATGAACATGGATAAAATTGAGCCATAGATGATGTATCAAGGGAAACCAAACCCAGTGCAATACTGGATAAGGGCTTGGAGTCCTTCTTCACAAGCAGCGATTTTTGACTATTTGAGAATTGGATGGTTTAGCCTATCCTCCTTAGCTTAGGGATTAATATTTCTAGGCAGTCTACCAAAGTTTTGCAGTTGGTGAGACCTAAATGATTTGTTGATAAATGGAATAAGGGAAATAATTGGGGAGATATATACTATGAAAAGAGGTATACTATGATTAGAGTATACAGATGCCCTCAGCCTCCCCACATACTACCATGCTTTCTTCCACCAAGAGTGGCATTTTTAGAGTTCATCTAGTAGCTTATGCTGACTGAGAAGGAGCATCTAGCTTCACATAGGAAGGGGACCTTTACTCCTAGGCACTTTAGAGTGCATAGTATCACAATAGGCAAGAATGCCTTCATCAAGGTTGATGAGTGGATGGGGCAATTTAGGATGCATGCTGCCTCACATAGGTATGTGGATACAGAAGGCTTCATGGTTGCTACCAGGAAATATTACATGCCCAACATTCCATTCAATAAAAGACATGAGGAGTACCCTGAAGAGGATGTATTGAGAAATATAATAGAAGATGAGGAGGTGATAAGAAGAGCTGATCAAATACATGAATTGTATGCTATGGAGAAGTGAGTGAGACAAAAAGGGTTGAATTTAGTGGTTTCTTCCTTGAATTCCCTTATATTCAAAGGCTTGAACAAATGATGTCTCAATTTAACACATTGATGAGAGGTTTTGAAGATCAAATTGATGAGACTAATAAGAAAGGGGATGTCCATTCTGAATTTGAGTTTGATGAGGATAGTGTTGTTGGCTATTATGTGCATAGCATCCCTCCCCTAGAATAGATAATAGCTAAAAGGCATTAGGTTGAGGAAAATATTGTTGACATAATAGAGCTCCATCGCTCTCAAGATACAAGTGAGCCACTTGCAAAGAAGCATAAATTATTGGTTGGTGAATCTTCTCAGGTGAAGAAGAAGGACAAGATAAAATCCCTAGTCCATAGAACTAGTGACCATGATCACCAATTGAGAAAGAAAATAAGTGAATAGAAGAGGAAGTGAAAGCTTGAAGTAGAAAATGTTGAGTTGCCCTTGGCTGTATGCCAAGATGAGAGAATGATTGAACAAGATGGCTTTTTAAAGCATGATAGTTTCATACAGTAAGAGGAATTCAAAATTTTCTTGATTTGACACAAACAACAATAGGTTGCATCTAGTGTACAAATCACTGAAGAGGGTCAAGTACTAGAGGAAGAAGTGCAAAAATTAAGAGAATATGACCCTAAAGGTGAAACACTCACCCCAGATGAGTCTAGACAACTAGTAAAAAAGAGCAATATGTTACTTGTGCCTAGGTGGAACTTGTATTCAGACTTTATTATTGATCAAATTAAAAGGTAGGAAGACATAACTTTGTATTTGAAAACCCAAGTGGGGGATATCATTAGAGGATTTGGGTACACCCAAAAAATCAAGCATTAGCTATGTGGAGTCTTTGTCCTAAGGATAAAAAGCCTTCAATTTTGAATGTGAAGGAGCAGATGGATGGTGATAAGATTGTGTGGTCCATCCACAACACAGGGGACCTTGAGATTTCTCAAGTGTTAACCCATTTTTCTAGATTAAATGAGGATAAGACAAAGCAGCTATCATAAAGGTATGGCTCACTTCTAGAGGACTACAGTGCATTGTTGAAGGACAGGGATCTCCGCATAATAAAGGAAAAGGCACTAGAAAAATCTCTCATAGACTTAGAGCTTCAAATCATGAATACTCCTGTAGTAGCTCCTACTCTTCTTCAGAAACCTCATTAACTGATGCTAAAGGAATGATAGAATAGGAAGTTGCTTCTGAATTAGAGAAAATAAATGTGGAAAAAAATGAGGCTATTTTACAGGCCTTATTAAAAATCTCACAACATAGAATTGACATGCTAAAAGATAAATCAGATTTAGTTTTTAATTTTTACAATAAGTTGCCTCAATTGCAAGTAGAGGTTAATAATTATGTTCAAATCTTGAATGGATATTATGCAACTTGGTCTGTTAGGACACCACTTTTTGAGAGATTGGTAGTCGTTCAATCTTTAAGAAATGATATTCCAGAGATAGTTCTGCAGGTGGGAGAGGAAATCAATAGAATTAAAGCCATATTGCCACTTTTTAAAGCCATGGAAAATTAGATAGAGGCTAAGATAGCCTTTCTCAGTTTAGACTCCAATAAATTTATTCCTCCCATTAAATGTTCAAATGGTGCCATTAAGATCCTTGATCAATGGAGATCAGATTTTGATCTTATTTTGCCTAGGAAAGAGGCATTTTTAGATGAAAGCAATGGGGTGGATGTGGAAAGATTCAACAAGACCCTAGATGAAGCCATAAAAGTAGAGATGGAACTGATTAGATTTTTTACAGATGTCAAATCCATAACAAATGCTAGATGGAAATAACAAAAAGAACAACTGCAACATACTCAGAACTATAAATGGTTGATAGAGGAAGAGGTCACTACATGGGATGAGCTTACAAAGCCCAAAAAGATAAAATCTACTACAGTTGACTTTGATATCTTAGATGATGAATAGAAAGGACACTTGGAAGACTTGACACTTGATCTTGGAGCATGAGGATGATAAGCTATCATTTAAGAATGGTGTAGGTTAGCTTGAAATGGCGGTCACCATATCTCCTTAAAACTCAAGAAGATATCATGAATACTTGTAGAAAAAGGTGTCAGTAGTCAACGATCCAGGGTGTAGAACAAACCAAAATATTTTTGTCTTTCCACCACCTTAAGGGCTTATTGTATCTTGTCTTTTATGCTTTGTCTTTTATGCTCTTTAGGGTTAGGGTTTCAACCATCCGAAGCTTGTTGCATTCCCACTACTAAGGGAATTCCAAGATGGTTGAATGAGAGGTATATATAGAGTTTTTATCTTGTTTTAAAAGGGAATGGAAGATAACAGAAGAAACCAAGTACAATTGCTATAGGACATACTTCTGAACTTTGTGTCTGAATTTTTGAGCATGCATTTTCTTATGCAAATTGTAAGTATTCTTTAATATAGATATACTACAATTTCTATCTCTTCTTGTTATTGTCTCTCTATTTTTGTATTTTCTCTTGTATGTTTTATCTGTAAGGCATTTAAAATATACTAGTTGTTAAGAAACTTTTGTAATTGATTATGAGTTCCTCTCAAGGAGAGAATTAAAATCCTTGTCATCAATTTCAGGGAGTAAATATATCTGTAGGGATATTGATAGTAATAATATTAGATTGACAGAATAATTTGTAAGGCATCTTATTCAGACTGTAGATTGTATGTAAGGCATACTGTCATATTTCTTTAAATAGACTTGTGGATTTGCATTTAGGAATCTTTTGCCCTTTGGATTTAGGCACTGGTTTGAAGTGTTTTCTTATCAAAAGTTATCTTTTGCAATCCTTAGAAGAATCAAAATTCATTTCATTACTAGTACTTTTTTTTCAAGAATTATGTTTATACTTTGATAGAGTTGTGTCTGAGTGGTACAATACATATTTAGTGATTCTTTAAGGAAAGAATCAAGAGGTTATCCTTCCTTGAGTTGAACTTAGAAAAAGAAGAAGGATGAATGTCCTTATGCCACTGTTTCATGTTATTACAATTATAATTTCTATTATAGTACTATGTATTAGGATAATTTGGGCTTTCTACAGAGTAATAATGTCTTATTGAAGTAATTTGAAGAAATAATAGCATGATAGTGAAGAATTAATCCACCATTTGAATGTTTACTTAAAGCATAGTAAATGATTGTAGGCAATACCTACCTTAGTCTTGTGGAGCTCAAAGAAGAAGGAGGATCTTATCCAATCCTCATCAATTAGGCTTTTCTTGCAAACTTGGAGTCCTTTTTAACTAAAAATAAAGCCCATACATTTGCCAAGTTTGATCCTACAAGAAAAATCCCTAACAAATTGGCGACTCTACTAGGGATAATCAAAATCTTTCACAAAGTTATAAGTGATGCAGGTTTCAAGTTGAGTTTGATTCCTGGCCTACTCATTTCATACCGGTTAGTCACCATTGAAGGTTAGATTTTTCCTTTCATCTTTCAGTGTCTTCTCCCTTTATGAGCTTTGCTTCTATTTTCTCCCAAGGATAGTATCTCCAAATCCCCAAATAAATTGGGTGGCAACTCTCTATAAAATCTCTATGCTAGTGCTCCCTAAGAGATCCTTTGTTTCATAATGAACCATAAGAATACAAGGTCTTGGAGAAAAGAACATCCAAAGGAAAACTTAGAAGGAGAACTTCTAGCTACTTCAAGGCAAAATAAAATGAGGGAGAGAAATAGTAATGACATGTCCTTCACATGGAAACAAAAAGGAAATGTGAGGACATCAGATCCTATTCGAACAAACCAGGAGGGAAATAATTCAGAGTATGAGGAAGTAGTTGATTTAGGTTTGAATCAATATGATGACTACTATTCACCCTCTAAAAAGGATGGAGGGAGAATCCAACCTCACAAAAGAGGAATCCCTAGAAATAATAGAAGATCTAGAAGCCAAAGTAGGAATAGACAAGACTTTGTTCCTTCTTTTCCCCTTGGTTCCTCCCTACAAGGCCACCAAGCACCTAATGACCACAAAGAAGAAATGCTTGCCCAAAATTCTTCATCAAAAACAACCCTCCCAAATTCTAAAGAAATCTTTGAAGAAGTGTTTGAACTAGAAAGAAAGATTTGAGAGAAAGCTGCAATAAGGCAAAAAAGAGAGAAAGAAAAGGAAGAAAAAATTAGACATGCTATGATAAGAGTTGAATAGTTGAAGAGGAAATTGTTGGATTTTGAAGCTATTAATTATGTTCCTATAATAGAACAAATAGAAGAACAACCTATTGTCCAAGAAATATATGAAATAAGAACCCCTAGGGATAAGGGTAAACAAAAGGTTGTAGGAATTTCAATTGATGAACCAAATCCTACCAAGAAAACTTTAGATCAAGAAGCAAGAGTAGATGCTAACCTTGAAAAGGCCAAAAGGGAACAAGAATTATTGGCTAAAGATTAGAAAAGGAAGAGGTAGAAGCTACTATAGCTGAGATGAAAAGAAATATTGAGTTCCTTAAACAATCTTCAGGACCTACCAATACAATATCCACCTCCCAGGTACAAGGTGCAAATGTTGTGAATACTACCAAAACTAACCCTTTGTCAAGTATCCAAACATCCACAACTTTAGGAGCTGGCCCATCTCAAATAGGGTCCATCCATGAGAGACACAAACAAATGGTTTTTATTGGGATCCCTAGGTACCCTAATCCTATCCATGATGAAATTAGGAAGAAACTTCCAAAAATCACTAGAAGCAATGCAGTCACTTGTGAGGAACACTTGAAAATCTTCATTGATGTAATAGACGACTACAACATTGAGCCTGATGATGTAATTATGAAAATTTTTATTCAATATCTAACTGAAGATGCTAGAGATTGGTTCAAGAATTTACCTCATGCTAGCATAAGATCATGGGAATAGTTCAAGCATTGTTTTAAAGAACAATATGGTGATAAGACCAATGAAAGTTTCATGCTCAATGAGTTCAATAACATCAAGAAAAATCAAAATGAGGATGTTGTTGAATTTAATGTCAGATTCTAGAAAGCCATGCATAAATTGTTACAAGTCATTAGGTTAGATTACAAAATATGTTTGGTCACTTACCTAAGTGCTTTTGACTCAAAGATGGGATATCTTTTGAGAGAGAAAAACCCTAGAAATCTTGCAGAAGCTTACAATTTGGCCATTAACATAGAAAGAAATAGAAGAATATCAAGGAAGTTGGGAAGAAGGGATGATTATAAACCTCCAGTTTCAAATAGAAAAGAACCAAGGAAATTTGACACAAAACCAAAAGATGATGATAATTTGAAGAAAATATTAAGAGAAATAAAATATTTGAAGCCTGGTGAAAGTAGAAACAATAGAGTGCAAGGAAATGATAGGCCATCCTTCAATAACTTTAACAAGTTACCAATAATGCAAAACTATCCTTATAACACTCAGTAGAAGGATGGAAAACTAGTGCTTCCTGAAAGAAGGGATAAACCCAATGAAAAAACTCCTAACCCATTACATAAGACTTCAGTGAACATGAATGATGATGTCCCATGGTGTATTTATTTTCAATCACCTCATGATCCTTATTACTATGTGGTTACTCAAAGTGTCTCTAGAGATAGAGAACAAGAAAGTAATGATGTGTTAGGAATGAATGCAAAGTATTTTGGTAGTCATTCTGTAGCATTTTTTGTTGCATTCATGACTTGGATTGTGATTGATGTCAACACAGTAATATTTTGGATATTAGCAAGAAAGCAGGTATAGTTTTATTTTGTGCACATGTTGTATTGTAGATTGGATTTTTTGTAGTTGATGGTATGTTCTTTGGTGTGTTATTAACCTATGATTAACAGCACAAAAAGAAATTCATTCATTTGTGAGAGTTATGAGCATTTTGGTGAAAGTAGTGTTTAGACAGTGTTTCTGTGAAGCGATGTTTAGAAATCGGAGGATATCTCTTAGCTGGGATGGAATCTGATTTTGCACAGTTAAAGGGATGTTGGAGACTCATTAATGATGATGTGGTTCATAGTGCAAACTTCAAGGATATGTTTGGAGAAAGTTACAGTATCTGGAAGCCGACAGTTTTATGTGAATTCTGTGTAGCGTGTAGAATTTATTATTTTGTAATTGAGGACCGACTCATTTGTAATTATTTGAGTTTGGTATATAAGAAGGAATTTTTTCCATGTTGTAATGTGTACTATGAAGATTGAGATGTGAATATATGCATGAAGTGAAGAAAAGAGCTAATTCAGTGATGAAGGAAGACTTGTGAGTACAAAGATCTGGAATTGTGATCTTGTGTAGCAGAGAGTGTGGTTTTGGCAAAGTGTGAAGGAGGTAATATATTTCATATTATTCTATTGAATAATTCTAAGATCTTTTGGATAGTGGGTTCAGAGATCTTGCCTTGAAGCTGTTTGGGCAGTGGGTCCTTCTGTCTTCCATAAACTCTTAACCGGGTTAGAATCTTTTAACAGGGATTCAAAATCTCCTAACATAGATTTATATGTACTGAATTTATTTCATAAGACTCCTAACAGGGTCCATCCTCTAACAAGGAACTTTCATATTAGTGCATCATTTTGTGGGCATCATTTCCACTAGGGTTTACTCTTTTCAAGAGGTTCCCTAGTCAACATATCTTGTGGAATTGTGTATGATTATCTTTCTATGGTTGATCAGTATATTGATTACATTGTTTAAAGTTGTTGAATGGATAAATTATTAGATAAATGATTCAACCCCCCCTCTCAGTTATCTTGGGGATCTTTACTTTCTAACAATTGGTATCAGAGCAGCAGGTCCTTGAAAGAAAAGTTTAACAACTTAAGGAGATCCATGGTGAATTTCAGAAAAGAAAGCCCTAAATTTGATGGAGTAAATTTTGACAGCTAGAAAGAAAAGATGAACACACATCTATTGTGTTTAGGACCAATTTATTGGTT
Organism: Chamaecyparis obtusa; assembly: GCA_027943335.1. Lineage (NCBI taxonomy): Eukaryota > Viridiplantae > Streptophyta > Pinopsida > Cupressales > Cupressaceae > Chamaecyparis > Chamaecyparis obtusa. Next base: position 1,265,214 of record BSBK01002215.1, on the reverse strand, counting down.
GATTACAAAGAATGAGAAGACTATCATTGAGGAAGACAATCTAGAGGCAGGAACTAAAGATGAACTAGATCTATTCATGTGTAACATACTTGCAAGAGAAGCACTTTTTTCAACACTATCAGAGAATGAATATAGTCAGGTAAGATGTTTGAAAACATCTCATGCAATTTGGAAAGCTTTACATTCTACTTTTGAAGGTGATGAACATGCAAAGAAGGCTAGATTACATAATTGGATTTGTGCATTTGAAGATATTAGAATGATGGAAGATGAATCTATTATAAGCTATATTGGTATGATGTCTGAGATTGTAACAGGAATAAAGTCTTATGGAGGTGATAAGATAGAGAATGAAGTGATATGGAAAATTTTGAGAACTTTGACACCAATATTCAAGCAGGCAACATAGATGATTGAACAAGTGATACCTTGTACATCAAACTTTTCAAGAGAGACTCTTCTTAGAAGATTAGAAATAGCAGAGATGAACTTGAGATTATCAAGAGAGCTACCTAGAATGGAAACAACATTCAGTGCTCTTAACATTAGACCTACAAGAAGTACTAGTGTGAATGGAGATTATGTCAGTAGTAGCAGATTTGAGGAAGATAAGAAGATTGAAGAAGGTATTGCATTACTTGTAAAAAGAGAACCAGATGGTAAGAAAATCTTTAAATGTTGGACTTGTCAAGAATATGGTCATTTTGCATCTAAATGTCCTAAAAGAATTAAGAAGTATAGAAGCAACTTTAAACTTAGGAGATCTAAAGAATGTTATTATGCAAATGATGAAGATCTTGAAGCAGGAATTGAAAAACATTTAAGTGACAGTGATAATGATAACTTTGAGGAAATAGGATTTGTAGCAATTAAAGAAGAAAGTTTCGAATTTGATAAAAAGGAAGAAAAAGCATTAGTTTCACAAGTTGAGAAGAAATCTGATTGGATTATAGATAGTGGTTGTTCACATCATATGACTGGAGATAAAAGAAAGTTTGTTAAGTTAGATAATTATGATGGAGGAATTGTTAGGGTTGGTAACAATGCACCTTGTTTGATTAAGGGTATAGGATCTATTACTCTTGATGGAAAGACTAACACTGATGATGTTTAATTTGTTGATGGACTGAGACATAATCTACTAAGCATTGGACAATTGGCTTATAAGGGTTATCAAGTTTGGTTTTCTGAAAACTTGTGTGATAAAAGATAAAGATGAAAATCTGATTGGAAAAGGATCCCGAACCAGAGGTAATGTATTTCAGTTCAATCCTACTGAGATGACATGTTTGATAACTAGGATTGATGACAGTTGGTTATGGCATAAAAGGTTTTGTCATATAAACTTTGATAATATTGTCAAGGTGAGCACTACACTTGCGGTAAGAGATTTACCTAGAATTATGAAACCTACTAACATGATTTGCAAAGAATGTATGATGGAAAAGTAGAAAAGGAGTTCGTTTCCCAACAAGAAGTTCACATCAACAGAGAAGCTAGAGATTGTTCATACAGACTTGAGTGGTCCTACTAGGACTAGAGGATTCTATGGAGAAAGGTATTTTATGATTCTTGTTGATGATTTTACAAGAATGATGTGGATTGCATTTTTGAAAGAAAAATCTGAAGCATTTGATAAATTTAAGATCATGAAAATAAAAATTGAGAATGAATCTGGAATGAAGATTAAGTGTCTAAGATCTGATAGAGGTGGTGAATTTACATCTAGAGAGTTTAACACCTTTTGTGAAATGAATGGTATTAAGAGACAACTTTCAACCCCTAGAACACCATAAAAAAATGGTATTGCAGAAAGAAGGAACAGGTCAATAACTGAAGCAGCAAGAGCTATGTTGTTTGAAAATGATTTGGCTAAGACTTTTTGGAGAAAAGAAGTGAACATAGCAGTATACACTATGAACAGAGTACAAATCAGAGCAGATACAAACAAGACACCTTATGAATTATGGTTTGGACATACACCCTCACTTAAGTATTTTAGAATTTTTGGAAGTAAATGTTATATAAAGAGAGATGATGATATATGAAAGTTTGATCCTAAAAGTGATGAAGGAATATTTCTTGGATATTCTTTAAAAAGAAAAGCATATAAATTTTATAACAAAAGAACTAAGACTATTGTTGAAAGTGCAAATGTAAAAGTTGATGAGAAGTTTAAAATTCAGGAAAGAATGCTTGATTATGAATCTGATGGAGAAGCACAACCTTAGCCTAACATTGAAAATGTAGAATTATTTTTTGAAACTAACAGTGATTTGCTGAATGAAAGTCATCTTGAAGAAAATAGAGAAGAAAACAAAGAAGAAAATAGAGAAGAAAGCATAGAAGAATCTACAGTCGGAACAAGATCAGTAACTATCACACCTAACAAGTATACTTCAAGACATCACCCTGTTGAGCAAGTTATTGGAAGTTTAGATAGAGGAGTTTTGACTCAAAATAAGGTACATTTATGTTTGATTTCTCAAATTGAACCTAGGACTACTAATGAAGCTTGTAAAGATGAACATTGGATTAATGCTATGAAAGAAGAACTAGAGCAGATTGAAAAAAATAAGACATGAGAATTGGTCCCTAGACCTAAAGACAAGAATGTGATTGGAACAAAGTGGGTATTTAGAAACAAGATGAATGAACAAGGAGAAGTGATAAGAAACAAAGCAAGATTGGTATGTAAAGGATATTCACAACAAGAAGGAATTGACTATGAAGAAACTTTTGCACCTGTGGCCAGACTTGAAGCAGTGAGAATGTTTCTAGCATATGCAACTTACAAGAAATTTAGAGTGTATCAGATGGATGTGAAGTCAGCATTTTTGAATGGTGAATTGGAAGAAGAAGTATACATTGAGTAGCCTAAAGGTTTTCCTTTGACACAAGAAGGAGATATGGTATGTAAATTAAAGAAAGCTTTATATGGATTAAAACAAGCACCTAGAACCTGGTATGCAAGATTGGATAAGTATTTATTGAAATTGAGATTTATAAAAGGAATAGCAAATAGTAACTTATACACAAAAGAAATTGAGAATGGTTTGTTGGTTATAGTTATATTTGTTGATGATATTATCTTTGGAGGAGAAGATGAAGCTAGTGACAAATTTGCAGATGAAATGAAGACTGAATTTGAGATGAGCATGATTGGACAAATGAAATATTTTTTGGGATTACAGATAACACAAAGTAAGGAAGGTATATTTGTAGTCAGACTAAGTATTTGAATGACTTATTGGAAAGATTTGGAATGGAAGATTCTAAGCCTATTGGAACACCTATGGTAACTGGACATAAGTTATCTAGCAAAGATGAGACACCAGCAGTTGAGCAAAAAAAGTAGAGATCTGTGATTGGAGGATTGCAGTACTTGACACATACAAGACCTAATATAGCACATTTAGTTGGTATTATAGCAAGATTTCAAGTAGAACCTAGAGAATCACATTATGCAGCAGTAAAGAGGATACTGAGATATCTGAAAGGAACAATGGATTATGGATTATGGTATGAGAATTCTGATGATTTTACTTTATGTGCCTATACTAATGTAGATTGGGGAGGCAGCGTTGATGACAAGAAAAGCACCAATGGTGGAGCCTTTTTTATTGGAGGAAAATTGGTCTCTTGGCTAAGTAAGAAGCAAAATTGTACTTCACAAAGCACATTAGAAGTAGAATATCTTGCAATAGAAAATAATTGTAATTAGATTATTTGGATGAAGCAGATGTTGAAGGATATTGGACTAAAGTTTGATGAGCCTATTGTTATACATTGTGATAACACCAATACAGTGAGTATGTCAAAAAATCCTATTTTACATTCTAAGACTAAACATATTGAGATCAAGTACCATGTTGTAAGAGAGAAAGTTGCAGAAAAAGAAGTAAGATTGGATTACATAAGTACAAAGGAGCAGATAGCAGATATATTTACAAAGCCTTTACCTAAGGATACATTTGTGTATCTGAGAGGTATTCTTGGAGTTATGCCCCAACCTATTTTTGAGAATTGATGTAGATGATTGCATCTGTCCAGTGGTATATGAGCCCTATCTTTCTTCTGGATTGGATGTTGGAACTTCCTCTATGGGGGAGTTTATGAGCTGAGTCATGAGGACTCTTGTTATTGTATTTTTCTGAAAAGTGTCTTTTGACATTAAGTTGTTGTTGACTTAGTGATGGAATTTCTATCATTGATCTCAATGGGGGAGAGATATACATGAAAAAAATTGTGGATTGTATGAGAGAGCTGAATAGGAAAATGAAGCAAGATTTAATTTGATATTTTGCAATGATGTTGCAGTATTGGATTTTTGGAACATTGGATGTTTTTCATCTATGTTGCCATCAATGTCAATGGGGGAGATTGTTAGAAATTAATGAAAATTATTTTGGTAGTCATTTTGTACAAATTTTTGTTGCATTCATGACTTGGATTGTCATTGATGTCAACACAGTGATATTCTGGATATTAGCAGGAAAGCAGGTATAGTTTTGTTTTGCCCACATGTTTTATTAAAGATTGGCTTTTGTGTAGTTGATGGTATGTTCTTTGGTGTGTTATTAACCTATGGTTAATAGCACAAAAATAAATTTATTCATTTGTGAGAGTTATGAGCATTTTGGTGAAAGCAATGTTTAGACAGTGTTTTTGCGAAGCGATGTTTAGAAATTGGAGGATATCTCTTAGCTGGGATGGAATCTGATTTTTCACAGTTAAAGGGATGTTGGAGACTCATTAATGATGACATGGTTCATAGTGCAAACTTTGAGGATATGTTTGGAGAAAGTTACAGTATCTGGAAGCCGACAGTTTTATGTGAATTTTGTGTGTAGCGTGTAGAATTTAGTATTTTGTAATTAAGGACCGAATCATTTGTAATTATTTGAGTTTGGTATATAAGAAGGAATTTTTTCCTTGTTTTAATGTGTACTATGAAGATTGAGATGCAAATATATGCATGAAGTGAAGAAAAGAGCTAATTCAGTGATTAAGGAAGACTTGTGAGTACAGAGATCTAGAATTGTGATCTTGTGTAGCAGAGAGTGCAGTTTTGGCATAGTGTGAAGGAGGTAATATATTTCATATTATTCTATTGAATAATTCTAAAATCTTTTGGACAGTGGGTTCAGAGATCTTGCCTTGAAGCTGTTTGGGCAGTGGGTACTTCTATCTTCCATAAACTCTTAACTGGGTTAGAATCTTTTAACAAGGATTCAAAATCTCCTAACAGGGATTTATATGTACTAAATGTATTTCATAAGACTCCTATTAGGGTCCATCCTCTAATAAGGAACTTTTATATTAGTGCATCATTTTGTGGGCATCATTCCCACTGGGGTTTACTCTTTTCAAGAGGTTCCCTAGTCATTATATCTTGTGTTATTGTGGAATTGTGTATGATTATCTTTCTATGGTTGATTAGTATATTGATTACATTATTTAAAGTTGTTGAATGAATAAATTATTAGATAACTGATTCACCCCCCCCCCCTCTCAGTTATCTTGGGGATCTTTACTTTCTAACATGATGAAGAGTCTTATGATGATCAAGGATGTGCCATGACTTCTTCATGTATGTATGATGAAATGGACTCCACTAAAGAGGATGAGGGTCAAGATATTTCTATCTCCCAAATCAAAAATTAGGTCTACCATCAACAAGTCTTCTCTAATGATGAAGAGGATAGTCAGTTAGATAGAGTCCATTATAATACTTTAAGAGATGATGGATCAGTTGCATTGAGAAGGCCTTCTGATGAAGAAATTGCACAAATCATAGCTGATATGGTTACTCAAGCCAAGAGTAACTATAATTTAATAAATAGGGTAGTGGGTGATTCAAGTCAAAAGCCATCTGGTATATTCATCAAAAGGTCAGATAAGGATGTGAAACAAGCTCAAGATAAACATAAGGCCACCAAAGTTGTTAGCAAGACTAAGATAAAAAAGAATGTCACTTTTGCTACTCCCAATATGACTTATAGAGTAAAGGCTAAACCTCTTGAGGAAATTGTCATTTCTTCCCAAAAGGAAGTCAAAACTCAAAACAAGGAGCATCATGGTCTTATGGAACATGAAGAAAATAAGGAGGTCATTGTTATTAAACATGATATAGTTGACCCAAAGTATATTCTTGTTGACATGAGAAAGTTGTTATTGCAAATCACTATCAAAGTTCCTTTGTTAGAAATGATGAGAATAGAGGAACACAAAGAGAAAGCTTTAAGTTGGGTAAATGGAGCTGCTCCTACTGATACCCAAAATACCACTAAGGTTGATAAACTGACTATCTCAGTGAATGACTCAAATGAAAACCAATGTGGGGAAATTATTTTTGAGATTCCTCAAATTTATTTGGATACAAATGTTATTAATATTGTGACAGGGATAGTTGATCCTTTCTTTCTATCCTTGATTGTAAATGAGAAGTTTTTGAAGAATTGCATGACTGACTCAGGAGCTTCTAATACTGTTATGCTTGCAGAAGTAATGAGGTATATGGGATTGAAAGTAGATACACCTCATGGAAGATGTCAAGCCATGGACTCAAGAGAAGTACCAGTTATTAGTACCATAAAAGCATTGCCTTACATGTTGTCATCTTACCCAGGCAAGTTGTTAACTATGAGTGTCTTGGTAGTTGATATCCCACCTCAGTATGGGATGTTATTGTCTAGAAAGTGGAGTGCATCAATGGGAGGTAGTATCCAATGTGACTTGTCCTTTTCAACTTTTAACATTGAGGGAAATAAATTCAAAGTATCCAAAGAAAGTAGAAACCCACACATGATTGAATTAACTGATGTTGATGATATGAATTGTTGTGTGGATGTTGATATGGAAAAATTTAGAGTGGAAAAACTCATTCCTCAAGAGGAAGATGCAATCCCATTGATTAAAGAACTAAAGGAACAACAAAATGGATTATGGTAGATGTATTTTGATGGAGCTTGTTCAAAAGAAGGTTCAAGAGCTAGAGTCCTATTTATATCTCCATTAAGTACTACTTTCAAATAACATTGCTGAGTATGAAGCACTATTTTTAGAATTAAACATTGCCATAAAACATGGAATAAAATGTTTAAAAGTTTTTGGTGACTCTGAGCTTGTGGTAGCACAAGTTAGATCCAAATATTCCATCAAAAATGATAGATTGAAGTTATATAAACATGTTATTTGGGATCAGATTGAGTTATTTGATGCATTCAACATCTGTTGGGTAGAAGGTCTAAAAATATAATGGCTGATTTTTTAGCTAATGTTGCCTTAAAAGGAGATGATGTAACATTGTCTGGAGTGTTAATAGTTGAAATAAAAAGTAGGCCAGTTGTTCCAGATAATATTTATAACTGGAAGGTCTTTGAAGATGACCATGACATTTTAAAGTTTATTCAATGACTTGACATGTATGAAGGTCAACTCATTGATTGTAACACTTTGGTTGAGGAAATTGATGTAAAGATATGGTCCTAGGCAATGAACTAAAAGCATATATAGTAGTCAGGATGATCACATGTTAAATACTAGTAATGCTAAGGTAGAAGATTTGGAAGAGGTGAATTTGGGCTCACATAACACACCTCAAATGATTTATATTGGAAAAGGATTGGATCCATAGTTAAGATATAATCTAATAAAGTTATAAAGGAAATACAAGCATGTGTTTGCATGGTCTTATGATGATCTAAAAGCCTATAGAGAAGACCTTTTCCAACATGAGATCCCATTGAAACAAGATGTCAAACCATTTAGACAGAAGCAGAGACCTATTAATCCATTATTGGCTCCCAAAATGCAGTAGGAATTAGTCAAGTTAAGTGATGCAGGGATAATTCATCCTATCAGGCATTCAACTTGGGTATCTAACCTGGTCCTGGTCAGAAAGAAAAATGGTGATATTAGGTTATGTGTAGACTTTATAAACCTAAATGTTGCATCATTGAAAGACAATTATTCTCTACCCAATATGGAAGCAATGTTGCATAAAGTCACTGGAAGTGAATTATTGTCTATGATGGATGGTTTCTCTAGATATAACCAAGTGCTAGTGAAAGAATTTGAACAATTTAAAATAGCATTCACAACACCTTGAGGAACCTATGTGTATGTTAGAATGCCATTTGGCCTTAGGAATGCTGGAGCAACTTTTCAAAGAGCCATGGATGTTGCTTTCAAAGAATATATAGACTTATTTATGGTTGTGTACTAGGATGACATGACTACCTATTCCAAAATGGTCAAGGATCATTGTTCACATCTTGAAAAGATTTTTAACAAAGCTTTATAATATGGTGTGTCACTGAATCCAAAGAAGTGTAACTTTGCAGTCAAAGAAGGAAAACTATTGGGGCACATTGTATCAAAAGAAGGAATAAGAATTGATCTAGAGAGGGTGGAAGCAATCAAGAAGGTCATTGCAACCAAAAATCTTAAGGGTGTGCAATCTTTTTTGGGAAAAATCAATTTTCTTAGGAGGTTCATTGCCAACTTTGCTGAAATTTTCAAACCAATAGTCAAGTTACTCAAGAAAAATGTCAAATTCCAATGGACTACTGAAGCTCAAAATGCCTTTGAAAAAATTAAAGAGGTTGTTCAAGAGGCACTTGTGTTGAAGTCTCCTAATTATAGCAAACCTTTCTCACTCTTTTCTTTTGCATCATTTCACACTATTGCTGTTGTGCTACTACAAAAAGATGAAGAAAGTTTTGAGCATCCAATTGCATTTTTTAGTAAGTCTTTGCAGGCTGCTGAATTAAATTATGAGATGATGGAGAAGAAGACCTATGCATTGATAAAAGTCATAAAATATTTCAGGCCTTATTTAGTTTGTGCTAAATTTATTGCATATGTTCTACATGCAGTAGTGAAGGATGTTCTCACACAATCTGAAGTTACTAGTAAAAGATGTAAATGGCTTACTAGGATCCAAGAATTCAACTTGGAAATCCATATAACCAAGTTAGTAAGAGGGCTAGGCCTAACAAAACTAATGACTGAAGAGAACATGGATTTGGTCCTGATTAACAATGAGGGAACATCAGACATGACAATAACAAGTATTGAAATGCAACCATGGTATGTTGATGTTGTTTATTTCATTAAGAATGTCAAATGTCCAGAGCATATGACTGACAATCAAAAGAGAGCCTTAATATTAGAAGCTCAAAAATACACATGGATACAAGGAGATTTATACTGGAAAAATAGAGACGGAGTTTTGTTGTTTTACCTTGACAAATATCAAGCAAAGAGGGTCTTAAATGAAATGCATGCTGGTGTATGTGGGGGACATTATTCTACAAGGACTACTACCCATAAGATTTTGAGGGCTGGCTATTTATGGCCTACATTATTCAAAGACTCTTTCCAATTTGTTAAGAAATGTGAGGCTTGTCAGAAGTTTGCTTCTAAGTTGAAATATTCATGAGCATTGTTATTTATTCCAATAGTTGCAAAAGCACCATTTACAATGTGGGGAATGGATTTCATAGGTGAATTCACTGAGAAATCAACTAGGGGACATAGTTGGATACTTGTGGCAACTAACTATTTCACAAAATGGATAGAAGTTATTCCCACAAAAAAGGCTACAAGTAAAATAGTGATTGATTTCTTGCTAGATAATATTTTGACCAGATTTTTTGTCCCCATGAAGTTGATCACTGATAATGCAATGTGTTTTAGGTTAGATGAATTTAAGGAATTTTGTAAAGACAATGGAATCATGACATCTTATTCATCTCACTATCGCCCTCAAGAAAATGGATAGGCTGAATCCAATAACAAAAGCATTTTGACAATTCTGAAGAAAACATTAGAGAAAAATAAGAGAGCTTGGCACTCAAAATTGAAGCTTGCCCTATGGGAAGATAGGATTATAGTAAAGAAAGTTACCAAGAAGTCTTCATTTGAATTTGTCTATGGTTTACAGTCAAGGTTACCCATAAATAATTTGCTTCATGTTTATAAGTTTATCCTAGATGCAGAATTGGATATATCAGAGCCAATGCAAGATAGAATCATGTAGTTAACTAAATTAGATGAAATAAGAAGAGAAAGACAGAAGAGTAATATCAAGTTACAACAAAAAATGAAGTACCTCTTTGACAAGAGAGCCACTACCTCAAAATTCAAAACACATGATCTAGTGCTTCAATGGAATGTGAGAATAGAGGATAAGGGAAAGCATAAGAAGTTTGAATTAGTATGGCTTGGCCCCTATATAATTCATGAAGGTTTTGGGTAGGATTCTTACTTGTTGAAAAATGTGGATGGAGAAGTCTTTGAGTTTCCAGTGCATGGGAAATTCTTAAAGCCCTTTTTCAACTGAAAGTTCTGGTCCTTATGCACATGTAAGTTTTTAGTAAAATTGTACAATTTTTCTTTTCAGTCGTGTGTTTTTCTTCTTGCTTTAGGTTAGGAATTTTTTTGTCTGCTTTCCCAGAGATATGTGGTTCTTGCTTAAACTCTCATTTAAACATCCTCAGATAGAGCCACTATTGGTAGTTTTTCCATTTTTGGTGTTTTATCCTTCAAAATTTTGGATTTCTGTTCTCTACCCCTATTTTTTGTGGTTCAATTTCTAATTTTTCTAGCCCCAGAAGTTCCAATTTTCTTTTAAAGGGAAAAACCCTAGGTTTAAAGTCTTATTGCCTTTGAAAATTCAAGAAACCCTAAAAATTCTCACCCAAGTCTATTTGGTTGTTACCTTTTTCAAATAACTTAAAAGATCTTTTAAAGCATGTGTGCTTTTATCTCCCCAATTAGTCACTTAGTCTCCCAAGAAGATTAGCATATTCCTTGTTATTTAGTGATTACCCAAAAACCTTTTGTCACTCATTCTCATCATCCTAGCAGGTATGTCTTTGGCAGTCAGTGATTCAGTGACATGGTTATCTTTGAGTCTCCTAATGAAGTGGTTAAGTTACAAAAGTTGCAGTGACTTGGTGAGGACCATTAGATCGAGTTCTAAGTGATGGTTGGTGTTTATTCTCATCACTTGACTAAGCTTAAGTGATTCTTCTTGTGACTTGGAGAATGTAAGTATTTGTGCAATCTCTAGATTTAACCATAGTTTAAAAGGATATAAAGCGACGAGGAGAGGTCTTCAGTTGCGTGGTCACTAGATGAAGATGAGTTAAGAAGGGAGTTTTCAAAGTAGTTTTTGATCATTGATTTAAGCTTCATCGAGCAGTGGTCTCATGATCTCACAATCAAACCAAAGGTTAAGAAATGTTTCAGCGATTTTGAGATTTGCATAGTCGCTTAGTCTCCGGATCAAACTCAAGTTAAGAATTTTGTTCAGCGATTATGAGATTATCTTCAGTCAGGTAATCTCTAGACAAGCCAGAGTTAAGTGTTGACCAAAGTCAGGAGATTGAAGAAAGTATGAATTTTTGCTTGCTAAAATTTGTGACATGTCTCCTCATGATTAATTGATTAGAAATGAAAAATGTAAATAGGAAGGCGGGCTTGACTATAGTCGCCAGATCTCTAGAAGAGATAAATTAAAGTTTTCATGTCTTTAGTCGTTGAATCTGTTAGTACTTTTCTATATTTTTGTTATCTTCCTAATTTCATGTTCAATCCCTCTACTTTTTTCTCATATCCTTAAAGGTTCAAATTCTATCAAAAAATTCCCAAAGCTAAGTGCTAGGGCATAAAATCCCTTTATATGCCTTCAAAATTAGAAAAATCCCTAATTTGACCTAGCAACATTCTATTTCTCTGTTACTTTATCAGGTCACTTAAACTTTCATAAAGGCATGTGCACTTTAAATTTTCCTTTAGTCACTCAGTCTCTCATTGAAATCAACATATTCCTTTTTGTTCATGACTCTCGGAAAGCCTTTATCGTGCAGTCTCTCTAATCTTTTAGAATATTCCTTCTCTTTGTGTGACTTGTCGGAGGGTTAGCTTTTCTTTCAGTCGCTAGTTCTCTAGTTCCCTGGAGGTTAAGTCTTTCTATTCAGTGATTAGGTGACTATGTTGTCATGTAATCTCTTGATCTTGGTGATTAAGTGACTTAGTATCCCGCGACTTGGAGATAACTGAGGTCACTAGGTTGGTGGATATACCTTGGGTCAGAATGGTGTCAGAGCAAGTTAAAAATTCTCAATTGGTAGTGTGCCATGTGTCCTTATGGGCCCAATTTTTCTTGAATTAAGTCACAAGATCTCCAGATGTGGCGGTTAGTCGCCAGATCTCATGAAGTCTAGCAGTTAGTGTAAAAGATGCCGAGACCTAGCAAATAACCTAGTCGTGTGATCACTAAATGCTAGCGGTTAAGGTCAAGATGTTCTGAGACTACATGATTAACCTTGGTTGCATGGTCACTAGATCCCACACAGTTTAGCAAAAATGTTTAGAGACTCCCCTAGCAGTTAGTCGCCAAGTTGCGATAGTCAAGGATAGCATCTGGTGACTTTCTTGGCAGTTAGTCACCAAGTCTCCAGATCTTGGTGGTTCATTTAGAGACTAAAATTTTTGCATAGTCGTCAGATCTCCAGATCGGCTAAGGTCAGAAATGAGTTGGAGCAGCCAGTTTGTGGGATCAATCAGAGTATGACACATGGAAGTGAGGTGTTCAAAAGGATACAACTTAGCAATGACATGGATTGATAAACAAATCATAAGGTGCCATGTGTTTGAGTGGGCCCAAGTTTTTTGAGCTCAATCTCTTAGTCACGGGATGCAGACCAAATATTCTTTTCTATTAAGCGACTATGATTTTTCTTTAGTCGGGTGATCTCCAAATGAAATCCAAATATTACTTTTTGACTGGCGACTATGAGATGTGGTTAGTTGCGTGATCTCAATGGTTAGAAATAAGCATTCAAAGACTTGGTGGGTAGTTTGTCACCAAGTCACAGTGGTTAACGATAGCATCCAGCGACCCTAGTTAGCTGCTAGTCGCCAAGTCACTAGCTAGCGGGCGGTTAGTGATTTCTTCTTTCACATGTTCATTTTTCATTGGTCGAGAGTTGATGATGTGGCTGGTGACTTTCTCAGGGGTCGTTTAACCATTCTAATTGATTTTTTATGGGTTGTCTAATTTTTCAGGAAGGAGGAGGATCGACAGCTGTGTTTTAAACTTGATTGATTAACTATTATCGGTTGATTTTTTATTTTTTAAGAATCAAAGTTTTGCATAAAGTAAAGAAATAATGTGCCAGAGTGTATTCAATCTAATTTCTTTCTTCTGAGGCTATAAATATGGAGGTTTTACAATTGAGCAATGAATGCATTTTCTGGTGGTTGAGCTGCATAAGATTTGATCTCTTTCACCACCATGAATTTGGTCTTTTCTATAGGGTTTTCTCTGCAGGGTTTGAAAACATAGCGATGTGTAACAGGTGGAGGTACCAGTACATCTCCTATACAAGTGAAAATTGATGTTCTACCTACTTCTTGAGCCAAGAAAACCCTGCAATTTTTTTTTTACTTTTAAAGAGTATAGTTGAGATATAAAGAGATATTTATTATAAGGATGACAACAAAGAGATGGCAATCAAATTTTCTTGAGGAAATCAAGGAAAGAATTGAAGACATAATGAAAGGCAGCTATCTGCAAGATCTCTCCAAATCTGATTGATGCTTCTATTATAAACCTGATAGGGTTTTTGTAAAGTTTTTAGGTAAAATTTTGTAAACCCTAGAATGATCAGTAGCTTGTTACAGCTCCTTGTATATAAGGGATTTTCCATGATCATTCCAGGCATTGGGATTTTAGGTGTTGAGAATAAAAAAAAAATTAAATCCTAACCCTCAGTTTGAGATTGTAATATTTTACATCATTCTCTTATCAAAGCAGTAGAGAAGAAGTATAGGTTGTTGTTATTGTCTTACAAGCTTGCTATTCTGGATATGTTGTATGCAAATGGTGAAAGGTTATACTTAATACAAATCTCAAATCTTTGTCTCTCCTTTGTATTCATTCTGTGAATCTATAAGTCTTTTAGAGATTTATGTGTATGTGTCTTTGCCTTGAGTTCTGATCTAGGATTGGATTAAATATTGCTCAGAGTGGGATATATGTTCATTATATTTACATGAAGGATTCTTATAAGTAGGAAAGAGTTAAGGTATTTGTATTTATGTTTAGAGACCATATCTTCTTCAAACATCTTTGTATTCATCTTATTTTCTAGTGACTCTATGCCCAATAGATAAGGCACTGACCTATATGGACCTATCTTTGTTTTATAAGGAATTATTGAAATTATTGTAATCAACAAAATATTTGAGTATGAGTCATTTTACTTTACTTTACTTATAGTTGTTCTACCTAGTGATGGAGAGTCAATGAATAATAATTTGTTATTTAGTACTTTCTCACTGTTACCTATTGTAAGATCCAGTATTAAGTAAGGAATAGAGTTGTATCTATTGGATCAAGTGTACCCACCTTAGTTTTGCAAAGCCAAAAGTGCAAACGGCAGTCTTTTCCCTATAGTTGGTCTAGTTACTTATAGATTTCTCACATTTGGAATTAACCACTCCTTAATATCAGTCATAAGTATATTGGTGTCTCTTGGAGGGTAAAATCTTTTAAAGAACCAACAAAATGGTGACTCTGCTAGGGATCTTGTTAAGAAAGTTATAAGTAATGGAGGTACAAGTTGAGCTAGACTCCTGACCTACTTACTTTAAAGCCAGTTGGTTACCTTTGAATATAGAGTTGATTCCTTTTCAAAAAATTGCCTACCTTTTCCTGTTTATTTAAAAATTATAAAAAAATCTCATTTATCTTGGGTGGCGACTCTAAAAATCTTTGTGACTAGTGCTAAGTCAAGTATTGATATATCACAATGAGTTTCAAAAACACAAGGTCTTGGAGGAAGGAACACCTAGAAAAAAAATTTCATGGTGAGCTCCCAGTTACATTTAGGCGAGGTCAAGTTAGAAGAGAAAAAAGTATCAAGGACATGTCTCTTACCTGAAAGAAAAAGGGAGGTTCTAGACAAGAAAGTGTTGCTCCTCCTAGTCAGGAGGGAAATGCCTCAGAATATGAAGAGGTAGTTGATTTAGGCTTAAACCAGTATGAGGATTATTATTCTCTTTCAGAAAGAGAGGGTGAAAGGTTACCCTACAACATGAGAATAATCCCTAATAGATGGTATGGAGGGGAGAGGAGATCTAAAAGTAAGAACAAGAGTGGACAAGACTTTGTCCCCCCTTTCACCCTTGGCTCATCATTGCCCCAAGGTCTCCATGAGTTTTGGGATCAATAAAAAGAGCCTCAAGCATAATAGGTTGAATCTGAAATAAATTTCCCTAATTCTGAGGAAATATTTGAGGAAGTGTATGAATTGGAAAGGAGAATTCATGAACAAGAATCCATAAGGAAGAAGAGAGAAAAGGAAAAAGAAGAAAAAATTAGGCATGCCATGATAAGGGCTGACCAACTAAGAAGGCAACTATTTAATTTAGAGGCTATAAACCATATCCCCATTCTTGAGTAGACAAGTGAATAGCCCATTGTCCAACAAGTGTTTGAAACAAGGAACCCTAGGGATAAGGGAAAGTAGAAAGTAGTGGGTGTCTCAATTAATGAACCAGTAGGCCCCAAATGTCCCATAGATTCCACTTTAAGATTGGAAGCAGATCTTGAAAAGGCTAAAAAGGAACAAGAATTGTTAGCTAAAGAACTTGAAAAGGTAGAATTAGAAGCCTCAATATTAGAGATGAGAAAGAAGATTGACTTCCTAAGATGGTCTATAGGACCCACTAATTTTGCTAATTCTACTGTTACACAAGGGGAAAATGTTTCAAATTTAGCAAATCAAATAGCTAGTGTTCCCCATCAGGGGGACTCAAAATCGCTACCATGACAAATACTAATGCATCTACATGTCAAGGTGCTAGTATTTTTAACATGGGGGTTATACATGAAAGATGTAAACAGTTGGTTTTGACTAGCATCCCTGGATATCCTAACCCCGTCCCTAAAGAAATCAGGAAGAAACTTCCTAAGTTCATTGGAAGTAATGTTGTTACTTGTGAAGAGCACCTAAAAAAGTTTATTGATGTGATTGATGATTATAACATTGTGCCTAATGATGTTATCATGAAATTATTTGTACAATCCCTAACAAAAGATTAAAGGGATTGGTTTAGGGCTTTGCCACATGGTAGCATAGGTTCATGGGATCAGCTTAGTCATTGTTTCAAAGAATAGTATGGTGATAAAACACATGAGGGATTTATGCTAAATGAATTTAATAACATAAAGAATAATTTCAATGAGGATGTTGTTGAGTTTAATGTCAGATTTCAAAAGGCCATGCATAAACTCTTGCAAGTCATCAGACTGGATGATAGAGTTTTTCTTGTCACATATTTAAATGCTTTTGATTCTAAGATGGGTTACCTTTTGAGAGATAAGAATCCAAGGAGTCTTGTTGAAGCTTACAAGCTAGCTATGAACATAGAGAGTAACCGAAGAATTTTAAGAAAATTGGGAAGAAGAGAAGATAACAAATCACAGTTGTTGAGAAGAAAAGACCCAGGGAAACCTATGAATGTAACACCCAAGGATGATGATAAATTAAAGAAAATCTTGAAGGCCTTAAAGGATATAAAGCCTAGTGAGAATAGAAATAATAAATTTATATGAGGGGATAAGCCTACCTTTAATAATTTCAATGAATTACCAAGAATGCAGAATTATCTATACAATACCCAATGGAAAGATGGGAAGCCTATCCTTCCTGAGAGAAAAGATAAACCAAATGATAGGACCCCTGATCCATTACAAAGGAGCTCAATGAATGTGGTGGAAGATGTCCCATGGTGTATTATTTGTCAGTCACCACATGATCCAAATTATTATGTCATATCCCAAAGTGTCTCTTCATAGGAGGAGCATGAATGTAATGAGGAACAACCTTATGATGACCAAGGATGTGGGATGAATTCTTCCCATATATGCGATGAGGTTGACTCTGCTGAAGAAGATGAAAATCAGGATGTTTTTAATTCTCAGACCAAAATTGAATCATACCACCAACAAGTTTTTTTAGATGAAGATAGTGAGCTTGATAACATTTAGTGCAATGTTTTGAAAGTTAAGGAAACAGTTTTTTTGAGAAGGCCTTCTAATGAGGAAATTTCCTTGATAACAGTAGATATGGCTATTCAAGCCAAAATAGGTTATAACTTGAGAAGTAGAGTGGTTGGTAATCCAAATTAGAAGCCTGCTGGAATTTTCATCAAGAAAGCAGATAAGGATGTAAAAATATCCTAGGATAAGCCTAAGGATGCTAATGTTGTTGATAGGGTCAAAATAAAGAAAAATGTTAGGCCTAACATTGCTTGTAAGGTAAAATCCAAACACATTGTTGAGGTTGTTCCAACTTTGTAGGAAGAGGATAGAGCCCATATTGTAAAACCTACAGACATATCTATCCAGGAGACTAATAAAGAAGTTGCAATTTTGAAGCCAGATATTTTTGATTCAAAGTATGTCCCAATTGATATGAGAAAATTGTTGTCTTAGATTACTATCAAATTTCCATTGCTAGAGATGATGAGAATAGAAGAGCACAAGGAAAAGGCCCTAAATTGGGTAAATGGTGTGGTATATATAGAGTCCCAAAAAATAAAAAGATTTGAGAAAAAAATAGCAGCTTTGAATGATGAAAATGAAAATTGTAATGAGGAGATTGTTTCTGAAATCCCCCAAATTTATTTGGATACAAATGTTGTTAGTACTATAGCAGGAACAATTGATCCTTTCTTTCTAACTTTGTAGATAAATGGAAAGCTGCTAAAAAATTGTATGATTGAGTCTGGAGCATCAAACACTGTTATGCCTACTGAGGTTATGAAGTCATTAGGGCTAAAGGTGGACACTCCCCATGGAAGATGTCAAGCAATGGATTCAAGAGAAGTACTAGTTTTGGGCACTATCAAAGCTTTACCTTATAGATTGGTAGCATACCCTGGTAGACAATTGACCATGAGTGTTTTGGTTGTTGACATCCCTCCACAATATGGGATGTTATTATCAAGAAAGTGGAGTACTTCTATGGGAGGTAGCATACAATGTGATTTATCATTTTCCACTTTCAATTTGGAGGGATAGAACATTAAGGTTTCTAGAGAACTCAAAACTTGACATATGATTGAAGAGGAAGAAGAAGACACCATAAATTGTTTCCTTGATACTGACATTAATGCTTTCAAAGTCCAAAATAAGGAAGTAGAGGAGGATGTTGAGCCTGCCCACAAGTCAAAAATCCAGGAGGGATGCATTGATCTTAACAATTTGTGGACCATGTATTTTGATGGTGCAAATAGCAAGGAAGGATCTGGAGCTGGAATATTGATCATATCTCTGAATGGTAAAACTTTCAAATTCTCCTTTACTTTGCTATTCTCATGCACAAATAATGTTGTAGAATATGAAGCTCTATTAATAGGTCTAAGGTTGGCATCAAGGCATGGCATAAAATTTTTTAAAGTAGTGGGTGACTCTGAGTTAGTTGTTTCCCAAGTTAGATCAAAGTATGCTTCAAAGAATCAAAAATTGATGCAATATAGGAATGCAGTGGGATGAGATTGAAAGTTTCAGTGCTTTTAATATTTATTGGATGGAAAGAAGTCAAAATAGGATGGCAGATTTGTTGGCTAATGTGGCTCTTAGGCCTGAAGATATTATGTTTGTAGATATATCTAATATAGAGGTACAAGCTAGGCCTTCCATCCCTAATAATGTGGAAAATTGGAAAGTCTTTTCTGATGATCAAGACATATTAAGATTCATGCAATGTGAATCTCACTTTGGTGACAAAGAAATGGATTTCAATACTTATGTTGATACAATGAATGGTAAAGATTTTATTTTTGGGAAAGAGGTTTTGTAGTTAAAATCAAATAGAGTTCCCAAAGAATTAGTTTCTCTTGAAAGGGTGTTTGACAATAAAGACAAGGCTTTCTCTACTAGTACTAATAAAACCAATGAGCTTGAGGAAGTAAACTTAGGCACAAGACTTGTTCCCAAGAAGGTTTATATAGGCAAGTGTATGTCCCCTGCGACTAGGAAAAATTTGATTGATCTTCTTAGAAAATTTAGGCATGTTTTCGCCTGGTCTTATGAAGATCTCAAAGCCTATAGGGAGGACCTCTTTCAACATGAGATTCCACTCAAAGAGGGTACAAAACCTTTTAGGAAAAAGTTAAGACCTGTTAACCCTGCCTTGGCACCTAAGATGCAGGGTGAACTCAAGAAGATGATGGATGCTAGAATAATCAAGCCTATTAGGCACTCCACCTGGGTTTCAAATTTGGTGCCTATCAGAAAGAAGAATGGTGACATTAGGCTTTGTGTTGATTTTAGAAATCTTAACATAAATTCTATAAAGGATAACTATGGATTACCAAATATGGAGAACATGTTGCAGAAAGTCACAGGGTCAGAATTGATGTCCATGATGGATGGCTTCTTTGGTTACAATCAGGTTATGGTTAAGGACACTGAGTAGTTTGAAGCTGCATTTACAACCCCATGGGGGACATATGTCTATGTAAGGATGCCTTTTGGGTTGACTAATGCTGGTGCAACTTTTCAAAGGGCTATGGATGTAGCTTTTGTAGATTTTATTGACAGGTTTATGGTGGTATATCAAGATGATTTGATAGCCTTCTCAGCTAAAGAAGAACAACATTGCCAACATCTAGAAAAAATATTCATCAAAGCATTAGAATATGGGGTTTCTTTGAACCCAAAGAAGTGTGCCTTTGGTGTGGTAGAGGGAAAACTTCTAGGGAACATTGTTTCAAAGGATGGGGTGAGGATAGACCCTAAAAGAGTTGAAGCTATTGATAAGCTATCTTTACCAAAGAATATCAAGGGGATTCAGTCCTTTCTAGGATAGGTTAATTTCTTAAGGAGGTTTATTACAAACTTTGCAGAAATCAGCATTCCCATATCAAGAATGTTGAAGAAAGGAGCAAAGTTTGAATGGAGTGTGGAAGTGATACATGCTTTCAATGGTATTAAAAGGGCTATCAAGCATGCCCCAGTCTTGAAAAAACTAGATTACAGCAAACCAATGCAGATCTTCTCCTTTGCATCTACCCATACTGTTGCAGTAGTACTATTACAGAAAAATGCTGATGGTTTTGAGCAACCTATTTCCTTTTTCAGAAAGACCTTGTAGGTAGCTAAATTGAATTATGATATCATTGAGAAGCAAGCTTATGCCCTGATAAGGGTTGTTAAAACATTTAGGTGTTATTTGGTAGGAGCCACAGTGGTTGCCTACGTTCCAAGTGCTGCAGTCAAGGATATCCTAATCTAGCAAGAAGTTTCAGGAAGAAGATGTAGATGGATCAACATGATTCAATAATTTAATGTTGACATCCACATTACAAAGTTGGTAAGAGGGTTGGGCTTAGAAAAGTTGATGGCCCAAAGCAACCCGAATGCAAACCAGATAAACATGTTGGAGGAAAATCAAAGACCTTTTGTGTGTAACATGGATTGTTGTGAGTGGTACAAGGATATTGTTAAATATTTGCAAAAAATGGTTTTACCCCTTGAACTAGATGATAAAAAGAAAAGAACTATTAAGCTTCATTCAATAAGATATACAATTATTGGTGGTGAGTTATGGTGGAGGAGCAATGAAGGTGTCTTGCTTAGATGTGTAGACCAGGACAAAGCCAGATTCTTGCTAGAAGAAATGCACAATGGGGTTTGTGGGGGACACTATATGGAAAAGACCATAGGTCACAAGATCATTAGGTCAAGTTTTTGGTGGCCTACACTTTTTAAAGATACTCATCAATTTGTAAATAAATGTGACCCTTGTAAGAAATTTGTAGGAAAATTGAAATTTAATGGAAATTTGCCTCTAAAGCCTGTAACCGTTCAGGCCCCTTTCCAAAAATGGGGTATGGAATTTATTGGAGAAATCCCAAACAAGTCTAGTGGTGGAAATTCTTACATTTTAGTAGCAACTGATTACTTCACCAAGTGGGTTGAAGCAATCCCTTCAAAAAGAGCAACTAGTAAGGTGGTAATAGATTTTATGACACAGAATATCCTTACTAGGTTTGGTTGCCCAGAAACTATGGTGGTTGATAATGCAATGTGCTTTAGGTCAGAGGAGTTTGTTGACTTATATCATAATAATGGTATTAAAATCTCATATTCATCTCCTTACCACCCACAAGGCAATGGCCAAGCCGAATCTAGTAAAAAGAGTCTAATCAAAATATTGAAAAGGGTACTGGATAAAAATAAAAGAGCCTAGGATTCTAAGTTATTGCAAGCCTTATGGGATGATAGGGTTACAATAAAGAAAGCAATAGGGTGTGCCCCTTTTGACTTAGTTTATGGAATTAATGCAAGATTACCCCAAAATAACTTGCTATAGATGTACCAATTCATATAGGCCTATGATGATGATCTGGAAGATGAGATGACTATCAGAATAAATGACTTGATTCAATTGAATGAGGTAAGAAATGATGCACATGCCAGAAATCAAAGGATGCAGGCCAGGTGCAAATTTTTGTATGATAGAAGGACTACTCAGAGAAGTTTTGAAAATGGTGACCTAGTCATGACGTGGAATGCAAGATTGGAAGATAAGGGAAAGCATGGGAAGTTTGATCCCATCTGGTTAGGCCCTTATAGCATTGAAGGGAAATTTGGAATAGGTTCATATTTATTGAAGAATATGACAGGAGAACCCATGGAATTTCCATTTCATGGGTGATTTTTGAAATTTTACTTCTCTTGAAAGATTTTCTAAGTTCTTGTGTAGTTCCTAGTTTAGGGTTTTGTGTATAGTTCCTTTTTTTCAGTCAAAGTTTTATTTTGGTCTATTGTACCAAGAGATTTTGTGGTTCTTGTTCAAACTGGTGTTTAACCATCCTCATATAGAGCCACTATTGGTACTTTTCTCTATTTTTGTTATCTTCATGATTTCATGTTCAATCCCTTTGCTTTTCTCTCATATCCTTAAAGGTTCAAATTCTATCAAAAAATTACAAAACCTAAGTGCTAGGGCATAAAATCCCTTTGTATGCCTTCAAAAATTAGAAAAAGCCCTAATTTGACCTAGCAGCATTCTATTCCTCTGTTACTTTATTAGGTCACTTAAACTTTCATAAAAGCATGTGCGCTTTAAATTTTCCTCCAGTCGCTCAGTCTCCTAATGAAATCAACATATTCTTTTTTGTTCAACGACTCTCAGAAAGCCTTTGTTGCATAGTCTCTCTAATCCTTCAGAATATTCCTTCTCTTTTTGTGACTTACTGGGTGGTTAACTTTTCTTTCAGTTGCCAGTTCTCCAGTTCCCTAGTGGTTAAGTCTTTCTATTCAGTGATTGGGTGACTGTGTTGTCACGTAATCTCTTGATCCCAGTGGTTAAGTGACTTAGCATCCCATGACTTGGAGATAACTGAGGTTTCCAGGTTGGTGGATATACCTTGGGTCAGAATGGTGTCAGAGCAGGTTAAAAATTCTCAATTGTTAATGTGCCACGTGTCCTTACGGGCCCCCTTCTTCTTGGATTCAGTCACGAGATCTCCAGATGCAGTGCTTAGTCAATAGATCTCATAAAGTCTATTAGTTAGCATAAAATATGACAAGACCTAGTGACTAACCTAGTCACGTGATCTCTAAGTGCTAGTGGTTAAGGTCAAGATGTTTTGAGATTGTGTGACTAACCTTGGTCGCATGGTCACTGGATCCCACATAGTTTAGCGAAAATGTTCAGAGACTCCCCTAGCAGTTAGTTGCCAAGTTATGACAGTTAAGGATAGAATCTAGTGACTTGCCTAGTGGTTAGTTGCCAAGTCTCTAGATCTTGGTGGTTCATTCAGAGACTAAAAATTTCACATAGTCACTAGATCTCTAGATCGGCTGAGGTCAAAAATGAGTTGGAGCAGCCAGTTTGTGGGATCAATTAGAGTATGACACATGGAAGTGAGATGTTCAAAAGAATATAGCTTAGTGATGACATGGATTGATAGACAAATCATAAGGTGCCATGTGTCTAGGTGCGCCCAAGTTTTTTGAGCTCAGTATCTTAGTCGCGGGATGTAGACTGAATATTCTTTTCTATTAAGAGACTATGATTTTTCTTTAGTCAAGTGATCTCCCAATGAAATCTGATTATTCCTTTTTGACTGGTGACTGTGAGATGCATTTAGTCATGTGATCTTAGTGGTTAGAAATAAGCATTCAGAGACTTGGCAGGTGGTTTGTCACCAAGTCGCAGTGGTTAACGATAGCATCTAGTGACCCCAGTTAGCTTCTAGTCGCCAGGTCCCTAGGTGGTGGGCGGTTAGTGATTTCTTCTTTGATGTGTTCATTTTTTATTGGTCGAGAGTTGATGATGTGGCCGGGGACTTTCTCAGGGGTAGTTTGACAATTTTGATTGATTTTTTATGGGCCATCTAATTTGTCAAGAAGGATGATGTTCGACGACTGTGTTTTAAACTTGATTGATTAACTGTTGTTAGTTGATTTTTGAGTTTTTAAGAGTCAAGGTTTTGCAGAAAATAAAGAAATAATGTGCTAGATTGTATTCGGTCTGATTTCTTTCTTCTGAGGCTATAAATATGGAGGTTTTACAGTTGAGCAATGAATGCATTTTCTGGTGGTTGAGCTGCATAAGAATTGATCTCTTTCACCGCCATGAATTTGGTCTTTTCTATAGGGTTTTCTCTACAGGGTTTGAACACATAGCAGTCTGTAATAGGTGGAGCTACTAGTACCTCTCCTATACAAGTGAAAATTGATGTTCTACCTACTTCTTGAGCCAAGAAAATGCTACAATTTTTTTTACTTTTAAAGAGTGTAGTTGAGATATAAAGAGATATTTATTATAGGGATGAAAATGAAGAGATGGAAATCATATTTGCTTGAGGAAATCAAGGAAAGAATTGAAGACATAAAGAAAGGTGGGTATCTGCAAGATCTCTCCAAATCTAATCGATGCTTTTATTATAAACCTAGTAGGGTTTTTGTAAAGTTTTTTAGGTAAAATTTTGTAAACCCTAGAATGATCAGTAGCTTGTTGCATCTCCTTGTATATAAGGGATTTTTCATGATCATTCTAGGCATTGGGAGTTTAGGTGTTGAGAATACAAAATTTTTGAAACCCTAACCCTTAGTCTAAGATTGTAATATTTTACATCATTCTCTTATCAAAGTAGTAGAGAAGAAGTACAGGTTGTTGTTATTGTCTTACAAGCTTGTTGTTTTGGATATGTCGTATGCAAATAGTGAAAGGTTATACTTAATACAAATCTCAAATCGTTGTCTCTCCTTTGTGTTCATTCTATGAATCTATAAGTCTTTTAGAGATTTATGTGTGTCTCTTTGCCTTGAGTTATGATCTAGGATTGGATTAAATATTGCTCAGAGTGGGATATATGTTCATTAGATTTACATGAAGGATTCTTATAAGTAGGAAAGAGTTGAGCTATTTATATTTATGTTTAGAGACCATATCTTCTTCAAAAATCTTTGTATTCATCTTATTTTCTAGTGACTCTATGCCCAATAGATAAGGCACTGACCTATATGGACCTATCTTTTTTTTATAAGGAATGATTGAAATTATTGTAATCAACAAAATATTTGAATACGAGTCATTTTACTTTACTTTACTTATAGTTGTTGTACCTAGTGATGGAGAGTCAATGAATAATAGGTTGTTATTTAGTACTTTCTCACTCTTATCTATTGTAAGATCTAGTATTAAGTAAGGAATAGAGTTGTATCTAGTGGATCAGGTGTACCCACCTTGGTTTTGCAGAGCCAAAAGTGTAGAGGACAGTCTTGTCCCTATAGTTGTTCCAGTTACTTATAAATTTCTCACATTTGGAAATAACCACTCCTTAATATCAGTCATAAGTATATTGGTCTCTCTTGGAGTGTAAAATATTTTGAAGAACTAATAGAATCTCTATATAGTTAAGTCGGAAGGTCTCAAGAAGAAGTTTGAAAATTCAACTGGCTTCAGTGACTAAGAGATACACTATTGTTGCTAGATCTCTTGATGACTCTTTGTCGCCAAGTCTCGAGATGAATTCAAAAGAAAATATTTTTGCAGGGATTGAAATAATGACCATAGTCACCAAATCTCAAGATGGAAAATATAAGTGAACTTGGTCGCTCAATCTCCAAATAAGCTCAAAAGGTCTTAAATCTTTTAGCGACTATGATTTTCCACCTTGGTCGCTAGGTCTCCAGATAAAATGAAAGTTGTTATATGACTAAATTTTCTATAGTCACTAGATCTACATAACTGTTGAAAAGGCACCAACTTCTGTAGTGATTACGAGAGAGTGTTGTAGTCGCTAGATCACCAGAAAATTAAATTTGATTACCTATCATTTTCTCAGCCACGGCTAGTGAATTGAAGTCTTGGGCATGCCAAGTAATTATTGCATTTAATTCAGCTGAATAAGTATGGTTGTTCTCTATTCATTTCAAATTACCAAGCATTCAAAAGACCAGAGTGATAGAATTTCTCAGAGCAATTGCAAAGTTCAGAACATCCAAAATTTGTAGAAGAGTTTCAAATTGTAGACAAAATGAGAAAACCATCAGTCAATGGGGCCTCTACTGGAAAAGGAGGAAAAGAGAAAGTTAAGGAGATTTTTTTAAGATGAATTCCTCACTCTACTACCAGGCTCATCATAGAATAAGAAGGTTAGTGATGAATGTTTCATTGATGACCTTGCTTATTATAGAGATTCTAGGACACCGAATGTCACTAGAATGTGCCTATTTAAATACTTTTATAAGAATGTTTAGAGTCCAGTCCCTGTCTCAAACCCTTGGACGTCTGGATTAGGAAATTTGATAGTTCTTGAGGTCTTCCTAGATGTAGATGTTTTAATTGTCCTATCCCATAGATATGAACCTCTTTCTAAAACAATTAGGAAAGATGATGGTTCTCCTCTGGTCACTCTTGATCATAGTTCATTTATAAGGGCTTTTGGTATCCAGTTTTCAATGGCTACTAAAATAAATTTACAGGCCTTGGCCAATAGGTATACTAGGGAGGCTACTGTGGTGGAAAAAGAAATTCAAGCCCATCTGTCGAGAGAAAATAGAAATTACATTGTGCCAATTGCTGGGTCAGCGGCCCCTTTTTTCTATAAGGATCTCAAATTCTACATGAAATATATTGCATACAGATTATGAAAAGTTCTAGGGATTGATGGTGGGGAGAGAATCACCACGGACCTGCTAATGATGGTTTTGGATTCCTTGAGTCTTCATGTGGCAAGGGGATATGATTATATAGGTTTTATAATAAAAATAATGCATGAGGGTTTATAAGCTTTGAAGAACCACGTGTCTGGTTTTTGTTCTATGCCAAGGTTCATGCATTATTCTTTGCTGATGCATCTTATTTTGTACTTCAATAATGACATCATGAACATGGATAAACTTGAGCCATAGATGATGTATCAAGGGCAACCAAACCCAGTGCAATACTGGATAAGGGCTTGGACTCCTTCCACAAGAAGTGATTTTTGTGTATTTGAGAATTAGATGGTTCAGCCTATCCTCCTCAGCTTAGGGATTAATATTTCTAGGTTTTCTAAATAAGTTTTGCAGCTAGTGAGGCCTAAACAATTTGTTGATAAATGGAATAAGGGACATAATTGGGGAGATATATACTATGAAAAGGGGAATACTATGATTAGAGTATACAGATGCCCTTAGCCTCCCCACATGCTACCATTCTTTATTCCACTAAGAGTGGCATTTTTCAATTTCATCTAGCAGCTTATGTTGACTGAGAAGGAGCATCTGGCTTCACATAGGAAGGGAACCTTTAGTCCTAGGAACTTTATAGTGCATAGTATCACAATAGGCAAGAATGCCTTCAGCAAGGTTGATGATTGGGTGGTGCAATTTAGGATGCATGCTGCCTCACATGGGTATGTGGAAACAAAAGGATTCATGGTTTTTGCCAGGCAATATTACATGCCTAGCATTCCATTCAATAAAAGACATGAGGAGTACCCTGAAGAGGATGTATTGAGAAATATAATAGAAGATGAGGAGGTGACAATAAGAGCTAATCAAATACATGAATTTTATGCTATGGAGAAGTGAGTGAGACAAAAAGGATTGGCATTTAGTGGTTTCTTCCCTAAATTTCCTTATATTCAAAGGCTTGAACAAGTGATGTCTCAATTTAACACCTTGATGAGAGGTTTTGAAGATCAAATTGATGAGAATGATAAGAAAGGGGATGTCCATTCTGAATCTGAGTGTGATGAGGATAGTGATGGTGGCTATTATGTGCATAGCATCCCTCCCCTAGAATAGATAATGGCTAAAAGGCATCGAGTTGAGGAAAATATTGTTGACATAACAGAGCTCCCTAGCTCTCAAGATACAAGTGAACCACCTACAAAGAAGAAGAAATTATTGGTTGGAAAATCTTCTCAAGTGAAGAAGAAGGACAAGATAAAAGCCCTATTCCCTAGAACTGGTGTCCATGATCACCAATTGAGAAATAAAATAAGGGAAGAGAAGAGGAAATGAAAGCTTGAAGAAGAAAATGTTGAGTTTCCCTTGGCTCTATGCCAAGATGAGAGAATGATTGAACAAGATGCCTTCTTAAAGGATGATAGTTTCATAGAGTCAGAGGAATTCAAAAGATTCTTGATTTGGCACAAACAAAAATAGGTTGCATCTAGTGTGAAAATCATTGAAGAGGGTCAAGTACTAGAGGAGGTAGTGCAACAATTAAGAGAATATGACCTTGAAGCTAAAACACTCACCCTAGATGAGGCTAGACAAGTAGTAAAAAAGAGCAATATGTTACTTGTTCCTGGGTGGAACTTGCATTCATACTTTATTATTGATCAAATAAAAAGGTAGGAAGACATAACTTTGTCTTTGGAAACCCAAGTGGGGGATATCATTAGAGGATTTGGGTACAACCCAAAAAATCAAGCATTAGCTCTGTGGAGTCTTTATCCTAAGGATAAAAAGCCTTCAATTTTGAATGTGAAGGAGTAGATGGATGGTGATAAGATTGTGTGGTCCATCCACAACATAGGGGACCTTGAGATTTCTCAAGTGTTAACCTATTTTTCTAGATTAAATGAGGATAAGACAAAGTAGCTATCAGAAAGGTATGGCTCACTTCTAGAGGACTATAGTGCATTGTTGAAGGACAGGGATCTCTACATAATAAAGGCACTAGAAAAATCTCTTATAGACTTAGAAATTCAAATCATGAATACTCTTGTAGTAGCTCCTGCACCTCCTGAGAAACCTACATTAACTGAGGCTAAAGGAATGATAGAAGAGGAAGTTGCTACTGAATTAGAGAAAATAAATGTGGAAAAAAATGAGGCTATTTTATAGGCCTTATTAAAAATCTTGTAGCATAGAATTGACATGCTAAAATATAAATCTAATTTATTTTTTAATGCTTAAAATAAGTTTCCTCAATTGCAAGTGGATGATAATAATTATGTTCAAATCTTGAATGGATATTATGCAACTTGGTCTATTAGGGCACCACTTTTTGAGAGATTGGTAGTCATTCAATCTTTACGAAATGATATAACAAAGATAGTTTTGCAGGTGGGAGAGGAAATCAATAGAATTAAAGCCATATTACCACTTTTTAAAGGAAAGGCAAATCAAATAGAGGCTAAGATAGCCTTGCTTAGTTTAGACTCAAATAAATTTATTCCTCCCATTAAATGTTTAGATGGTGCCATTAAGAGCCTTGATCAACGGAGATCAGATTTTGATCTTATTTTTCCAAGGAAAGAGGTGTTTTTAGATGAAAGCAATGAGGTGGATGTGGAAAGATTCAACAAGACCCTAGATGAAGCCATAAAATCAGAGATGGAACTGATCATATTTGTTGCAGATGTCAAAGCCATAACAGATGCGAGATGGGAATGAAAGAAAGCATAGCTGCAACATACTCAGAACTATAAATGGTCGATGGAGGAAGAGGTTGTTGCATGGGATGAGCTTACAAAGCCCAAGAAGATAAAATCTGCTGTAGTTGACTTTGATATCTTGGATGATGAATAGAAAGGACACCCGAAAGACCTAACACTTTATCTCAGAGCACAAGGATGATAATCTATCATTTAAGAATGGTGTAGGTTAGCCTGAAATGGCGGTCACCATATATCATTAAAACTCCAGAAGCTATCATGAATACTTGTAGACAAAGGTGTCAATAGTCAGCGATCCAGGGTACAGAATGAACCAAAATATTTTTGTCTTTCCACCACCTTAAGGGCTTATTGTATCTTGTTTTTTATGCTCTTTAGGGTTAGGGTTTCAACCATCTAAAGCTTGTTGCATTACCATTAATAAGGGAATTCCAAGATGGTTGAACGAGATGTATATATAGAGTTGTTATCTTGTTTTAAAAGGGAATGAAAGATAATAGAAAAAAACCAAGTACAATTGCTATAGGACAGACTTCTAAACTTTGTGTCTGAATTTATGAGCATGAGTTTTCTTATGTAAATTGAAAGTCTTCTTTAATATAAATATACTGCAATTTCTATCTCTTGTTTTTATTGTCTCTCTATTTTTGTATTTACTCTTGTAAGTTTTGTGTGTAAGGCATTTAAAATATACTGGTTGTTAACCAACTTCTGTATTTGATTATGAGTTCCTCTCAAGGAGAGAATTAAAATCCTTGTCATGAATTTCAGAGAGTAAATATATTTGTAGGGATATTGATAGTAATAATATTAGATTGATAGAATAATTTGTAAGGCATCTTATTCGGATTGAAAATTGTAAGCAAGGCATACTGTCATATTTCTTTAAATAGACTTGTGGATTTTCATTTAGGACTCTTTTGCCCTTTGGATTTAGGCACTGGTTTGAAGTGCGTTCTGATCAAAAGTTATCTTTTGCAATCCTTAGAAGAATCAAAATTCATTTCATTACTAGTACTTTTATTTTCAATAATTATGTTTATACTCTGATAGAGCTATGTCTGAGTGGTATAGTACATATTTAGTGATTCTTTAAAGAAAGAATCAAGAGGTTATCCTTCCTTGAGTTGAACTTAGAAAAGGAAGAAGGATGAATGTCCTTATGCCACTATTTCATGTTATTACAATTATAATTTTTATTATAGTATTCTGTATTAGGATAATTTGGGCTTTTTTTAGAGTAATAATGTCTTATTGAAGTAATTTGATGAAATAATAGCATGACAGTGAAGACTTAATCCACCATTTGAATGTTTACTTGAAGCATAGTAAATCATTGTAGGCAATACCTACCTGAGTCTTGTGGAGCTCAAAGAAGAAGGAGGATCTTATCCAATCCTCATCAATTAGGCTTTTCTTGCAAACTTGGAGCCCTTTTTAACTAAAAATCAAGCCCATACATTTGCCAAGTTTGATCCTTCAAGAAAAATCCCTAACAGGCTCCTCACAGAGCTCACTTCCAAAGAGTTAAAATTTGGTAGCAGGCTACTGCTGATTTTTCCTAAATTGGTTTTCCACATTAAATCTTGGTGTCATACTTGTGTGAATTTTATTTGATGTTTTTTATAGTTGAGAGTTTTATATTTTGCAAGTTGATTACTTTTGGACAGTAGACTGCAAGGTTATGTTACTAGTTATATTCTATAGAGACCGAGTGGATTACTGAATAGATCTAAGTTAGTTGAATTTTTTGAAAATTCAATTGGTAGATCTAGACCTGAGGATAATAGATTCACCTCCCTCTCATTTAATCTAAAATCATTCTAAAAATTGGTATCAGATCTTGTGGTGCTTGTAGGGAAAATTTTGAAGGTACTTGAAGCTAAAGATCAAGATGTACAAAAAGGAGGTACTAAAGCTAAATAAGGAGAACTTCCTTGCATGGAAAAGTTTGATGAAGTTACACCTATCTATAATTGGTGATATGACAAAATACTATGTGGAACATGAATACATAAGAGTTCCAACACCTTTGACAAACCAACAAATGAAGGAGAAGCAAGAACACAATCAAGTAGTGTTGGAGATTATATCAGCCCTAAGTTATCTTGAATTTGAAGATGTTGAGGACTATACCAATGCAAAAAAAATGTGGGACACACTGATAGCCGTATATGGTGGAGACACAATTGTGCTAAGATCCAAATCTAAAAGCTTGAGAGGTAAGTTTGATGAAATGAGAATGTTAGAATGTGAAACTATTGTTCAATATTGTGCTAGAGTTAAAGAGGTAGTGAATGCTATTAGAGGAGCTAATGGAAATATTGATGATGAAACTATTATTAGTAATGTTTTGAGAACCCTACTTCCCATTTATGCTATTAGATTTTCTACAATACAAGAACTAAGATATGCTCTTGGTAATAACTTAACCTTGGAAGGTCTTGTTGGTAGACTTATTGCTTTAGAGTTGTCAAATTTTGATAATTTCACTACTCATAATATTGAATTTGCATTCAAATCTCAATTGGTTCTTCAAAAGTATAAGAAAGAAAAAGAAGAGGCAGTAACACTTTTGATGATGATCTTGATGATCTTGAGGCACTTATGGCTAGAATACTACCGAGAGGAAAAGGAAAATTTAAAGGTAAACTTCCTATAATATGTTTCTCATGTAATAAAGTTGGTCATATTGTAGCAAGATGCTCTGATAGGAATGACAAGGATGAAAAAAGGGAAAGAAGGTACAAAAATAAAAGGGATGATAGAGATTACATAAGGTATAAAGACTGAAAGGATTAAGGTAAGAAATATTTTTATATTGTCGAAGAAGAAAGTGACAGTGAATCTGATGAGTCTTGTGATTATGATGTAGAAGTTGTTTGTGTTGCTATGAAACATGATTTTGATGAAGATGAGAAAATTTCACTTATTTCATATGTGAGTAAAGGTGATAGATGATTGATAGTGGTTTCTCACATCACATGACTGCTGATAAAAGTAAGTTTGAAACCTTAAATCATTACAAAAGTGGTAGTGTTAAGTTTGGTAATGATGCACCATGTCTTGTGAAAGAAAATAGATCAATAAGATTGACTAATAAGATCAAATGGGACAATGCTTATTGGGTTGAAGAATTAACTATAATTTGTTGAGTGCTACACATTTTAACAGTTATGGCTACTGAGTTGAATTCCATCACAAAAGGGCTAAGATATTTGATGCGACTGGTGAACTGATTGGAAGTGGATAACAAACAAGAGGCAATTTGTTCTATCTAGACCTATCTGATGAGACATGTTTGTTTGCACAATTTGATGATGTATGTTTATGGCATAAGAGATTATATCATGTGAAATTTGATAATTTGGTAATCATTAATAAGATGAAAAGAGTAAGAGGGTTACCAATATTGAAGAAACTTGATAATGTGATGTGTAAGCAATTTCAATTGGGAAAAATGACAAAGTCTAGTTTCAAGAGAAAACATATACATTTTGTTAGGCCCATTTTCTGTCATTGTAAAACCTTATGAAAATGGCCTATTTTCTTGCAATCTTCTTGAATCTCTTGGCCCTATGTTCTTCACTATGTCACCTTGCCCTGGTCTAGTCTGCATCTCCTAGTTCGCCAAATCCTGAAAGATATTCAAGTTCCAAGGCCCGTGGGAAGCAATCTTTAAGATTCTGCCACAATGTCGAAAACCCACAGTGTTTTCAAAAAGTTCATGATGTTTTCAGTCTATGTGTTTTCAGCCTTTGTGTGTTTTTGACCCTGTGCTTCCTTCTTTTGTGCGCTTATTCTTTGGCATCAAAAACTCTGTGTGTTTTCAGTCTCTCTCAATGTCGAAAACATTATGTGTTTTCGACCTCGCACTTGTTCCCTGTTTGTCGATGTTTTCTCTAACTGCGCAGGTGCGATGGGTGGTGGGCCCAATTTTTAGATGGCTCTTCTTTGATTGGCTATTGCATGGCCACATGTCAGACCCTTCTGACATGTGATCATGCAACCGCCTGCTAGCTATCCGTGTGGGTTCGGTTCTTCCTATTGTTCATCCTGGCTGGCAGTTATGCTTTATTCCAAGACTTGGTGACTGGCAGTTCGCTCCCATTCACTAGTTTCTGGCGGTTATCCACTTAACATTCAGTGACTTGGCGAGTGGTCTATTTCTTTTCAGTCATGCAATCTCCTGATTCTAGTGGTTAAGCGGCTAGCATCTAGCGACTTGGTGAATAGTGGTCACGTAGTTGCTGAATGCTTGGTAGTTAGTTGGTGGGGCCGGTGTTTCCAACATGTGGGTGTTCTTGATTGGCCGATGGGTGGTGATGTGGTGGCATCTTAGTGGGGCTTATGTTGATGATCAAAGATCTACGATCAGTGTGTGATCACATGGAATATTCCATGCCCATGTGATCATGCACCCACTATCCGATGTGGTGATGTGGTAGCCTTTGGTTGGCTATCGCATGATCGCATAGCCTATTCTTTCAGCTATACGATCATGTGACTGGCTGACACATGTTCTTATTTGCGGTTACAGAGTTGTGTGGTGGTGGTGTTCCATGGTCAAGTGTGGTGATGTGGTGGCTTCCTATTAGCTATTGCATGATCACATAGCCTTTTTTTGGGTTATGCAATCATGCGACAGGGTGCCACATGTCCCTATGGGCCCATATGTGGCTGTTTGGTGGACTCGGTGGAGGGTGCTATCATGGTGGTTTCTACTTGGACCATGCTGGCAGGTGGTGGATTTGGAACATGGGCCCGGGTTTGGTTTTCTCAGTAGTTGTAGCGTGTGGTGGTGTGACACATGGCATTTGGCGAGCCCAGGTGGGGTCTTGGTTTTGGTGGCCTAGATAAAAAG
Source organism: Chamaecyparis obtusa (assembly GCA_027943335.1). Classification (NCBI taxonomy): domain Eukaryota; kingdom Viridiplantae; phylum Streptophyta; class Pinopsida; order Cupressales; family Cupressaceae; genus Chamaecyparis; species Chamaecyparis obtusa. Next base: position 1,231,403 of record BSBK01002215.1, on the reverse strand, counting down.
ATGGTGATGCTGATAAAGTCTAGTCTTGTCATGCATTCGCAAGGAGTTTTGGTGATTCGCTAGTTTGTCTGGCGATTCAGCGAACAGTGGTCGTGGAGTCGCTAGATTTTTAGTGAGAGGTGCAAGGCATTTTGTGAGTTGGCAGAGGTTCTTTGGTCACCAGTTCATTAGATATGTGGGGCTGGTGTTTATAGTGGTGGTTAATATTCATGGGTTGTCGCATATTCACATAACCCATTTCCTAGTTGTGCGATCATGCGACCAAGCATATTTTATTGCCCGTTTCCTGTGGCGGTGTGTTGTGGATGTGCGGTTGCGCGACTGGGGGAAATAGTTGAAGAACTTAGAGCCCACAAAGTGCTTGTGGCTATTTCTATTTCAAATTTGAATGTCTATGAATTTCCAGCGATAGGGGGTACTATTTTTTATGGAATTGAAAGCCAGATTAGACCTTGTTTGGTGAGAAATGATTTGCAGTGTGGTCCTGAGTGCTTGGCGGTTGTTTGTAGAGGGATTTGTACCATGAGGGGTGATTGAAATCTTTGCTCAAGGTGTGTTTGCAGGTGGCTATTTGTACTGGTTTCATGGTAGTTCCTAGTTTTTTGTCCTAATCTCAATGTGCTCATAATTGTAAGATCTATTTGAGATCTCTTTCTCTAGGCTGCTTGTATTTCCTACCCCTACAATAATTTTTGTGACCATTTTCAATTGGTTTAGCTATTGTACCCTATGCCCTAGCTGTCTGTAGCTTGTTGCATTCTCTCTGAGAATTCCAAGGTAGCTGGGGGTATATGTAGTCAAGTTTTTGACTGTGTAAAGGTTTTGAATTTTGTCAGTTCTAGTGAAGGTTCTATTCTATAGATTTTCTCCTTCTCTTTGCATATAGAGTGTTCTTCTTTTTCATGTTGGCAGAGAGAACACAATACATATTGTAATAGATTTGTCTTATGTATGAGATTGCAACATACTTGTTCTTGTATCAGATTTTCTCCACTTGGGTTTTAGACTTACAGATTACAGCATCAAGGGTGTGTATTCTTTCTACTTGCATTTCCAGTGAGTGTCTGCAGTAGAGTTGTTTTCATAGGAACAACTAAGTCTAGGGCTGGTGTTTAGATATGTATTTGGGTGCACAGGTGGTTTGGTAATGTATGATCTGGTCAGGGTGAATGTGTTGTGTTCTTGTTTCATAGCTATCTCTCGCAATAGGGTATTTGACTCTGTGGCCCATTGGATAAGGCACTGGTCTATCAGAGACTTAGGGCATCTCAAGGGACCTTTCAATCATCATTTAAAATCATATCATTTTTAGTCCCACCTTTTCCCTTTCATGCTGTTAGGATAGGTCTCTAGTTTTCATACTCATTCCATGCATATAGGGCTATTGTATGAGATATTAGCTTCATTGAGGTACAGGATACCTAGGAGTTTGAGAACTATTCCACATTAATCTATCTGTAGGCCTTTGGTTCTGTCATGAGGTGTCTTGAATGCACAGACAAGGCAATACCTACCTAAGTGAATGTGGAGCTCGAAGCAGAAGGAGGATTTCTGTTTGTCCTCATCAATTAATTTGTTTTCCTTGTCAAGCTTGAGTGCCTAATCTGTGAGTCTAAGCCCAATTATTTGATTCAAGCTTGGTCGTGCAAGGAAGAGAACCAACAAAATGGTGACTCTACTGGGGAAGAACATGATGAAAGCCTATTAAGGTCTCTGGTTGTAGTTATTTTGCAGTAGTCAACATCTTTTGACCAGATTAGTTTGGTCCATCTGAGTCACCAATAAAATGGTGACTCCGCTGGGGAGAGTCTAGAACAGAGTTTGATATAAAAATAAGCATTTGCAAAATCTTCTCACTGCGTGTTGAGTGGCAACTCTGATTGTCTCTATTTGATTAGTGTTCTTTCTAATAAATAGTGTGTACATGGTGTAGCTTTATGTTGGTTGGAAGAAGAAACAAAGAAACATTTTCCTCTCAAGGAGGTGGTGGCTCTGCATGACAAGTTACCTGATGGAGCTATAAGATGAGCTCTAGATCTACCCTGCCTTTTAGTCAACAAGGTTTCTGCTGCAACTTCCAGGTATTCTTTTGTTGAAATGTATCCCTATCAAGTGTTAAGCACTATTGTAAAGGGATGAGTTGTAGTGGGTAGTTCCTCATGGAGGAATATAGGCCCTTTTGTTTTGATGGCATTAAACGTTCTCCTAATGATTTTGCTGCTAGGGATGGGGAGTGCTTGCCTAGATTCATGGCTGGTGGATCTATCTCTGCAAGCCAGCATGTTGATGTTGTCATGGGTTTTTTTGGAGATATGGATGTTGAACATGAAGATGTTGCCATGAGGCTATTTGTGCATACATTTTCTGATGGTGCAAGGAAGTGGTTTTTGTCCTTGCCTTCATGTTCAATCTCTTCTTGGGATGTGTTGAGAGCTAAGTTTGTTGAGCATTTTGATAAAGTGGTTGCTCTCAAGAAGGAGTTAGCAAGGTTGAAAATGGTGAACTGGCAGTTAGCAGAGGACATAAGATTGCTAAGACTGGTGGCTCCTGACCATGTTCATGAGGAGGCCAGTGTTTCTAATGTTGATTCTCACTATGCAGAGAGTGTTGACTATGAAGCTGATTCTGAGATCAGTGCATATGAGGATGTTGAAGAAGAATCTAAGGATGATAATATTTCTTTTTTGTCTACAGATTTTTCTTCTTGTCAACATGAGAAGGTAGTTTTCTTGTCCCAGTTTGACGATGTTTTGTATGAAGAGGAGAATATTGGATATGATGCAGATGATGATTCCTGCATAGGTTGCTTCACACAAGATGATCTAAGGCTAGACATCTCCATTCTTGTCTTGGATAAGAATGATGTTTGCAATGATAGGGGTGTAGCTGATGAAGGAGAAAATGATATTGAGGCTCAAAGTCCACTAAGCAGTGAAATGATTTCAGCACTCTTGGCTGAATAGTTCCAAAGGTATGCCCCTACTTTGGACTTTGATTTGTAGCTCCCTTGTGATGTGGTCTTTGACACTGATAATGAGGCTAGTGTTCAAAGTGACCATGAGGACCCATGTATACAAGATCTCCCCTTTGGTAGTGACTCTACAGAAAGAGAAGTAGAAGGACATGACAGTGTGTTTTCCTGTCATCAAGATTATAGTGATGAACAAATTTTCTTGTTTAGGCCCTTTTCCTATTTCTGCTAAATATGATACTAAGTGTGATAGTATTGAGGACTTAGTCTTCAATAGTTGGAACAGAGATCCTTTTGGTGAAAGTGATGATGCAGTGCTCCCTTGTCACCAAAGTTTTGATGAAGACCTTCACTTGGTTCATGATCCAGTCAGTAAGGACATCAGTGGTGAAGCAGGTTGCTCAGTGGTTGAAGTAATGCATAAAGGTGAATCTAAGGATCTTAGTCCTTCTCAGCTAGGTAATTGTTTTGTAATGCATGATGCCCAATGTGTTTTATTTTCTGATGCATTGCAAGGTGAGCCTTTTACTTTTTCCAGTCATCAAGAAGTAGATGATGTTCCCTACTTCTTGGAGTTTGAACATAAATGCAATAGTCATGACTAGAAAAACATGGGTGGTGATCAGTGCAAGTTTATTCTTCAGCCCATGGTTATTCACATATTCTTGATGTAGAATGGTAAAGAATTTTTCAAGTGGCTGGTTGCATATGTGGATGAAAACTAGATTTTTGATGCAAGAGGATCACTGGTTTCCTTTTGAGGGCTTGAGCCTGGTTGTACATATTTGTAAATTTTTGCAAATAGCTTTCCCTTTCTGCTATGTGTTTTTCCTTCCTGTTCCCTATGTTTTTTGTGGTCCCTGCCTTTTTGTCCAGTTGGTGGTCTGCTCTCCCAGAAATCTTGAATTCTCGCATGGGCACATGTTACCCATCGTCCCCAGACAAAGCCACTGTTAGGCCCATTTTTTGTCATTGTAAAACCTTATGAAAATGGCCTATTTTCTTACAATCTTCTTGAGTCTCTTGGCCCCATGTTCTTCACTATGTCACCTTGCCTTGGTCCAGTCTGCATCTCCTAATTCACCAAATCCTGAAAGATATTCAAGTTTCAAGGCCCACAAAAAGTAATCTTTAAGATTCTACCACAGTGTCAAAAACCCACAGTGTTTTCAAAAAGTTCATGATGTTTTCGGTCTGTGTGTTTTTGGCCTTTGTGTGTTTTCGACCCTATGCTTCCTGCTTTTGTGCACTTATTCTTTGGCCTCAAAAACTCTGTGTGTTTTCAGTCTCTCTCCATGTCAAAAACATTATGTGTTTTTGGCCTCGCGCTTGTTCCCTATTTGCCTATGTTTTCTCTAACTGGATAGGTGCGATGGGTGGTGGGCCTAGTTTTTAGATGGCTCTTCTCTGATTGGTTGTCAGATGGCTACATGTCAAACCCTTCTGACATGTGATCATGTGACCGCCTACCAGCTGTCTGTGTGGGTCTGATTCTTCTTGTTGTTCATCCTGGCTGGCAGTTATGCTTTATTCTGAGACTTGGTGACTAGCGGTTCTCTCTCATTCACTAGTTTCTGGCAGTTATCCCCTTAACATTCAGCGACCTAGTGGGTGGTCTATTTCTCTTCAGTCACACAATCTCCTGATTCTAACGGTTAAGTGGCTAGCATCTAGCGACTTGGTGAATATTGGTCATGTAGTCATTGAATGCTTGGCAGTTAGTTGGTGGGGACGGTGTTTCCAGCACATGAGCATTCTTGATTGGTCAGTGGGTGGTGATATGGTGGCATCTCAGTAGGGCTTGTGTTGATGATCAAAGATCTACAGTTGACGTGTGATCACATGGAATATTCCATGCCCATGTGATCATATGCCCACCATCCAATGTGGTGCCGATGGTTTGTTCACTTTGGGCCCGCTGGTGGTGATGGTGATGTGGTAGCCTTTGGTTGGTTGTCGCATGATCGCATAGCCCATTCTTTCAGCTATGCAATCATGTAACTGGCTGACATGTGTTCTTGTTCATGGTTGCAGAGTTGTGCGGTGGTAGTGTTTCGTGGTCAAGTGTGGTGATGTGGCAGCTTCCTATTGGCTATCACATGATCGCATAGCTTTTTTTTGGGTTATGCGATCATGCAACAGGGTGCCACATGTCCCCGTGGGCCCATCTATGGCTGTTTGGTGGACTCGGTGGAGGGTGCTATCATGGTAGTTTCTAGTTGGACCGTGCTGGCGGGTCGTGGATTTGGAACATGGGCCCAGGTTTGGTTTTCTCGACGGTTGCAGCGTGTGGTGGTGTGATACATGGCATTTGGCGGGCCCAAGTGGGGTCTTGGTTTTGGTGACCCGGATAAAAAGATGGTGATGTCGATAAAGTCTGGTCTTGTCATGCATTCGCAAGGAGTTTTTGTGATTCGCTAGTTTCTCTGGTGATTCAGTGAATAGTGGTCACGGAGTCGCTAGATTTTTAGTGAGAGGTGCAAGGCATTTCACAAACTGGCAGAGGTTCTTTGGTCACCAGTTCACCAGATATGTGGGGCCGGTGTTTGCGGTGGCAGTTGCGGTGGTGGTTAATGTTCATGGGCTATCGCATGTTCGCATAACCCATTTCCAAGTTATGCAATCATGCAACCAAGCATATTTTATTGCCCTTTTCCTGTGGCGGTGTGTTGTGGATCCGCAGTTGCACAACTGGGGGAAACAGTTGAAGAACTTAGAGCCCACGAAGTGCTTGTGGGCATTGTTGTTTCAAATTTGAATGTCTGTGAATTTCCACCGACAAGGGATACTATTTTTTATGGAATTGAATGCCAGATTAGACCCTGTTTGGTGAGAAATGATTTGCAATGTGGTCCTGAGTGCTTGGTGGTTGTTTGCAAATAGATTTGTACCATGAGGGGTGATTGAAATCTTTTCTCAAGGTGTGTTTACAGGTGGCTGTTTGTACTGGTTTCATGGTAGTTCCTAGTTTTCTGTCCTAATCTCAATGTGCTCATAGTTATAAGATCTATTTGAGATCTCTTTCTCCAAGATGCTTGTATTTCTTACCCCTGCAATAATTTTTGTGACCATTTTCAATTGGTTTAACTATTGTACCCTATGCCCTAGCTATCCATAGCTTGTTGCATTCTCTCTGAGAATTCCAAGGCAGCTGGGGTATATGTAGTCAAGTTTTTGACTATGTAAGGGTTCTGAATTTTGTCAATTCTAGTGAAGGTTCTATTCTATAGATTTTCTCCTTCTCTCTGCATATAGAGTGTTCATCTTTCTCATGTTGGCGGAGAGAACACAATACATATTATAATAGATTTGTCTTATGTATGAGATTGCAGCATACTTGTTCTTGTATTAGATTGTCTCCACTTGGGTTTTAGACTTATAGATTACAGCATCAAGGGTGTGTATTCTTTCTACTTGCATTTCCAGTGAGTGTCTGCAGTAGAGTTGTTTTCACAGGAACAACTAAGTCCAGGGCTGGTGTTCAGATATGTATTTGGGTGCACAGGTGGTTTGGTAATGTATGATCTGGTCAGGGTGAATGTGTTGTGTTCTTATTTCATAGCTATTTCTCACAATAGGGTATTTGACTCTGTGGCCCATTGGATAAGGCACTGGTCTATCAGAGACTTAGGGAATCTCAGGGGACCTTTCAATCATCATTTAAAATTATTTCATTTTCAGTCCCACCTTTTCCCTTTCATGCTATTAGGATAGGTCTCTGATTTTCATACTCATTCCATGCATATAGGGCTATTGCATAAGATATTAGCTTCATTGAGGTTCAGGATACCTAGGAGTTTGAGAACTATTCCACATTAATCTATCTGTAGGACTTTAGTTCTATCATGAGGTGTCTTGAATGCGCAGACAAGGAAATACCCGCCTGAGTTAATGTGGAGCTCGAAGCAGAAGGAGGATTTCTCTTTGTCCTCACCAATTAATTTGTTTTTCTTGTCAAGCTTGAGTGCCTAATCTGTGAGTCTAAGCCCAAGTATTTGATTCAAGCTTGGTCCTGCAAGGAAGAGAACCAACACATTTGATGATATTTTGGAATTAGTTCATACTGACCTTTGTGGACCTATTGGAGTGCAAAGATACTCTGGTGATAATATTTCATTCTATATGTTGATGATTATTCAAGAATGGTGACTGTGATGTTTCTTAAAGAAAATTATGATGCCTTTCAGTTGTTTAAGTGGTAGTTGGAAAAAGTTGAGAAAGATACAGGTAAGAGCTTGAAATATCTGATATCTCATAGAGGAGGAGAGCTTATATCTAATGATTTCAACATATTCTACAATTATAGAGGAATATAGAGATAGGTGTCTACACCAATGAATCCTCCATGGAATGGTATAGTAGAGAGAAGAAATAGATCAATCATGGATTGTACTAGAACATTGATGAGAGAGAAAAATGTTTCACAAAAATAGTAGAGAGAAGTTGTAAGTACAACTATTTATACATTCAATCGAGTACAAATCAAGAAAGGTACAAATGCTACACCTTTTGAGTTATGGAATGCTTATGCACCTAATGTGAAATACTTTAAATTTTTTGGAAGCAAAGTTTATATACTCAAGGACAATAGGAATGGAAAACTTGATGTTAAAAGTGATGAAGGCGTATTCCTAGGCTATGAATGAAGATTATGTGTATAGGCTAAAGAAGTCTCTTTATGGACTAAAGGAAGTGTCAAGGACTTGGTATTCAATAATACACAAGTATCTTCAATAAAAAGGATTCAAAAGAAAAGTAGTTCACAAGAAAATGTATAATGAAAGAGATAATTCATTAACTATTATAGTATATGTCAATAAAATCAATTTTTGGGGAGATAGTGATGAAATATGCCACCTGAATTTTCCTCCAATATGCAAATGGAATTTGAGATGTCAGGCCTAAGTAAGCTATCTTTCTTTCTTGATTTTTAATTTTCATAGTCAAACAAAGGAATCTGTATTTCTCAAACCAAGATTATTATTAAATATTGAAGAAGTTCAGGATAAAAGACTATAATCCAATAACAACACCTATGGATAGTCGTTTTAGATTGAAAAAATATGATGTTTCTCCTCTGACAAAATAGATAATGTATAGATGTATAACTGGAATTTTTCTATACCTCACAATTAGGAGGCCTAACATTATGCAACTAGTTCATTTTTTTACATAATTTTAGGTAGGTACAAAGGAAAGCCCTGTAAATACAGTCAAAAGATATTATTAAAATGTTTGAAAAGAAATATGGACTTCAAATTATGCTACCCAAGAGGAAAATATTTCTGCCTTACAACATACAAAGATGCAAATCAGACATACAATGTTGATGATAGAAAAAAACACAAGTAGACAAGCATTCTTTCTTAGTACAAATCTAGTATCATTATTTTTTATTAAGGCAAAAATAGGTTTGAAGGGACCTGAAACCCTTCACAAAGAAATTAAAAAATATATATCGATCAAGCTTCACAAGAAAAGATAGACCAAAAAGAAAATGACACTAAAAATAGACAGAAAAAGAGAGACCCAACCCCAACCTGGCAAAAAGCCAACAAAAATTTGGTGCAAGATAACTTACATTAGAAAATAAAATAGAGCTAACCCATATTTTTACGGGTCTCAATGACCTCTTCCACCTATTCCATCCTCTAAGAAACCTCTTTTAGATCAATCATATCCTAAGGCATTGTTGGTAATGTCAAAAAATTTTAGCCCTTACCCTTCAAAATTTGTTAAACCCCTCAGTAAGTTGACCTGGCAATGAAAGAATGCAAGAAAGCCTAATTTTCCTAGGTCTATTTTGACGTTACCTTTTTTGAGTCACTAAAGATCTAAAAACACATGTGTTTAATTAAATCCTCTTAAGTTTTTGACCCCATGTATTTCATGGTTAGGTTTCTAAGCGGGTCCCTTTTCATTAAAATATTTCCTGCTAAGACTTAGGCTTTTCTCAAATTTATCTCAATCGTCAGGTCTACTTTAATCCTATGGTTTTCGCTACCCCTTAAGTTCCTTGATTGTCAAACTTTTTTCCTTTGTGGGGATGCGACTAAGAGACATCTATCAATGTGGGCCCAATTTTAAAGCTACGTGGTCACTAATGAGGGGATTAGATCAAAGGTTGTTACAATGCCTTAAATCTGAGTTAGCCACCTATTAAACCTTGTGGGATTGTGATAGCTATCTGATTGAAAGAAAGACTAGTGATGATGGAGGTGAGACCAAATTTCATTGTTAAATGATGATCCCTCAATGAAAATAGATCAATGGTTTTTGATGTCCCTTAAACTTACATCACTAACAATTTTTTATTTGTGGGAGTGTGACTAAGTGACATTTGTTCATTGTGATGTCACTCGCTAGTGGGTCTAAAGTTCTCAGATGCTTCCATGTGTTCATTTGTGAAGTGGGGTCATAGAGTTTTATATGTAGTAAAGATTTGTCAGATCTTTAAGGAATCGATGACAGGCATTGTGCCCTGATTGCAAGATGTTTGATGGTTAAAGTTTGTGGGGTTGCGATGTGTTGACACCTATCTAGGCTGACTAAAGTTACACTAAAACATAGAATTTTGCACATGGGTATAATGAAATGTTCTCATTGGTCAAGAACTAAGCTTAGAAATGGGTTGAAGTATGCTATGTGGAGTTTTGTTGACCATTTGATGTGCCAAGAAGGAATTGATCGATGGTGTAGATTCAAATTTGAAGTTTTGGAGCCTTGTTGCATCTTGTGAACATTGTAGCCGCCAGTTTTAGTAATGGAAACTTAATGAGCTTCGTGTGAGTCAATTGTAATGAGTTGGAAATGATTATAAGGTTGGATTTGATTTTTGGAAATGATACATTTTCTTTAGTCTCTCTACAAAAAAATTTCTCTCTTTGCAAGTGTCATCTGCAAGTTTTTCTGGCAAACGGTAGGCATTTTAAACTAAAAGTTCTTAGAGTTTTAGTCTTAGTGATCAGATTATTGTCTGTTGTGGTTGTTTAAAGTATCAAGGTAGTTTTTTATTTGGTTTATGTTTTTTTTCCTAAACCCTAGTTAGTAAAATGTCACCCAAGAGAGACCTTTCAGGGAAAATAGAATACAAATATAGGGGTGTGTATGAGGACTTGCTTCAATTGCTCCCGCACTCAGAGCTTGAAAAATCTAGAATGAAGGAATTAGTTCCCAAAAACCCTAGGGACTATATTGATGATGGATTTTTTGGTAGGGGAATTTGGATGAGAGATGTTAGGGTTGGGGAGAAGTATAATGGTTTAATTTTGTTTAAAGTTGCATACTCTTAGAGAAATGTCTGTGCTCCCCTTAAAAATATATGGTAGTTTGATGTGAGGAAACTCATCATGCCTGGAGTCTTTATGGCTAATGATCTCCTCATACAAATAGCCAAGTGCTATGATCTATTAACTAGGTGTGTTAGGGATATAAATGGAAATTTTTTTATAAGTATCACAGAAGATGAGATCAGACAGGTCTTTTCACTAAATGATCCTTTTGTTGGACTGTAGAAGATTGATTTTGATGAGTTTGGTAAAATTTATTAGGCATAAAGAGACTATTTGAGGTTTGGTCCCCTAAGAGATTTCTTTGGAAAAATTGGTGCTGTGTGTATGCTTAGTCCAAGCACACCAGAGCCTTTTAGGTTAGATCTTTCAATTTGAGAGCATTAGGCATGTATAAGTCTTTGACTTTGATTCTAGAACAAGATGAGGCCACACACATGCATATCCCCTACATGTTCATGATGGTGTAGATCATACATCCCCACCTGGCATTAATTTTTTATTCTGCCCCTACCTTACAGACTTGATTCACCAAAGTTTAATAGGGATAAAAAACATGAAGGTAGACAAGCCATTTGGATGGTATTCTATGTTGATGCATATGTTCTTACACAATGGTGTTAACTTCTTTAGCAAGACAATGAGCCTAGTCAGGGAGAAGAATGGAGAGGTTATACCAATCCATCTATGGACTATAGAGTTGTCATGGGATAGAAATGATGCTAGTTATGTCATCTTTGATAGGAATTTTTCTTCAAGGCTAAGATCCTTGTTATTCCTTGAAAACCCAAGGATTCCTATGGAATTATTGAGGCTAATTAGGCCAAAGGAATATTGCAAGGACATCACCATAGTTCACAATTTTGGTGACATAATTTTGTATCCATTTTATACAGTTTTTAGAGTGTATAGCTGAAAGAAGGCACCTTATGTACTACCCTACCAACTCCCTTTGAAAATAGGGTATGCATAAATTTTAAGGCAAATTGGTGACTTGCAGCAGACAACCTTGACTAACAGAGGAAGGGGAACTTTTTTACTAAGCATTACAATAGCCCACTAGTACCTTATTGTTAAAGGTGGATGGGTACACTTAAATAAGGTTTTGCAACCTTACAGAATGGCTACTGTGGTGGTTAGATGTCCAGATAATGAGGGTTTTATATCAGGGGTGTTTAGAGAGAAAACAAGGTGTGTCAGTATGGAACACCAATTCAATTTCTTTGAGGATATAGTTAGAAATGAGTTTTCTCTTCAAACTCAAGAGATAAAATAGGAAAAGTGGATAATCTATAAGAAGACTATAGATTTTATCCAAATATTTGATAATAAATATGATCCATTGAAGGACTTTCAGCCATGGGAAAGGAAGGTGGATACCTTAATGGAACATTTTGAGGGAATTATGTAAGAAGCAAATGAGAAGAATGGTGTGGTGATCCAATTTGATCTAGAGAGGACAAGACAAAATTTTAACTAGCCCGGATATGCAAAATTGATCCCTAAGAGGATATACACCATGCAAGAGAAAAAGGGGTATAGTGTCCTCCTCCTAGTGTAGCACAAAGATAAAACCATTCCATCCACTTCAAAAGGGAAGAGACCAATGGATGATCTAGTAGTTGAAAAACCCTCTCCAAAGAGGCAAAGACAAGAAGAGCCTCATCCAGAATAGGAGATGTACTCTCCTTTCCAATCCCCATTACAACTAGATGAACAAGCAATTGCTCAGTAACTAGTACAAATGAGTAATGAGGGTAAAAATTTTGTTTCAAATGAAGAGATTTAGGAAGGGATGTCAAAGGAACCCAAAGGAATTGAGATGGACCTCACTATAGTAGAGTTTGAAGGTAAACAACTAGATCCAATTTTAAAGTAGGCTAGTGATGGTTTCATTTTAGATGATAATTTTGTTAAAACTAGGGCATTCTTTCAATTTTTGTGGAGAATGCACATAAATTAGTTCTATAGATTTGTGAGAAAGAAAAGGAGAATTTCCCTGATAGGGATATTACTAAAATTGAAAAGGAAACTAAGGAGGAGATGGTTAATAAATTTGAGAGAATAACCCCAGATGAAGGCAAGGCCTTAATTCACACTACAGGGGTGTTAATTCTCCATGAATGGGATATTGCTGATGTAATAGTTTTTGATGTAGTTAGAAAAAGTAAAGTTATAGTTAACTCTACTATAGAACAAGCACAATAGGCTGCTAGGGGTGTGGTTTTCTCAGATGATCACGCAGCCCTAGTGATGTGGTCCCTTAAGAGGGAAGGAAATAAAAATAAGAATGAGGCATACTACTAAGAGTATTTAGGGAATTTGTTAGTGCATAGAGTGGGTGAGACTTCAAATGTTGAAGCCTCAAATATTATCTTGGAGACAACCAATTTTAATGTGAAGGTGGTAGAAAAAGATGCTCAAGAGAAAGAAGAATTGAGAATTAAGTTTGAGACTATTCTCAAATCCTACAATGAGCTGAAAATTGAGATGATTGAAAAAGATAAATTGATAGCACAATTATCTGGACCACAGGGACATAGAAATCCTCAGCTAATGATTGATGATAAGCCTATAGTGGCTTCTTCTTCTATCCTCATTATTGAATTCCCATTATCCCCCTGCCCAGAAACAAATATAGAAGAAAGAGTTACTTAGGAGAAACATCAGCTACTTGAAGAAATGGATAAATTGAGGGAGAGTAGTGAAAAATTGGACAAATAAAGAGATTAACCTATGAAGGCTAAGTACCTTGTAGACCATAAATATGAAGAAAAGGTGACAGAGGTAGTGATGCAATTTTTTAGCAATCTAAATCCTATAATTTTGTTTGATCATGCTAGGAGATTACGGACACTACTAACATCTTTGAGTGATCATAAGGCTGAGTTAGGACCAATTTTGAATAAATGGGTTGAGATATCCCCAAATATGAATCTATTTTGTTGGCTCTCTAAACGCCAAGTTGATCTTGACCCCTTGATGAAGCCAGTACACAAATTTGTAAAGAGTCTGGTGGAATACAAGATAATTTTAGATAATTTTGAAAGAAAATCCAATCTACTAAAGAAAGAATTGACACTCTCTAGCTGTGAGTTAATTCTAGGAGTATTCAAAAGAAATGGTGAGCTGAAATAATTATTCAAGTGGAGAGAAAGGATGGATGAAGACTTTTCAACTAGGATGACTAATATTTTAGCTTTGGAAAATACTATTTTCTTCATCCATACCATTAAAATGTTGATAACTAAAAAATCAAGATTTCATTTCATTCAAAGGGAAATCAGTCAGATGGAGAGCAAGTGGGAACAATTGTATGGAAGGAAGGCTGAAATCATTAGTTTTGTGTTCCTAAGCGAGGAAGTGTTTAATGAATGGAGATATCAGTACATGCCTCACATTGAAAAAGTAGCCACTCCAACTACTTCTTGAGGCAAGCACAGGGTTGATGACTCACAAATTTTGAGTTGGTCAAAGTTGAAATGTATTTATTATAGGTACAATCATGAAGAGAATAAAATCAAATCATTCGAGTGGATCAAGAGAAGAATTGAAGACTTAAAGATAGGCAACTTTCCTATCAAGATATCTGCTAGGGATTCGATTGTGTCATTTATTATAAACCCTGTGAGGTTATTGTATCTTTAGGGTTAAGTTTTGTAAACCCTAATATGATTAGATGCTTGTTGCAATCCTTCTCTATAAAAGGATTTTTCATGATCATATTGGGGATTGAGAGTTTAGGTGTCAAGAAGATAGATTTTGAAACCCTAGGTTTCAGTCGAGGATTGTAAAATTTTGTATCTTTTCTCATCGGCAATAGAAGAAAATACAGGTTGCTACCATTATTTTCAAGATTTTTTCTCAAAGCATGTTGTATACAAATGATCAAATTCATTATAATTAATACAAATATCAGGTCTTTATCTCTCTTCTATGTTAAATCTATGAATTTTTTAGTTTATCAAAGACTTTTGTGTATGTATTCTCATTTTGAGTTCTAATTTAGAATTGGATTAAACAATGCTCTAGGTGAAATACATGTTCATGTGATTTATGCAAGGATTATTAATAAGAAGGAAAGAGTTGGGTATTTGTGTTCATGATTATGAATTAGGTTATCTTTGGATCATTGTATTCCCTCTTTTTTGAGTAATATTAGCACAATGGATAAGGAACTGGCCTGAGTGAGTACATATTTTATTGATAAGGATTGATTAGGATCATTGCAATCAAAATAGAATAAACAAAACTAGTCTTTAATCTTTATTTTTTGTTGTAAAATTGAGTATCCTGCCATAGTGATGGAGAGTCAATGAATAATAGGTTGTTATTTAGTACTTTCTCACTGATATCTTTTATTAGATCCAGTATCAAGTTCAAAGAAAAGTTATATCCATTGGATCAGGTATACCCACCTTGGTTTTGTAGAACCAAAAGTTTAGAGGGAAGTCTTGTCCCTATAGTTGGTCTAGTTACCTATAGAACTTCCAAAATTTAGAACTAACCCCTCCTTAAAATCAATCTTAGGTATATTGGTATCCTTTGAATGTAAAATATTTTCAATAACCAATAGGAATGGAGTTTTTCTTCTTACTATTGGCTCTCATCCTCTTACTAGGATCTATAATTTCCTTGCGCTAAACCTCCTTTTCTTGCTCAATATCTACAATGGACCTATCTTGATGAGGTTTCTCAAAACAGGCCACCAAAATCTTCATATTATCACCTTAGGAATTAACCACCTTGTGAATTTTTTCCATAATCTTTTGTAGAGTGGAATCACACTTATAAATCCTTTGGTTCATGTCTTCAATCATTTTATCAAATATTTCCTTGGTCTTTCCAATCACCTCCACATTCTTAGTTAAATAATTGGTGATCATATTCTTTTTTTTCTTCATCTAAAATGCACAAATAGAGGGCTTAGGATAAATATTCTTAGGATCAATATATATAACAAAAACCCCATGATCATCACCCTCCTTATCTTGCATATCCTCAAACTTTGAGGATAGGGCATGATGCTTCAGACAGAGAACTTTCATTTCATGGAAAACTCACCGCAATAACTAAATTGTTCTTTGTATCTCCAAAACACCAAAATAAATCTCCATCTTGGGATCAAAGTCTTGGGGAAAAAACTCCTCAGAGGTATTAGGGTAGATGTCATCTTTATCATTTAGGCAATGGGTCTTCTTAGACCCAATATAAGAGAGGGAACCATCATGCTCCTGAGAACTACCATAATCCATGAGAACTAAACTTTATCCTGTCCTTTCTTAATATATGTAGAATTTTTTCCCTCAATAGAAAGAAACCCTTTATCCTTACTAGTACTAGTTATCATACTCTTGGTCAGGATGGAAGAAACATCTTCCTTAATGATGCCCTTCACTTTTGAAGAATCAACAATACCCCTTTTTTTGCTTCTAGTTAGAACATTTTTAGCTGGGAGGTGGGAAGAAACATTCTTATCCATAGAGCCTTTCCCTTTATTCAGAACCACAGGCCCCTTCCTAGGAGTAATTTTATGTTTTAAACTAGGGGTGAGGGGGGGCATCCTCCTCATCCTCCTCCATCTCCCAATCCTTGTTTGCAAAACTAACACTGCCTTCCCCAGTCTCCTTAATCACAGAGGGAGTCCTATGGGGACTATCAATATCCCTAGCTTTGAAATATTCATAAATAAGAAATCTTAGGCCTAGGTGTACCAATCTAGTATCCTTTTTAAGTAAGAAACAAGCTTCAATTTCTTCATCAATAATAGAGGTAGTGTATGTTGCAACAATGTCTTATAGCAATTAGGATTTATGAATGAAACAAACTTAAAGAGACATTAAGCTTTGGTATGAGTATCTCATCCCTATATTTTGTGATAATACAAGTGTTATCAATATCTCAAATAATCAAATTATGTACTCAATGACCACATATTCCAAGATGTAGATGCATCTAGATTAAATTGTGCAACAATTTAATCTAGATGCATCTAGATCTTGATATCATGGATTGTGGAAATCTCTTATCACTAACATATTCTAATTAAATACCATTTTTTGAGGGAATGGAACAAGTACTTGAGAAAAAATTAATGTCGATATGTGTTTCTACTAAGGAGTTGTAGACACATAAAACTTATCCTCATAATCATCACATTAATGAAGTATGGTATAAATATATCAATATGTGTGTGTGTGTGTGTGTGTGTGTGATAATGTGAAATAAGTATTATATTTGGCATAAGCAAGAAACTAGTAAGGGTCAATATATATTAATATATAATGTGAAATAATTATTATATCTGGCATATATATATGAATATATATATATATATGAATATATATATATATATGAATATATATATATATATATGAATATATATATATATATATATATGTGTGTGTGTGTGTGTGTGTGTGTGTGTGTGTGTGTGTGTGTGTGTGTGTGTGTGTGTGTGTGTGTGTGTGTGTGTGAAGGTTAAAAGTTATATATTGATATATACAAAGGCACCCGCAAACCCACAATACACCTCAAGGCTACATCAAATGACGCGTAAGGAAGACACACTTCCCATGCAAACGTATGTATGATTATATATTAATGAGACCCTCTAAGGAGCCTGTTATAGTTTCCAAACATCAGATGCTTAAAAGAGTATTATTATTATATATTTATGTGTATGTCATTGATAATTTTTTATTAAATAGATTATTATTTTTATTAAAGTAGATTAGATTTACTTTGATTTTGTTAATTAGACTTATAGTTTGTTTCAATAGGTTTGGTTCGAATAGATTTTATTTTGTTAGTTAGTTTTTATTATATTAGTTAGATTTGTATATGGATTTTGTCTTTGTAGGGACCTGGTTTTTTTGTGTGTGGGCTAGTGCAGGTGCAAATTGATTGAAACTACTGATGGTAGTTGGTGTAGAACATTTTTTTGAAGATCATCTCTTGAAACTACTAATGTTATTTGATATAAGATGCGTGTCGAAGAAGTGTGATTTGAAACCAATTGTCTAATTCCTATTAGCTTAGATCACATTTTGTTTAGGCTTTAAAACAAACATAAGTGTTTCGCATGTTTGGTGCATTTTCAAAAATCTTTTTTGTGATTGGATCTCAGGATAGAACGAATGCATCCTCTCCCCTTCCCTTCATAGATTTTGGGGGAAAGTGAAGGAATGATCCAAGTGGTAATGTGATAATAGCAAGTGATCTGAATCACTATATAAAAATGTGATTGTGACCAAAAGTCCAATAAATGGGAAGTGGTGCATGATAACTCTCCTCTAATACCCTTGAGATACATAAAAATCTTGTTTTAAGGGTTGGGAGACCTCTTGAGTTTATCATTTCATCTCCTAAATGGGATGCCTGTACTAAAAATTCAATTGTTGTAGTAGACAAAATCCTTCTATTTTTTGGTGCAAGAGGTCAAACCACCTTGTTCTCCCAATTCAAAGTAGATATAGAAAATTCCTTGAGATCATCTAGTCATTGGGGATCCAAAGTTTGGTATGTCTAAGAAGTGTTTTTCATGTAAGGAGGAGCCATTGTCACCAAAATTCTAAGCTTTTCTCTCTAAAGAAGTGTGGCTCATATTTATCCACAGTGGGAATCCAATAAATATTATCTTTTCCAACCTAGGATTTGTACTTGAATGTTCTTTTATCAAAAAATATTATGTCTGGTGTATGTTATGTGTGTGTTAAAAAAAAACATCTTCAATCAATAATCAACATCACACTTGAAACATTAAAACCTTTCCAAAATGAACAACATTGTCACCTTTTTAATGGTTCTCCCTCAGCCATTTTTAAAGCTTCTAGAGGTCTGAGGCAAGGTGATCCCCTTTCTCCTATCCTTTTTGTCATCATGGTGGTCAATTTAAGCAGATATCTTAATATCTTGATTGAGTGGGGTCAGTTGAGATGCCTTAGCCCCTCGTGTTCTAATATCACTTGTGCCCATGAATATTTTGTGGATGATGCCATTTGTATGGGTCTTTCATCCATCAAATAGGCTAAAGAGCTCAAATATGCTCTTAACTATTATAGCTCTACCTCAGGACAACTTATTGATTGGAACAAAAGCTCTCTTTTCTTTTTAAACACTTCGGAGTTGAGACAAAGAATAATTTCTACTATTCTTGGTTGCCAGATTTATCCTCTCCCCTCTCTTTACTTGGGCCTTCCCCATGGTCCCAAACCTTCTAAGAACTTTTGGAATTCTCTGGTGGAAAAATTTAATAATAAAATGGTAGGGTAGAAAGGAGATCTTTTAAGCCTGGCTAGCAAGATTTAGTTATTAAAATCCTCTCTTCAGAGAATTCCTATTTATGCCTTGAGCCTTTTTAAAATTCTTACTAAGTATGTTGAGGCTATCGAGAGGATTTAGAGAAAATTCCTTTAGTCTGGTGTGGAGAATAAACAAATATTTTCCTTAATTGCTTGGGATAAAGTCTGTAGTCCCTAGTCTTAGGGTGGCTTGGGTCTTAAAAACATAAGGATGATGAACACTGCCCTTCTTTCTAAACAACTTTGGAGAGTCTTTCATGATAAGGGGGAATGAAGTTCTATTTGGCACCAGAAATATTTAATTAATTATCCTTATCTCATATCCTTTAAGGAGAATCATGATCCTCCTCTTGGATCAAATATTTGGAATAATGTGATCCAAACCATTCATTCATTTATACAGGGTCTTTCCTGGAGAGTTGGAAATGGGCTAAGTATCAATTTCTGGGAAGATCCCTAGTTGTTCAACTGTCCTCTAAATCTTATCCCTTGTCTTTCTCCTTTTGTGAAAAATTGTAAGGATTCTTATGGTTATCTAGTTACTGATTACTAGTGCAATGGTAAGTAGGTGAACCTTAAAGCTATCAATAATTCTTTTTCCCCTACTCAAGATGCTTTGAGATTTGTGATCATTTCTGAAGAGAGACCTGATCTTCTTATTTGGAAAGACAACCCTTCCAATTCTTTATCTATCTCTTTGACTACCACTATGTTGTCCCCTAAGGTGGATCTGATCCCTTGTTGGGCCTATTCTTGGATCAATAATCTTACCCCTAAGGTGAACTTATTCTTCTGGGGTTCTCTTCAGAATAGGATTTTGACTACTGACAATCTTTTCTACATGGGTCTCTATCTTATCGATAGATTCTCTCTCTGTAAGAATTCTCTCAAAATGGTGGATCACCTCTTTATTCACTATCCCTTTGATGTCTCTATCCTCTCAAAGATTCTCTCCTCCTTTTATTTATGCTAGACTTTTCCTCATAGCATTCAAGATCTATTTTTGGGCTAGTATGGTCCTTTCAATGGGAAGTCCTTAAAGATCCTTTTGTCTTTCATCCTTCTTCACACTCTCTAAGGCATCTGGAAAGAGAGGAACAACATGATATTTTTTTATTTGGATCTTCACTCAAACATGGTTGAACTCAAAATCAGAAGGGTTGTCTCTGAAAATATCAACATGAAAATGGATCTCACCCTACCTTTATCTCTTACTAAGAAAGAGATCTGCTATCAGTAGAGGCTAAACTTGAAAGATGTTGGGGTTAAGGTCTATAATCCTAGGGAGGAAGCTACTTGGGTTTTATCACCTAAGGACTGGGTGAAGATCAATTTTGATGGTGCTTCAAAAGGTAATCTTGGCAAGGTAGGTGGTGGTGGTGTTATCCATGATGATAAAGGGATTCTAAAAGCTTCTATTGTTTCTCCCATTGGTGTCCAATCCAATCATGTGGCTGAAGAAATAGTGGTGTACTATGTGATCAAACTTGCTAAATATTGTAATTATTCAAAGGTGTGGATCGAAGGTGATTCAAGTAATATCATTAACTACCTTAAAGGTGTCAGTACCCCTTCTTGGTCTATTAATAATGTCATTCTCATGGCTAAGGAGATTATTAATAATTTTGAAGCATGTCATATATCCCATGGCTACCATGAAATCAATGCAGTGGCTCACATTTTTGCCAATGAAGTAGTTAACACAAGAGGAATCATGGAATGGAGGAGTGAGTTGGCTATTCTGTACAACATCAAGTTGTTGTTAATCTATGATCATACCCATGGTGCTCAAACTACTAATTTTAATGAATACATCTAGCATGAGGAATTTACTTTTGTACTTCCATAATGATGTCGATTACCATTTGGGTATTTATTGGAAATCTTTTGAGCATGCTTTTTGGGTCTGTTTAGTCATTTTATGGGATTTATATTGGATTAAGGGATATTTTTATTCGCTTGTTTCTAGTTTCAAAGTTTTTTCTGAGAATGGGTGTTTATGCTCTAAAATGGGTGGCCATAGGAAGAGAACAGAACCTATGTCCTATGATAATTGGAAAAACAAGGAAAAATTCTAGTGTCTTCTTAAGAAAGGTGGTCTTGACAAGTACCTAGAGAAGCTCAGGGGGAAAGATTCTATAGTTACCAACTACTTTATCAAGAATTGGAGAAATGGAAAGATTTTTCTTGGGGGTTCAACTATCAAAATCACTGAGGATGTCATAGAAGATGTTACTAGTCTTTCCAAATATGGAAAAAAATTTTACAGAGATAGGTGTCTTAATGATGTGGCTATCAAATAATTCCCAAAAGAGGATGAAGAAAAATCTTGTCTGGTTAAGAGTAAGAAAAATACCTACTATTCTCTTAATGTCATTAAGAAGGTATGGTGTAGAGTCCTTTTTGCAGTCATGCAATATGTTACTCTTGATGGCAGATTCTCCAGGGTTTATGGGTACTATTTTGTTATCCTTAATCACTTCTGCTATGGGGACAAGATCTCCTTTCCTTATTATCTATTGAATTCCCTTAATTCCACCATTAAGGATTCTCAAGAAAATCCTCTTGGTAATCTGGCCATGCATGAGGGTCTCATGCTTTTTATTTATGATCATTTCACTCCTAATTCATTGAACCCCCTTAAAGCTAAGCCCTTAGATTCTAGTGGGAATGATTTCAAAGAGGATGAAGATGATGGGGAGGATTAAGCTAGGGAGCCAAATTTTGATTCTGAGTCCTCTCAAGGCACTATCTCAAACATTAGAAAAAAGGGGAAAGGTGTGGTGAAGAGCAATGCTTCCTCTTCCAAGAAAATATAGATCAGAAAAGAAAGTCCTTTCTGGAAGACTCAGCATCGGGCAGTGCTGAGGATACAATGGATGAAAAGGACTACACTATGGAGAGGTCCCAAGGTAAGGGTAAGAAAAGAAAGAAAATTTGGGGTATTATTTCTATCCCTAAGGATCCATCCCTTGTGGCCCCCTCTAAGTTCCAAAAGGATGCTCCTCGGATTTCCCCTAATAAGAATACCCCTTCTATGAAGGACAAGTCGATTCCTCCTTTGACTACTCTTTTAGTCAAGGCTCTAAATGCTAAGGTATCCCTTGATTGGGTTTTCATGGAGCTCTATCATCTGAGGAAAAGAAATGATAGACTCAAATCTAGAATTGACATTCTTGAAACTATGGGTCTTAGAGACAAAACATTTCCTATTTTCTTGAGTAAACTAACAGAAGCCATCAACAAAGTAGATGGAATTGTGAATTCTTACGATTCTAATCTAGAAGCTATGAATTCTCAAATCTCCAATTGTGATGAGGGTTTGGATGCCATGCAAATGAAGGTCCTCGATTTCAAGGAAAAAATCTCACATTTTGAGACTGCAATCATTAAGTTTGGGGACCAGAGCTGTAGTATTCTTCAGAAGGTGGTGGGTCAAATCAATACCCTCATTAACACATGGGAAGGGACTGTGGATAAAGATAAGGATCTGGGGCCTTGTGTTGCTGGGAATTGTGCTAATCAAGATGCTGATACCCTTAAGGATACTACTCAGAACATGGACCTTTTAGCTACTAAAGCTTTGGATCTTATTAATAGCATTTAGTGATTTCTTTTAGTCTACTGGCTCTATCTAGTCCCTCATGTTGGCTGTTGGCATTTTTTCAGCCTTTTTGGGATTTTCATTTGTGGTATTCTCGGGTTGTCTATCTTTTGGTTTTCCCTTTTGCTCAAACAATTTCTTGTTGTCTTTTGTGCTTAATGTATATCTTTTCTCTCTTTTTGTAAAAGGTTCAAGACCTTTCAAATCTTATTTTCTTATTAATCAAAACATTGTCACTATTGATATACATCTAAAACAAAGAAACTGCAACATAGGTCATCCTAGTCTTCTTGGTATAATTTTTTAGTTTTGAGCTTCTAATGTTCATTTTCAATCTTTTTATAATCTATGCATTCCAATTAGGTCTTATATTCTTGTTAATATAGTAAGGTCCAAGATTACTAAGAGGGGGGTGCATCAGTAATCTATCAAATCCAAAAATTTTCACAATCCTTTCAACAATATCAACCTCATTCAATAAAATTAAACTTTATGCACACAATAAATAAAGTAACCATACAACCATCCAAACATGCAACAAAGTGAAACGTGTATTTTATCATGGAAACCCTATTTAAGGGTGAAAACCATAGTGGTAATTAATGCCCACTAATAATATGCACTCTTATGAAATGTTCCCTCTTAAAGGCCTATCCCTGTTACGAGCTTACAATGATACCCGGTTAGGAACATACCTTGTTACGAGTCACCCATTTTAGGAATTTACCTCTATCTAAGTGTTAGGATCTTTACCCTGCTAGGAGTAACCTTGTTAAAGGATTTCAAACCCTAGTTAAAGAGTCACCATGTTAGAGGATTTACAAATCAAACATGTTAAAGTTTACTTAGATAAGAGATTTTCTTATAGAAAATGTTAGGAATTAACAAGTACAATGATCTAGGTATAGCACTTCTCCTTTTCTTTCTCAAATCCAATTAAGCTCAAAACTTCTTCCTCTTATAGATGATCTTCACTCTTTACTTAACTGCACCTTCACATTAACGATCTACAACTTCATAATTCATCACTTAACATATAAATATCTCTTCACTAACTAGGTCAACCACCACCTCTAATATGACCTAATACATTTAAATTTCATCATTACAATTCATTCTCTCTTGATTGAACCCTAAGCCATGTTACCAATACTTTATTACAATTTCAAGTCCATGTTGGCCTTCAAATTCATCGCACATTCAATTTAAATCAAGAATAGTCAAACCTTTTGACTTCTTCAACATGCTTCCAATACATGATTAATTCTAATCACTTTGAACAATGTAATACTAACTCACCATTAAAAATGTATTATGCCACATCACCTTGATACCTAGATCATGAAAACATCCATTGTAACTTATCACATCATCACCACTCACCAATCTAACATAAACTGGTCAACCTATTCAAACATTTTGCAAACTTCCACAAAATGATTTTTTTCCCCTGAAACTATGTCTTGTGATACTCCAAACAAATTGTGATCATAGTATCAACAACACATCCTAGTCAAGATAAACATATCATGACCACAACACTTGGATCCACATCAATTTGATAGAATGATCAAATCATTCATCTATTGTCACTATTTGTTCTTCATGTTCCTCTTTCACCATTCAATTGGTCATAACTCTCTCCATACTTATTTTCATCCATTGTGATCATCCATACAACATCTAGATATATATCTAAGTCTCCCATAAAAATTGCACACTTCAATTCAATCACAATCTCACCACACATTGGATTCACTGGCGCAAACACTTATCAACTTGTTGTCAACCAACACAATACTGGGTTGATATCAATGACAACATCAATAATTCATCTCCCTATCATCAAACTTGTATGAAAACACTCTAAAAAAACTCTATAACATCCCTGCATCAGTTATGCCAACAATATCCCCCTTTGGCACTGATGGAAACACCACATCAAGACCACATTAATATGATAATGACAACTCCTTAAAAGAATTTTTTTTCTCTTCTCCCCTTGTGCCTTCAATTGATTCTTCTTCTAGTCTTCTCCTAATCTTCTTTTCTCTTCTCCCCCTTTGATAAGAATTCCAAATGCACCACATAGGTCACTTGTTTCTGCAACAACTTCCTTTGCCTCTAACTACTCCCCCTAAGGAGGAGTCCCCTTAACATCAACCCATAGTTAAATTTATTCAATGAGTCCACTGGAATGATGATTAAAATAGCATCTTAGTTTTATTTAGGTAGGGGAATAAACCCCTAACTTACCTCTTAGATACTCAAAATTATCCTTAGGTAGTGGCTTAATTAATATATCTACTAGTTGCTCCTTGGTTGGCACATATTCAAAATTGACTACCTTTTCTTGCACTTTCTCTCTTAAGAAATGATATTTGATTGCAATGTTCTTAGTCTTAGAATGCATCACTAGGTCCTTGTAAATGTTTATTGCACTAGTATTATCACAATATATAGTCACCAGTTCAGTTACCTTCCAAGATCTACTTCATCCATGCAATCTAAGTACAATTGATGGTTTCTACTACATACTTAGATTCTGCAGTTGATTCGGAGATGCAATTTTTCTTCTTACTTGTACATGA
This sequence comes from Chamaecyparis obtusa, assembly GCA_027943335.1. NCBI lineage: Eukaryota > Viridiplantae > Streptophyta > Pinopsida > Cupressales > Cupressaceae > Chamaecyparis > Chamaecyparis obtusa. Next base: position 1,206,645 of record BSBK01002215.1, on the reverse strand, counting down.
CACAAGTCTTCCTCCTAGAAAGAATGCTCCTCCACTTGTGTTTTTTATGTCAACAATGTTTCCAACCCAATCTACACTAGTAAAAATACTCAAAGAGAAATCACCTTTTTGAGCATACCAAAGACCATAGTCTTCTATTCCTTTCAGGTATCTAAATATCCTCTTTACTTCTACCATGTGAGATTCCTTAGGATTAGCTTGAAATATAGCTACTATACCAATTACTTGTGCAATGTTTGGTATGCTATGAACAACATAATACAACTTACCAATCATGGATCTATATACAGTTGCATCCACTACACTTGACACATCATCCTTAGACAATTTCCATCTAGTCACCATGGGGGTTCCAACTAGTTTGGAGTCATCCATTCCAAAAGTCTTCAGAACTTCCTTTCTATACTTGGAATGACTGATATAGATACCATCCTTGAGTAAAATTTTTAATCTAATAAAGAACTTAATTTCTCCTATCATTGACATCTCAAACCCCTTCATATCCTTAGTAAATGAAAAACTTATTTCATTATTTACTCCAAAGATTATGTCATCCACAAACACTTCAACTAATAATATCTTATCACCTTCAACCTTAAGGTAGACATTGTTATCCTCGCTTATTCTTATGAAATTAATCTTAACAAGATAAGCATGTAGTCTTTTATACCATGCTCTAGGTGCTTGTTTTAGTCCATACAATGCCTTTTGTAGCTTGCACACCATATTCTTATCATTTATTAATGAAATCCCCTTTGGTTTCTCTATTTAAACCTCTTCTTTAAGAATCTCATTTAGAAAAGTAGATTTGACATCCATTTAAAAAAAATTATACTTCTTATAGGAAGCATAAGCAAGTAAAATTCTTACCCCTTTAATTCTTGCCATAGGAGAAAATGTTTCTCCATAGTCTAATCCTTCTTCTTGTGCATATCCCTAACATACAAGTCTTGACTTATTACAAACTTATCCATCTTCATTCAGTTTTGTTAGTCCATTTTCCGGTCAATGAAAAATCTTTTGAAAATGGCCCATTTCTTTGCAAGTGTTCTTCATTGTGTCATCTCCTGTGTTCTTCATTGTGTCACCTTGCTGTAGTCCAAATTGCACATGCTGAATTGCAAAATCCAGAAAGTTATTCAAATTCTAAGGTCTACAGGAAACAATTTCAAAATCTACCTTAGTGTCGAAAACCCACAATATTTTTGAAAATCCATGATGTTTTTAGTCTATGTGAAAACCTCCATTATTTTCGGCCTTGTGCCTTCCAGCTTTTGTGTGCTTATCTTTTGGCATCAGAAACCTGGTGTGTTTTCGATCTTTTCCATCAAAAACCCTATGTGTTTTTCACCTCATAGTTTCCTGTTTGCTAGCGTTCCCTAACTGGGCAAGTGCGATGGATGGTGCATCCAGGTCAGAAAGCTCTTCACTGATTGGTTGTTGCATGGCTGCATGTCAGACTTTTCTAGCATGTGATCATGTGGCCGCTTGCCACCTATCCGTGTGGTCCTAGTTCTTAGCATTGTTCAGCTGCCTGGCAGTTAGTTCTTCATTCTATGATCTGGTGACTTGTGGTTATCTCTTGGTCTCTTGATTCTGGCGGTTAGGCCCTTAGCATCTAATGACCTGGTGACTGTGTAGTCACATGATCTCTTCATGATTGGCAGTTATCGGCTAGCATCTGGTGACTTGGCTAGTGGTTTTCTTTTCCTTAGTCATGTTATTGCAGAATGGTGGGATTGGGTTTTCAAGAGGCTTTTGATCTATGATGGGCATGTGATCATAAAGAATATTCTCATCCCTTGCGATCATGCAACTGCCATTCGATCTTGAGCTTGTAGCGAGTGGGTCTTGTGTCAGTATGACTTGGTGGCTACAGCGAATGGTGGTGTGACAATGTGGCGGTCTTATGGCCTTGTCGCATGATCGCAAGGGCCATTTCCATGGCTTGCGATCATGTGAAAAACCCCTTGGTGTTAACTTTATGTGGCATGGTGGTGACAGAGGTAAAGGTCTGTGGGTTGTCACATGTTTGCATAGCCCATTTTCGAGCTATGTGATCATGCGACAACTATTGTACATTGCCATTGTGGAGTTAACCTGAGGTGTCTAGATGGGTTAAAAACATAAAGCTCGTGAAGTATGAAGATCTAATGGTGGGGATATAAAGTTGATCCTAGTTTAAATTGTGACCGTCGATTCACTACTGGCACCATAGGATTGACCATTGCTTTTCAAATTCAAACTTCTGAGAGGGTTTCCAGCGATAGGAAGTACCAAAATTGAATGCTTGCGCTACTAAATTTGGTGGGAATGATTTTGCTGACTATGTAGTGTGGTCTAGAGAAGCCATGTGGTTGATTTGCAAAGGTTGTTTTATACTTGGTGGAGTGTGGTTTTGTGCTCGAGGTGTGTTTGCAGGTGGTCGATTTGACTATTTTTCATAGAATTTCCTAGTTTTTTGTCCTGATCTCAATGATGCTCGTGATTGCAGATCTACCTGAGATTTGTTTTCTCTAGGTTGCATGTGTTTCCTATCCCTGCATTGAATTTTGATGAAATTTTGATTTGTGTGGTGGGTGAAACCCTATCCCTAGCTGTCTGTAGCTTATTGCAACCTATTTTGGGTTTCCAAGGTAGCTAGTGGTATAAATTGTCAAAATTTTGACTTTGTAAGGGTTCCAGCTTAGAGTTCCTTTCTAGTTCCATGAAAGGTTCTATCTTGCAGATTTCTCCTTCTCTCTGCATATAGGGTGTTCTTCGTCCATTGCTGGTTCAGAGAACACAATACATATTGTAAGTGACTTGTCTTATGAATGAGAAGTTAATATACTCTTTCTATTTTCAAGGTATCTCCATTTGAATTCTGAACTCATTAGTCATGCATCAAGGATGTCTGGTTTTTCTACCTTGCATTGCCTAAGAGCTTGTGGGTGGAGTTGTCTTCGTAGAGATAACTAGTTCAGGGTTAGTATTCATGTATGTATGAGCTGAAATATCAAGGATAGGTCATGCTTGTCTTCCAATGGATGCTGGTTAATGTATTGTCTATTTATAGGTCTCTTCTAAGGGGAGGGTCAAAATCCTTTGATGGGTAATAACGTATTTGAATGCACAGGTGGGAACTAAGTTGAGGTTTGGTCATGGTGTGTGATTGATGTAAGGCATCAACACATTGGGTATATTATTTTCTTATTTCATAATTGTCATTTGCAATAGGGTATTTGACTCTGTGGCCCATTGGATAAGGCACTAGTCTATGAGAGACTTAGGGTATCTCAGGGGTCCTTTCAACCCAACATTAAATCAATTACCTTTCCCTTTCATGTTGGTGGTAGTAATAGGAGTTTATCTCTAGTCTTTAGACTTATTCTGTGCAAATAGGGCTGTTTGTATATGAATTGGCTTCATTGGGGTACATGTTACCTAAAGGGGTTTGAAGGCTATTCCACACTAATCTATCTATAGGCCTTTTATTCACCAAAAGGATGGCATGAGTGTGCAGATAAGGCAATACCCGCTTGAGTGAATGTGGAGTTCAAAGAAGAAGGAGGATTTATCTCTATCCTCATCAATTGGATTGTTTTTCTTGTCAAGCTTGAGTGCCTAACCTATGATTCAAGCCCAACCATTTGATTCAAGTTTGATCCTGCAAGAAAAAGCTCCAACAAGATGGTGACTCTGCTGGGGAGAACAATGAAAAAGAAGAATATCTATTAGGATCTCTGGTTAAGGTTCTATTGTAAACTCAAAATCTTTATTGACCAGATTGATTTGCCCATCCAAGTCACCAACAAGATGGAGACTCTACTAGGGAGGCCATTGGAAAGAGTCAAATACAAAAATAAAGTGTTTGCTGATATTTTCTCACCTAGTTGTGAGTGGCGGCTCTGATTTTTCTCTATTTGATCAATGTTCCTTCTGATAAATAGTGTGTATACCTGGTGTAGTTTTGTGTTGGTTGGAAGAAGAAACAATGAATTATTTTCCTCTCATGGAGGTGGTGACTCTACATGACAAAGTTATCTGATGGAGCTTCTTGGTGGGCTCTAGATCTGCCTTGCCTTCCAATCAACAAGCAAGGTTTCTATTGCAGAACTCCCAGGTATTTCTCAAAGATCTGAAATGTCTCCTTATTGAGTGATCAAGCACTAAGAAAAGGAGTAAGGTGTGATTAGAGGTTTGCATACTTCAAGTTCTCTATTGTAGCTTTGCAAAATTTTATGGAAGTATTACATTAAGTTGTAATGGGTAAGCTTGAGGAGGAGCTTGCATTTCTTGAACAGGGCATCCTTAGAGATTGCATAAAATTGGTAAGATTGAAGGTGAGGTGCAGATAGGATCTATCCATATCTTTGTTCTATGATAGATTTTGTGGTGCATATGATGAGCTTCCTTATGATGTTGAGTTTCTTGAATCTGAGTTCATTGGTTTATTCTTAGAGCTTTGTTTTCATGAGTCAACTGATTGGTTAGATGCATTGTGGGAAGGGTATTATATATGTGTCAGAGATTGGATACTTAGTGATGACAACCTTGGGCTTGAGGATGCACTTAGGGTCATGTCCTTAAGTGTTGATGTTGAGAGTGATGAAGACAATGAGGGTCCTAATTTTTCTTCATATGTTGTGAGTCTCCATGAGGTTGAGATGGGTACTAATTTTAAAGTGTTTTCTAATGCTTTATATGATGAATAATTTGACTATCAACCCATTTTTTGTCATGATGTTCAACAAGGTGTATTGCATGAAGTTATCAATCCTTTGTTTGAGGAACATGCAGAGGTTTCAGATTCATTGGAATTGGGATGTTCTTCTTTCATCTGTAATAGAGATTCAAATGATAATGTTGTATTTTGTTCATCAGGAGGTTATAGAATAGTTTTAGACTTTGATAATAATGATATATATGAATATGAGCCTGACTATTCTTCTGGGCTCCAGCCGGCTGGACCTAGGGAAATGCAAAGACAAGATCTGGATGAGGCCTTTTAGTAGGCACAATATGAGTTCTTTGTGTTTCCAATTGATGGCATACATGAATCAGTGGAGAAGAATAGGTTCTTATCTGATGGTGCTGCTCATGGATATACTGAATTGTATCTTCATAATGAGCAAGATGAAGAGAGTGCCAAAAGTTTTTATAGGCACTATGAAGATAGTTATTTTGTTCTGCTTGACAAGCTGATTAGACATGTTGACATGCCTGGTGAAACAAGTCAAAACAAAGTGTCTGGTGTGCCACATGAAGAAAGAAATGAGAACCAAATCTTTGATAGAGGCAAGAACTAACTCTTATTTGTTGCTGTAGGTTTTTTAAAAAAATGTACATTTTGTGAATAGTTTCCCATTCCTATATATTCCCTGTGTTTTTTGAGGTCTCTTTGCTTTTTCCAATAGGTGGTCTACTTTTCCCAGAGATCTGAATTCTTTCCATGCCTGCAAGAGCCATGCATCCCCAACTAGAGCCACTATTAGTCCATTTTCCAGTCAATGCAAAATCTTTTGAAAATGCCCCATTTCCTTGTAAGTGTTCTTCATTGTGTCCTGCCCTGTGTTATTCATTGTGTCACCTTGCTCCAGTCCAAATTGCACATGCTGAATTGCAAAATCTAGAAAGTTATTCAAATTCTAAGGTCTGCAGGAAACAATTTCAAAATCTACCTCAATGTCAAAAACTCGAAATGTTTTTGAAAATCCATGATGTTTTTGGTCTATGTGAAAACCTCCATTGTTTTCAGCCTTGTGCCTTCTAGCTTTTGTGCACTTATCTTTTGGTGTCAGAAACCTAGTGTGTTTTCAATCTTTTCCATTGAAAACTTTGTGTGTTTTTGACCTCACAGTTTCCTGTTTGCTGGCGTTCCCTAACTGCGCAAGTGCGATGGATGGTGGGTCCAGGTTAGCAGGCTCTTCACTGATTGGTTGTCACATGGCCGCATGTTAGACTTTTCTAACATGTGATCATGTGACTACTTGCCACCTATCTGCGTGGTCCCAGTTCTTAGCATTATTTAGTTGCCTGGCGGTTAGTTCTTCATTCTATGATTTGACAACTTGTGGTTATCTCTTGGTCTCCTGATTCTGGCAATTAGGCCCTTAGCATCTAACAACTTGGTGACTATGTAGTCACGTGATCTCTTCATGATTGGTGGTTATCAGCTAGCAGAGCTAGCATCTGGCAACCTGGCTGGTGGTTTTCTTTGCCTTAGTCATGTGATCATGGAATGGTGGGCCCGAGTTTTCAAGGGGCTTTTGATCTACGATGGGCATGTGATTGTAAAGAATATTCTCATCCCTTGCGATCATGTGACCGCCCTTCGATCTTGAGCTTGTAGTGAGTGGGTCCTGTGTCAGTATGACTTGGTGGCTATAGCGAATGGTGGTGTGACAATGTGGTGGTCTTATGGCCTTGTCTTATGATCGCAAGGGCCATTTCCACAACTTGTGATCATGAAACAAACCCCTTGGTGTTAACTTTATGTGGCGTGGTAGTGACGGAGGTAAAGTTCTGTGGGTTATCGCATATTTGCATAGCCCATTTTTGGGCTATGTGATCATGCAACAACTATTGTACATCACCGTTGCGGAGTTAACCCGAGGTGTCTGGATGGGTTAAAAAACATAAAGCCCGTGAAGTATGAAGATCTAACGGCAGGAATATAAAGTTGATCACAGTTTAAATTGTGACCATCGATTCACTGTTGGCACCATAGGATTGACCGTTGCTTTCCAAATTCAAACTTCTGATAGGGTTTCCAGCGATAGGAAGTACCAAAATTGAATGCTTGCACAGCTAAATTTGGTGGGAATGATCTTGCTGACTGTACAGTGTGGGCTAGAGAAGCCATGTGGTTGATTTGTAGAGATTGTTTTGTACCTGGTGGAGTGTGGTTTTGTGCTCGAGGTGTGTTTGTAGGTGGCTGATTTGACTATTTTTCATGACATTTCTTAGTTTTTTGTCCTGATCTCAATCATGCTCATGATTGCAGATCTGCCTAAGATTTGTTTTCTCTAGGTTGCCTGTGTTTCCTACCCCTGCATTGAATTTTGATAAAATTTTGATTGGTGTGGTGGGTGAAACCCTAGCCCTAGCTTTCTGTAGCTTGTTGCAACTTATTTTGGGTTTCCAAGGTAGCTAGTGGTATAAATTGTTGAAAATTTGACTTTGTAAGGGTTCTAGCTTAGAGTTCCTTTCTGGTTCCATGAAAAGTTTTGTCTTGTAGATTTCTCCTTCTCTCTGCATATAGGGTGTTCTTCTTGCATTGCTAGTTTAGAGAACACAATACATATTGTAAGTGACTTGTCTTATGAATGAGAAGTTAATATACTCTTGCTATTGTCAAGCTATCTCCATTTGAATTATGAACTCATTAGTCATGCATCAAGGATGTCTGGTTTTTCTACCTTACATTGCCTAAGAGCTTGTGGGTGGATGTGAAACCTATCAGACAGTCATACTTTTACCATTATGTTTTTCATGCTTCAGAAACTTGTTTCACAGACATATTAGACTAATTTGGACACCTATGTATTTAAGGATTTGTTGAATCCTATTTTATATGTTCAGTACCTAATTATGTAATCAGGGTACACTTGGGATACTACATGTTATGTTTCAGTTTCAGTTATGATTATATACATGTGATGTTTTATGATGTTTTGAAACTATTGTGATGCAAAGACGGTTTAGGAAACTGAAGTTATGTTTAGTTGAATGATTTACAGACATAGTTTTTAAACCATGCAGTTATGATGTATTATTTTTATATTATGTTTTATTGGACCTACTGATGTGTGCAATGAGTGTGCAGGATAAGTTGACCATGGGACTAAATTTGGGGATCCAGTATTGAAATATATGTTTTACCGTGCATGCCAAGGTCCTCTTTGAATAAAGAGATGTGGACCTTGTTGTGATGTTCTTTATTTTGTAAATGTGGTTTGCATGTGTGTAATTAAATTAGATGGTGTATGTGATCTAACCATGTCATTTGTTTTAATTAATGTGCCAAATTTGACAAATTGTGGCTTATGTGTTGGCATGGTTAAGTATGTTTATTATTGAATGTTTTAGGGCTTAACCAGGGTATTACCTTAGGAGGTGATCAACTAAACTTGGGTTAGGAAGTTTCTATAAGTCAACCAAGACCCCAAATCCGTGCACAAACTTCAGGTGGACTTTAGGGAGGTCTTTTGGGCTCCTAGAAAGTAACCAGGGTCAGTTTTAGCTACCCAACTTGGTACCCTAGGGGTTAGGGGTCATTTTCAGCCATTAATAAGCCTTTAAACTCATTTATTACTCCCCTAAAGTCTTCATTTTGAAGTTGGACGGATTTGAAGAGTTGTGAGATTTTGGTTAACCTCTCTTTTTCTCAATTTTGCATTCAATTCCATTTATGGTGAATGAAGGCAAGTGGGAAGAAGGGGATGGAAGTTTCCTTCTCTCTTCTAATTGGTTCCACCATTCTTGGAAGTTTTCCTATTTAGGAAAGGCCTTGGGCTAAGTTTTAGTTGATCACCCACTCTCTAGATTTGGAGACCAGAATTGTTGGAAAGCTTAGGAGAAAGCTAGCATCAAAGGGATTCAAGTTTGTAGATACTGAACACACTTGGAGAAAGGTTGGACCTTGTTTTATGTTTGTTATTTCATATTTTGTATTTGTTCTTTATGTATGTATTCTTGAGCTTGGACCTCCATTAATGGAGTCCATGGCTTTTATCCAGGTCTTTTTTGTATGAAATTTTAAAAGTTTATAATAGTTGTTTTTTTTTCCTTTTGTAATTGCAATTTGGGGATGGGTTCTTCAAGGTTTACTCACCCTAGGGAGGGTGGAGTAACCTTGAAGGGGGTAGTAGGAAGTAGACCCAGGATGTGCAAAGTCTCCCATGTGTGGAGGGATAACCATGGGGTTCCACGATACCCATGATGCCAAACATAGCCTATGAGCACCTGGGGGCCATAAGGAGATTGAGACTGTATCTCTTGGAGATGGTCTACCCAAGTCCATGTGTGGCTTGGGATGTTTTATCATGTTGTGGCTTCTCCTCCTAGCAGTCCACCTCTACCCCATTTTTAGTTAGACCTCAAGGAGGTCTCCCTATTGTTAAAACCTTGTTGGGAAATATGTTTGAGTGTCTTCTTGTTTTTTGGATGTTTTCCTACTTGCATAAATGTCTTTTTTTTATCCCATTTCATTTTGGATCCCCTAGCTCAGGGGTGGCCTTGTAAAGGCCTAGGTTGGGAAGTGAGCCTCCGTGGTCAACCTTATTCTATTAGGTATTCAGCTAGAATCTTGGAGCTGACATTTTGAATGTTAAAATTGTACTTCAATTCCTCATGGACAGATTTGTTATTTCTATTCATTTCAATGTAAGGTTGGAATCAAGTTATTCTTTTGTAAATAGAACATTGGTTAAAGTGAATATGAAAGTTAGGGAGTTTTGTTAAATGAATTAAGTTGCAATTTTTATATTTCTTAATTCCATCTCGATGCCCAATGAATATCATTAAGAAAATAATATAAATTTGAGGGATCTTTGTGTATTTGATCTATTAATTTAATGTGATAATATCTTAGTTATCATGGTAAATATGTAAACCCTATTGTTGAAACATAATTTGTTCATTAGTTGATCAAATATAATAAGCTTACTATTGCTATTATGATTTGTTTATTTTATTGGGTATAGGTGTGAAATTTTATTCTTTGTGAATTAAAAATTTGTACTTGAAATTATTTAAGGAAAATATCTTACACTTAGCAACTTTTTTTTTGAGATTTTGAAGAATAAAAATAAAAATGTTTGGAAATTAATTTTTATCATTGCAAGTTGTTTACTCTCTAATATAGAGTGCAAATATATAATTTGAATATAAAAAAAATAAATCCCTATACCCACTGTTTGAAGGTACAGGGAATTATTTGCTTTACCAGTAAAAATATACATATTTTTATTTTAGTTACTTTTATTTTTTTAAATTTTTTTTAAATATAAACTTAAGCAAGCAAAAGCTAAATTAAAAAGAAATTTGTTTGACATTGACCAAGTGTAAAGCGCATAGTGCTGTCAAGAATAAAATTAATATTAAATTTTAGGGAGGCGGGACAGGCGAAGCCCTAACCCTGTCCTCCACGTGGTAGCAGGTAGGTGGAGGCCGGCAGCGCTGAGCCTCATGTTACCACTATGTTGCAGTGGTGGTGGGGTGGCTCTCATGCTGTGCGTTTCCCCCCATTTGTGCCGCCCAACCTCCCTTCATCACCTCCGCTCTCCTATTGCAGCACGCAGGTGCTGTGCCACCATTTTCCCCCACCGCTTAACCCTTCCGCCACCGTCGAGAATCGTCTGCCACCACCTTCTTTCACCTGGTTCATGCGTCGCTGACACCATGAGCGGCGCGACTCCCTCAACCACTGCCGCTGCCGATGCCGCTTCCTCATCTCCGCCGTAACCCTCCTTCGCTGACGCCTCCTCCTTCCCTCTCCTTCGTGCCTTTGCGCGTTCTTGAATGCAGGGCTCGTGAGGGTTTGAAAGAAACAGATGTTTCTTTATTATTTCTTTGGCCCTTTCGATATGTTCAAAATTTTATTATAGATTTTACTGATTATTAGTATTTTAGATGTATATATATATGAGTTAGATTAGTTTAGAACTTAAAATAAGAATTGTTATTTGGTTTAGATAAGTATAAGTTTAAATTGCTTAAGGGATGTTCTTTAATTTAGTTTTAAAATAATTAAAAGAAATTTGAATATTTAAGTTTGGATTTTTCATTATAGATATGTATAAATCTAGTAGAATAGTTAATTGGACTTTTTAGAGCTATTTGATGAACCCTTTTGATTGACCTTTGGACTATTGTCAGACTCTCCTTTATTATTAGTTGTCCATTTTATCTTTGCACCGTTTTGCATGCACATAGTGTTTGGTCCCAATTAGTGTTCCCTCCTTAGTTGCGTTAGTGTGATGGTTTGTTGTTTCTTCGTAAGGTTTTAAAAATTTTGTAGTTGTGTTTTGCTCAACTTTTGGGCATGACAGTGGAGTTGTCTTCGTAGAGATAACTGGTTCAAGGTTAGTATTCATGTATGTATGAGCTGAAATATCAAGGATAGGTCATGCTTGTCTTCTAGTGGATGTTGGTTAATGTATTGTCTATTCATAGGTCTTTTCTAAGGGGAGGTTCAAAATCCTTTGATGGGTAATAATATATTTAAATGCACAGGTGGGAACTAAGTTGAGGTTTGGTCATGGTGTGTGATTGATGTAAGGCATCAACACATTGGGTATATTATTTTCTTGTTTCATAGCTGTCATTTGCAATAGGGTATTTGACTCTGTGGCCCATTGGATAAGGCACTAGTCTATGAGAGACTTAGGGTATCTCAGGGGTCCTTTCAACCCAACATTAAATCAATTACCTTTCTCTTTCATGTTGGTGACAGTAGTAGGAGTTTCTCTCTAGTCTTTAGACTCATTCTGTGCAAATAGGGCTATTTGTATATGAATTGGCTTCATTGGGGTACAGGTTACCTGAAGGGGTTTGAAGGCTATTCTACACTAATCTGTCTGCAGACCTTTTATTCACCAAAAGGATGGCATGAGTGTGCAGATAAGGCAATACCCACCTGAGTGAATGTGGAGCTCAAAGAAGAAGGAGGATTTCTCTCTATCCTCATCAATTGGATTGTTTTTCTTGTCAAGCTTGAGTGCCTAACCTGTGATTCAAGCCCAACCATTTGATTCAAATTTGATCCTGCAAGAAAAATCTCCAACAAGTTTGTCCCTAAAAACCTACTTTGTACCAATCACATTCTTTTCTACTAGTCTAGGAACAAGTGTCCACGTATTATTCTTGTCAATATGATCAAGTTCCTCTTCCATGGATTTTATCCAATCATCATTCTTCAATGCTTCCTTCATATTTTTAGGCTCAAACTTGAAAATAAGACATGCACTTTCTTTGATCATCCTTCTTGTCTACACTTATCATCTTATCTCCTATGATCTGATTAGCAGTCATTCAACTTCACATACCTTGCAATAATCAGTTTAGATCTAGGTACTTCTTCTTGTTCCATCAGTTACGCCACTTCTTCCTTATTGTTTTTTTTAATAGATTATTTCATTTGCAGTTGTACATACATAAATTCCTAATCATTTACTAGTTATTGATTTTTTGTTACATAAAATTTCTCTATAAATTCATCTATCTTCACATTTTCACTTTCAATAATCTTGTTAGTCTTTTTATTGAAATACTTATAAGCCTTGATTTTAGTAGAATATCCCAAGAAAATACCATCATCACTCTTAGGATCAAACTTGCCAGTGAAATCATCTCTCTTGATATAACATCCTCTACCAAAAAAATTGAAATATTTAACACTAGGTGAATGCCATACCATAATTCATAAGGTGTCTTACCGATTCCTTTCTTCACTAGCACCTAGTTCAATGTATAGACTATAGTGCTAATGCCTTCTCTCCAATATGACTTGGGCACATCACCTTGAATCATCATTTTCCTAGTAGCGTCAACTATAGTTTTGTTCCTCCTTTTAGAAACACCATTCTACTATGGAGTTCTTGGTGCAGACATTTGCCTTTTGATTCCATTATCCTCACAATATTAGACAAACTTTGATGAAGTAAACTCTCCTCCTCTATTAGACCTTAAGAATTTTAATTTCTTACATGTTTCTTTCTCAGCAAGTGCTATGAAATCTTTGAGCTTATAGAATTCTTCAGACTTATCCTTTAAGAAAGTCACTCACACCATCCTTGAGTATTCATCAGTAAGCAATATGAAATATTTATCATCATGATAACTTCTAGTTCTAATAGGACCACAGTAACCAGTATGCACTAAATCTAGTAAATTCTCATATGAAAATGACTTTCTATAGATAGTAGAACTAGTTAACTTACCCAACTGACCTTCCTTACACATCATGTTGTCTAGCTTAGCTAATTGTGGAAAAATTCTAATTGCATTTTGTTGGAGATTTGCCAGCAGGCTAGTGTTGACTGTATGTTTGTCATTGATGACAATATATGGTAAGTAGAATAGATGGAAGACTTATGTAGTAATATTTTAGTATATGTGGCATGGACATGTTATCATGGGCACAGAGGTTAACTATTAGTATAGATAGTTATATAGTAGCTTGTGTCAGCAGTGTTCCTAACAGAGTTACAGGCAATGTTCTATGAATGGTTTTCCATACAGCTATCATGGAGCCTTGCACATTTGGATATGTGATGGTGACATGTTAGTGATGTTACATTCATGGATGTAGAGTCTGATGATTAGTAGTAGTGAAGTTATGCAGTCGCTATTCACTAGTAGCAGTTTCCTATGTTTATTCAGAAGAGCCGATAGAGATTATATTGGTTCAGGAGTTGCACCTATCATTGCGGTATGCACCCTTGGATTTGAGCTTGGAGAAGAGTTATTAATGTTTCGTTAAGAGTGCATGATGTAATTCAGCTTGAGGAGAAAGATCTAGTTGTTTTGGTAGAGCCGATAGTGTGTAGTGTACGTCTACAATTATCTTATTGGACATGCCCTAGAATGTGTTGCATGCTTAGTAGAGCTAACTAAATTAATATTGGAGTTTGTTATGAATTCTCTAATTTGATTTCAAGGTGGTTCTAATAGGCCAACTTGATTATATCATTTAAAGGAAAGATATTTATAGACAGTCATTTGTAATTGCTAGAGTGTGGCTCATAGTTTGTGAATAGCAGAAAAGAGTGTGCGAAGTGTTGAGCCATCAAAAGAAGGTCTATGTGACCAAGTAAAGTATTTGTGCTATACATTGGAACTGATCTAGATAGAAGGTCAAAGTGCAGTTCACCAAGATCTAGATATAGTGTGTATCTATTATTTAGAAGGTTGTAGCCTTCACCCATTTGAGAAGTGTGCTCTTGGATAGTGTGTCCTCACCCCTAATAGGGTTAATTGTAAAAGAATCCTAATAGGTTCTAACCCTTGACTAGGTCTACTATACTAAATATATTGTAAAGAAACTCCTAATAGGGTTAAGGATCTTCTAACAAGGATCATAATACACTAGTGTGTAATATTAGTGGGTGTCAATTCCCACCGGGGTTTTTACCTATTTGGGTTTCCCTGTAACCAAAATATTTGTTTTGTGTTCAATTTTTCTTTCATTATGTTTATGCTTTATGTTTAAGTATACTTAATTCAATAAATAATTGAAACTTTTAGATAACTGATTCACACCCCACTCTCAATTATCTCTTGGGACTATTCCTAACAATTGGTGTCAAAGCCAAGTTCCTGGGAGAGAAAGTTTAACAACTTGAGGTTGATCATATGGCATTATTCACAAAAGAAAGTCCTAAGTTTGATGGAGAGAATTATCTTGATTGGAAGAACAAGATGGTCACTCATTTGCAATGCATTTCTTTTGAAGTTTTTGATGTAACTATCAAAGCAGTCAAGATCCCTACTTTAGAAGACCTTGCAAAGGATGATGCTACTAAAAAGAAAAAGGAATTGTTTCATTAGAATGAAATAGCCAAAGAATCCCTTATCAGTGCCCTATCTGATAGTGAGATTTTTAGAAATAAAGAAAGTAGATATAGACCACAAAATATGGAAGTACCTAGAAGACATATTTGAAGGAGACAAACAAGAAAAGGATGCACCCATGAAAACATGGAAGAAAAGATATAATGCATTAGAGATTCTACTTGAAGAAAACATTAGAGCTTACAATCAAAGGATCAATGAAGCAGTTGCTGGAATCAGGAACAATGGTGGAGAGATCTTAGAGGAAGACATTATGGACAAATTGATGACTACTCTCACTTTAGAATATGAAAACAAGATCAACATCCCTAATGAGACCATGAAGCTTACATCAAATTTCAAGAGAGAGACCTTGATCAGCAAAATCTCAGCTTTCGAGATTTCAATATTGAAGACAAAACCTAAAAGTGAGATAGCCTTCAAAGAAACAGTCCATGGTAAGAAATATGCAAACACTTCTGGTAATTTTGATGATGATGATGAAGAGAAAACACTAGATGATTTCATTTCTATGATTTCCAAAAGATAAAATAAAGGAAAAGGAAAATATGAAGGTCAATTTCCATTTAAATTATTTTCATGTAGTAAGATTGGTCACTTTGCATCTAAGTGTCCTACAAGAGCTAGAAAGTTAAAAAATGACTACAAGCCTAAATACTCTAAGGAATGTTACTATGATGGAGATGGAGTTTCAAATGATGATTTAGCTAAAGAAGAAATTGGATTTATTTCCATATAGATAAAATGAACAATAAGACAAATCATGAAGATGAGAAAGAGGAACAAGAACTAGCATTGATTTCACAAGCTGATATAAGGATAGACTAGATTATAGATAGTGGTTGGTCACATCACATGACAAGTGATAAAGACATATTTGTTCATCTAGACAAATACAATGGTGGCATGGATATATTTTGAGATAACACTCCTAAACCCATCGGTTGTAGAGGAGCCATCACCTTGGATGGAAAGAATAGTACTGATGATGTTCTTTATGTAGATGGTTTGAAACATAACCTTCTTAGTGTTGGGCAGTTACTTGACAAAGGTTACAGATTGGAATTCAATTGAAACAAGTGCATCATTAAAAACAAAGAAGGAGAAATAATTAAATCAGGATCAAATACTAAAGATAATATTTTTCAGCTTAATCCAGAAGCAAGTTGTTTTGTTGCTAAAGTAGATGATAGTTGGTTGTGGCATAAAACACTATGTCATATCAATTTTGATAACATAGTAAAGATAAGCAATGTAAAGGAAGTAAGAGATCTACCTAGCATAGCAAAGCAAGTTGATACTAAATGCATGGAATGTGTGATGGAAAAGCATTTGAGAAACTCATTCAAGAGCAAGCACAATTTAGTAGAGAACAAGTTGGATCTAATTCATATAGACCTATGTGGTCCAACTCAAACTAGATCATACTATGGTGAAAGGTATTTCATTTTGTTTTTTAAGGACTATACTAGAATGATGTGGGTTGCATTCTTGAAAGACAAGTCAGAAGCATTTGAGAAGTTCAAAATATTCAAAGCTAAGGTTGAGAATGAATCCGAACTAAAGATAAAATGTTTGAGATCGGATAGAGGAGGATAATTCACCTCTGATAGATTCTATGAGTACTATGAAGAACATGGCATCAAGAGGTAGTTGAGTGCACCTAGAACCCCTTAGCAAAATGGAATTGAAGAGAGAAGGAATAGTATCATTCTTGATACAATGTGCACCATCATGATTGAAGGAAAAGTTGCACACACCTATTGGAGAGATGTAGTCAATAAAGTAGTCTACACCATCAATAGAATTCAATTGAGGCTTGGTGCAGAAAAAACACCATATGAGCTATGGTTTGGTAATGTTCCCATAGTAAAATACTTTAGAATCTTTGGAAGCAAGTGCTACATCAAGAGAGATGAAGCAGTAGGCAAGTTTGATGTAAGAAGCGATGAAGGTATTTTTCTTGGTTACTCTACTAAAAGTAAAGCTTATAGATGTTTCAATTAAAGATTGAAAAAGATCATTAAAAGTGATCATTTTAAGATTGATGAAAATTTTATGGTTCAAGAAAGATATCATGATTACTCACCCATGATTGAAGAAGAACCCAGACCCTCCACTAGTGAGATAGTTATTGAAGAAATGTTTGACAATATTGATGTGTTATTGAATGACCTTGAGACAAGTGAAGAAGAAACTCCTAAGGTAGATAGGATAGTATCACCCAAAGCTCCAAAGTTTACATCTAGATATCATTCTAAGGATGACATCATTGGAGATCATAGCAAAAAATTCACAACAAGATCAAAAGCAAAGAGTTTTGCAAGCAATGAGGCGATATGTTTACTATATCAGATTGATCCCTTAAGTGTTGAAGATGCATGCAATGTGTAATGCCCCGCCAGGCAACCCAAGAGGACAAGACATAAAACCTCTATAAAATGCAAGTAGTGAATTTTTATTTTATTTTATTTATTTATTTTAACTAGAATAATATTCATCATTACACTTCATATTTCTAAAAGAAGAAATAATTTTCTACTACTTGAATGTAAGATTTATACAACTTAAGTCCTCCCGGGTTCCCTAACGTCGCTACTAAAGCAACATCATATAAACCATTTACATGCATAAGATATTCACGGAATCATGAGCTTAAAAGATCTACATTCATTTTAATGCACCAAATTAAATGTCCCAAACTTATTTCTTTTATTAAACATAGGTTAATCATCCAACATCATTATTCCTTTTATCAACTCATTCCATAAATTTATATTGATTTCATCTACATCTACTATCCTTTATATCACTTTTCTCTAATAATTTAGGTAAGAGATTAATATTCATTAAGGTAGGCATTATCCTAGGTACTTCATTAACATGAACCAAGTATTAACATTATAATCAAGTTACTATTTTATTTCATTGTTTCATAACCATTCATTGTTAATAATTCCAATCACTAACCTATCATTTCTCAATAATTTTCTTGGATCCTTTCATCAAGAGAGAATACATTATTTTTTTGTGATACATCATTATATATAACTATATTTAAGATCATTTCCTTTACATATGGACAACATAAGAGGATAGGAGAAATAACATAAACACTTTCTTTTAATGCTAGTAACATGTCTAATATTCCACATTCTTTTCCCTTTCTTTTACCTAGAACTACCCACTCCCTTATGCATTGCTTTGAATTGAGATTATATCAATACTACAAGACTCCTTTTAGGAGATTAAAATTACATGAATACAAATACATAAGTACATCTCATATTAAAATATCCAATAAGAAATCTTCAACTGCAGGTCTGGAATGGAATATGTGCTAGGATCATCCAAAGAATCACGATCAATACCTCGATATAAATATTAACCACCCAACCATGTGGAACCAATAGGCCCACTCCCCCGAGCTAGGAGATAGAACCAAAGGCCCATACAAGAGGTAACAACTAGGAAATTCCTAAGGTGGTGATAAAATTTCCCCAAAGTCACAACACAAAAGAAAAGACAAGAAGACCACAAGGACTACCAGAGGCATGATCAAAATTTGATAGAGACTCTAAGCTACAAGCTAGGTGAGTGTCATCGCATAGCCCTCACCCCTTGGGTTGTCCTGGTACTAGCCACTCTTGGCCCCGGCCCCCAAGTAGGCACATGCGGAACCGAATGCCTCTCGTACAGACAAGGTCATTCAGTTGTACCTACGCATAGGTACCTTCTCCCACTCCCATCCTTAGTCTTTACTAGCACTAAAGGCATGGGCGAGGCACAATTAATCTTGATTAATGTGTAATTTCCCATTCCAATCCCATTCCCAATTCATTTATTTAGGTTATCACTTGATTAAATAACTCACAGTAGGTTATCCTGGTACTAGCCACTTAGGGCCCCGGCCCCTCACTATGAGCCACTCACCTAGTGTACTTAGGTTCCCTAACATACATATAAAAATCATAAGAACATAATAGATCCATCATCAAGAATTCATACCAATTCCATAACAACATTTGATTGAGTTTAGGAAAATATATGTTGTCCCTAGTCCACTTGACAACCCTAAACCCAATATGGCATACAGAATGTTTCAAACATATAAGAAGACATCCAAGTGATATTATAAACATATTCAAAGTATAAATAGATCCAATTAACCAAAAAAACATTCTAATAGCCTCTGGTGACCATACGAAACCTTAAAACTTAATAATGTTCATAAACTGAATTATTTCAAGCAAGGATTAAATACAAAGAATAGTCATCATAGAACAGTCATCCATATCTTTCACAAAATAAATAATAAAGACAATCTCTTTGGTGGAGATTTAGCTAACATAATTATTAACTCTCAATTTGATTTTTAGAAAGATCCAACGGTGGGAAAGAAAGTTATGACTTCTGGTTTAAAACAGAAAATTCTGATTAGGGTTCAGACCTGCCTTCACTAAAACGGTTGTAATTTTCACAAAACATAATAAAAATTCACCAAACCAATTTGAAATGAAAGATAAGACTTAAGATAATCTCTGATATCAAATTTAGACTTTTATATAATCATATCAGCCTGTAGCATACGAATACATTTGACAGAAAATTCGGAATCAAGAATGGACAGGCATAGTCTGCCAAAATGTCAAAAATAAGGCATTAATTCGACTCTAAAAATAAAATCAGAGAGATACCCATTTGAGATCTGTGAATTTTACTTCCAGAAAATCAATTTAGTCAAACCCTAGATGCAATTTAAATTATTATAATAATAGATCTCCAAAAATGGGTTGCTAAAAACCCTAGGAAAACACATGCCAATTCTTACAAATAAAAACTCAAAACTTTAAAATAACCATAGAAATTAAAAGTACAGATATAATAAATAATTATAATATATAAATAGATCCATAATCTATCAGAGACATAAAGTAACTAACATATTCAATCCATACCTCATGTCCTACGAAGGTTGAATCGAAGAAGGAAGGAAACAAAAGAGAAGACAAATCCAAACTTGAGATGCATCCTTCAAACCCTATCCACTTTCAGAAATCTCCATGAAAGAAAGAAATAATTCCACAGCAAAGAATCCCTCTCTCAACTATTGAAATTCTCACAAAAATGTCTCTCTCCCAAAAGCAAAGATAACCAAAAATTCTTAAAGACATATGCTTACAAACTCTCCCTCACATCTCCAAGTTTTCTCTCCAAAATCTCCATGAAAAGTAAGGCCATCCTCTCCTCCATGCTTCAGCCCCCAAAATCTTCCCCCTTCAAATGAGAAAGTAGTGCATATAAATAGATTTCCAAAGGTTGTGAGGAAAGCAACCAACTCCCAACTAACTCTTAACTAAAGGGTATTATAAAATAACTTAATATCATACAACTATATTACTCAAATATACAATAAAAGATTATTTGTATTCATTCATACACATATGTAATATTATCCTAACATATATGCATATGCTATCATTATTTACATCAATATCTATATATATAACCTATCCTCATTATTAATAATTAACAATTGAGAATAATATACCTCGCATTATTTAATATTTAATTATTAATAATATTATACTTTACATTAATCCCGAAATATACACCATCAACAATATCTACAATAATTAACATATAATCACATATAAATTATATATATATAAATACATATATGTGTGCACCCATATATATATTTTTATATATATATATATATATTTATATTTATATAGATACATGCCAAATACCAAACACTATAATCTATAAGATTATGAAGTAATAGATCACAATATTATTACTTATTTATAATTGCTATAAGATATAACACTGAGGTAGAATAAAATCACATGCCTCAAAATAAATCTAATCATCCAAAGAGGCCATACAAATCATCTATGAAACATATCGAGAAAACCATAAGATCAAACAAGGTCAACCAAAGTCAACAAAGAAAGTCAAGCCAAACTCCTGAAACACAACATAGAAAGATTAACTAAGAATCATACCAAGAAGGAGAAATAAATAAAATGAGTAAACAAATCATACAACCAAATAAATTCAAGTGGCCACAAGGCACTAACTACAACCATGCCCAACCGAGTGCGTTGGATCTGGGTTTTTGACCCAAAGGTTGACTGACAAAGAAGGAACCCTAATATTCTCAAATTGGAATAATGACAAAGGAAGACTCATGTAGGGGCCTTAGTACTATCTCCATAACAACAACCATCGAGGATTTGAGGGCATGCTCAGACCTGTGAAGCCAGGTGAAGTCTATGCCCGGTACCTACAAGCCTGCATCACAAAGAAGAAATACATATGCACGGATATACGTATAAAAGAAAACATTATAGACAGATGACCAGGATCGATACATCGTGTGGACCTCAGCTATGTGAGTAACTACGACTTCGTCCTGAATCATGAAAACACATCATGTATATATATACACTCAAAGCATGTAGCATCATCATAACGAAGGTTAGAATCTCAAGCATTGTGTTAGTCTCTTATCAATACTAATAATAAATTAACATGATCAAATCATCAAGTGAGATACAAGATTCATCCAAGGTAACCTTAATAGAAGAAAATATAAATAACCACTTATATATATCTATCAAGTACATATCATATAACATCCTAACTATGTTCATAAAGGTCTTGTAGGTACTCAATACATACATGGAGATAAATACATACAAAAATGATACCTTTAGATAGTATGTCTGATATTAGAATCATTGAGTACTAGCTTATAAAATTATTATAAACAACTATAGGAATAGATCAAACAAGTATCATGTACAACTTAAGCTGTAAGAAAACATCGAAGGATCTTAATTCTTTCAAAAACACAAAACTTATATTAGGGTTAGAGGGGTATTACATCCTCCCCCACTAAGATTCGACTTACTCCTGGAAGTCGGGAATGTGAACTATATATCACACATTATCTAACAGAATTATATTATTACTATTCTAGATCCTAATTTAATGACTGCACACATTCTTCTCCTATCAAGAGTTTTGGTAAATCCTATCTTATTACAACTTTAGTGTAGATTAACTCAATTCAATTAGTAATGACTTTTTAAAAAAAAAATTACCTATGTGATTCTATCACTTTGTGCAGTAAGTTTGTTAACAAGATACTTGAAATTGCATCAAAATTATTGAAACTCTAAGGTATTCATGTTTACTCACTAATATCAATATATTATGAAATTGCATGTTTTACTAACTGAGATTATCACTTCCTTTCACAATATCAAAGTTCCTATCTATGGTAACCAGTATAAAAAGAAAGAAATAATTTATGATATATTTTCCCTTTTGAGACATAATCTAACCCTACATAATACAACCTGTGAGACCTTATTATAAATAGGGTCCAAAATTTGTGTCCCTTACAAGCTATGAATACCAAACATAGAAAGGTATGTAACATTTATATTTGTTATGATCATGAAGGGTATACATCAAATAATTTTTATTTACTTTTGTAATCATGAAAATAAAACAATCTAGATACTTGAAACTTACCATTTTCATTAACACATAGTTTTATAAGAAATATTCCTTTCCATCAAAGCTTTAGGTAGAATTCCAATGACATAAGACACACAAATTTTACAATATACATATTGTAAGTCATCTTTCACAATAGTTGTAGTGCTTGATTTCCAAAAACACATTCACCCCCTAGAGGAGATCTAAACAATTTACAATTTATTGCACTATTATTCATTAAGTTGGGATCCCTTCTTAAAGCTTACTATTTATATATGCATTTTTCCCTAATTTGCATGTCAGGAGGTTTCCATATAGCATTTACTTAAGAGTTATTTCAAATTTTTTATTGCATAACGATCATAGATCCATTAAGAGAGAAAGAAGTATATGAGTCCTACTACTATCTTCATAACCACAACATCTAAATTAATAACATTAACTACTGTACATAACTTTAATTTCTACCCTTTACCTATTTGAAACATTACCCTCTTACACTTTAAAATTTTGAGATAACATCAGTTCTAAGTAGAAATTGAGTAAGGTAAATTCTTATAGCATTTATTTACCACAACAACTCCTTATTCATAGTTGATCAATCACTTATTGTTGTTAATTTCGTACTACTATGGTGTTGATCACAATGTATACAAGGCATGAATTTGTTTCCAAAGTACCCATCTAGGGTCCTAACTATTCACTAGGCATTTTGCAAGACATATATTTAATAAAAAAAACTTCCATCATTAGTACAGATAATCCATCATCGCACATACTCTTCCCTAAAATTTCTTGATTATGTTATCTTAAATCCTTTTTGTGCAATTTAATAAGATATGCAGAAAGGATATAACTTCTTACCAAGATAGGGACAAAAATTCCTCTTCCTAAATGAAAATGTGAATTATAGCCTATGATAAAATCTTGGGGACATAGGTCCTTCACCCAAGGGTTTCCTAATTGAGTATTTACAAATTTTCCTAATATATTATTGCCTTGTCTAAACAATTTTAGTCATGCAAAACTTATTTCTTAAGAGGGGAGAGAGAAAGAGAGAGAGAAATGCATATGACAGTAAATTATTTGTTCCTAATTTATTTATTTATTATTATTATTATTTTTCACTTCTTTCCTAGGTACATATTATTAGCCATGTAATCTAATTATTTCTCTTTTAATCCTATCAAGTACTACCACAATCATTTCTTTCTTTTAAGGATCCAAAAAAAATCTATTTCTAAGATACCTTGAGTAGGATAAAATTCAACTAGGTATTTGTAAGAAGATAGAGTGCACAACATTATATTATAGGTATGATCAAGGGGTAATATTATCTACTACCATAATTAAGATTCAAAACATTTAGCATCCTTTAACTTTTGACCCTTCTAGAGATACTAGTACCTTTCAAGAAAACAAACACAAGTCTCAAGAATCTTTCGCCATTCCATTAATATTATAGGAAACATCCACTTAACACATCATTGATCTCATTATGCAAAAACATAAATAATTGTTAAAATATAACTCAATCATAGAGGAATGGGTGTGCCCTTGTAAGACAATACAACATAAGAACATGAAAGGTAGCCTTCATTTCCTAAGATTCAAATTTTAGCATAACAACAGAATCCAAAAAGAGACAAAGTTAAGATACTCAAGGTTATGCATAGGTGAGCTATGAGTCCCAGAGTTCCCAGTGTAGAAACCTAGGGCTCTGATACCAGATGTAATGCCCCGCCAGGCAACCCAAGAGGACAAGACATAAAACCTCTATAAAATGCAAGTAGTGAATTTTTATTTTATTTTATTTATTTATTTTAACTAGAATAATATTCATCATTACACTTCATATTTCTAAAAGAAGAAATAATTTTCTACTACTTGAATGTAAGATTTATACAACTTAAGTCCTCCCGGGTTCCCTAATGTCGCTACTAAAGCAACATCATATAAACCATTTACATGCATAAGATATTCACGGAATCATGAGCTTAAAAGATCTACATTCATTTTAATGCACCAAATTAAATGTCCCAAACTTATTTCTTTTATTAAACATAGGTTAATCATCCAACATCATTATTCCTTTTATCAACTCATTCCATAAATTTATATTGATTTCATCTACATCTACTATCCTTTATATCACTTTTCTCTAATAATTTAGGTAAGAGATTAATATTCATTAAGGTAGGCATTATCCTAGGTACTTCATTAACATGAACCAAGTATTAACATTATAATCAAGTTACTATTTTATTTCATTGTTTCATAACCATTCATTGTTAATAATTCCAATCACTAACCTATCATTTCTCAATAATTTTCTTGGATCCTTTCATCAAGAGAGAATACATTATTTTTTTGTGATACATCATTATATATAACTATATTTAAGATCATTTCCTTTACATATGGACAACATAAGAGGATAGGAGAAATAACATAAACACTTTCTTTTAATGCTAGTAACATGTCTAATATTCCACATTCTTTTCCCTTTCTTTTACCTAGAACTACCCACTCCCTTATGCATTGCTTTGAATTGAGATTATATCAATACTACAAGACTCCTTTTAGGAGATTAAAATTACATGAATACAAATACATAAGTACATCTCATATTAAAATATCCAATAAGAAATCTTCAACTGCAGGTCTGGAATGGAATATGTGCTAGGATCATCCAAAGAATCACGATCAATACCTCGATATAAATATTAACCACCCAACCATGTGGAACCAATAGGCCCACTCCCCCGAGCTAGGAGATAGAACCAAAGGCCCATACAAGAGGTAACAACTAGGAAATTCCTAAGGTGGTGATAAAATTTCCCCAAAGTCACAACACAAAAGAAAAGACAAGAAGACCACAAGGACTACCAGAGGCATGATCAAAATTTTATAGAGACTCTAAGCTACAAGCTAGGTGAGTGTCATCGCATAGCCCTCACCCCTTGGGTTGTCCTGGTACTAGCCACTCTTGGCCCCGGCCCCCAAGTAGGCACATGCGGAACCGAATGCCTCTCGTACAGACAAGGTCATTCAGTTGTACCTACGCATAGGTACCTTCTCCCACTCCCATCCTTAGTCTTTACTAGCACTAAAGGCATGGGCGAGGCACAATTAATCTTGATTAATGTGTAATTTCCCATTCCAATCCCATTCCCAATTCATTTATTTAGGTTATCACTTGATTAAATAACTCACAGTAGGTTATCCTGGTACTAGCCACTTAGGGCCCCGGCCCCTCACTATGAGCCACTCACCTAGTGTACTTAGGTTCCCTAACATACATATAAAAATCATAAGAACATAATAGATCCATCATCAAGAATTCATACCAATTCCATAACAACATTTGATTGAGTTTAGGAAAATATATGTTGTCCCTAGTCCACTTGACAACCCTAAACCCAATATGGCATACAGAATGTTTCAAACATATAAGAAGACATCCAAGTGATATTATAAACATATTCAAAGTATAAATAGATCCAATTAACCAAAAAAACATTCTAATAGCCTCTGGTGACCATACGAAACCTTAAAACTTAATAATGTTCATAAACTGAATTATTTCAAGCAAGGATTAAATACAAAGAATAGTAATCATAGAACAGTCATCCATATCTTTCACAAAATAAATAATAAAGACAATCTCTTCGGTGGAGATTTAGCGAACATAATTATGAACTCTCAATTTGATTTTTAGAAAGATCCAACGGTGGGAAAGAAAGTTATGACTTCTGGTTTAAAACAGAAAATTCTGATTAGGGTTTAGACCTGCCTTCACTAAAACGGTTGTAATTTTCACAAAACATAATAAAAATTCACCAAACTAATTGAAAATGAAAGATAAGACTTAAGATAATCTCTGATATCAAATTTAGACTTTTATATAATCATATCAGCCTGTAGCATACGAATACATTTGACAGAAAATTCGGAATCAAGAATGGACAGGCATAGTCTGCCAAAATGTCAAAAATAAGGTATTAATTCGACTCTAAAAATAAAATCAGAGAGATACCCATTTGAGATCTGTGAATTTTACTTCCAGAAAATCAATTTAGTCAAACCCTAGATGCAATTTAAATTATTATAATAATAGATCTCCAAAAACGGGTTGCTAAAAACCCTAGGAAAACACATGCCAATTCTTACAAATAAAAAATCAAAACTTTAAAATAACCATAGAAATTAAAAGTACAGATATAATAAATAATTATAATATATAAATAGATCCATAATCTATCAGAGACATAAAGTAACTAACATATTCAATCCATACCTCATGTCCTACGAAGGTTGAATCGAAGAAGGAAGGAAACAAAAGAGAAGACAAATCCAAACTTGAGATGCATCCTTCAAACCCTATCCACTTTCAGAAATCTCCATGAAAGAAAGAAATAATTCCACAGCAAAGAATCCCTCTCTCAACTATTGAAATTCTCACAAAAATGTCTCTCTCCCAAAAGCAAAGATAACCAAAAATTCTTAAAGACATATGCTTATAAACTCTCCCTCACATCTCCAAGTTTTCTCTCCAAAATCTCCATGAAAAGTAAGGCCATCCTCTCCTCCATGCTTCAGCCCCCAAAATCTTCCCCCTTCAAATGAGAAAGTAGTGCATATAAATAGATTTCCAAAGGTTGTGAGGAAAGCAACCAACTCCCAACTAACTCTTAACTAAAGGGT
This sequence comes from Chamaecyparis obtusa, assembly GCA_027943335.1. NCBI lineage: Eukaryota > Viridiplantae > Streptophyta > Pinopsida > Cupressales > Cupressaceae > Chamaecyparis > Chamaecyparis obtusa. Next base: position 1,179,861 of record BSBK01002215.1, on the reverse strand, counting down.
ATTATAAAATAACTTAATATCATACAACTATATTACTCAAATATACAATAAAAGATTATTTGTATTCATTCATACACATATGTAATATTATCCTAACATATATGCATATGCTATCATTATTTACATCAATATCTATATATATAACCTATCCTCATTATTAATAATTAACAATTGAGAATAATATACCTCGCATTATTTAATATTTAATTATTAATAATATTATACTTTACATTAATCCCAAAATATACACCATCAACAATATCTACAATAATTAACATATAATCACATATAAATTATATATATATAAATACATATATGTGTGCACCCATATATATATTTCTATATATATATATATATATTTATATTTATATAGATACATGCCAAATACCAAACACTATAATCTATAAGATTATGAAGTAATAGATCACAATATTATTACTTATTTATAATTGCTATAAGATATAACACTGAGGTAGAATAAAATCACATGCCTCAAAATAAATCTAATCATCCAAAGAGGCCATACAAATCATCTATGAAACATATCGAGAAAACCATAAGATCAAACAAGGTCAACCAAAGTCAACAAGGAAAGTCAAGCCAAACTCCTGAAACACAACATAGAAAGATTAACTAAGAATCATACCAAGAAGGAGAAATAAATAAAATGAGTAAACAAATCATACAACCAAATAAATTCAAGTGGCCACAAGGCACTAACTACAACCATGCCCAACCGAGTGCGTTGGATCTGGGTTTTTGACCCAAAGGTTGACTGACAAAGAAGGAACCCTAATATTCTCAAATTGGAATAATGACAAAGGAAGACTCATGTAGGGGCCTTAGTACTATCTCCATAACAACAACCATCGAGGATTTGAGGGCATGCTCAGACCTGTGAAGCCAGGTGAAGTCTATGCCCGGTACCTGCAAGCCTGCATCACAAAGAAGAAATACATATGCACGGATATACGTATAAAAGAAAACATTATAGACAGATGACCAGGATCGATACATCGTGTGGACCTCAGCTATGTGAGTAACTACGACTTCATCCTGAATCATGAAAACACATCATGTATATATATACACTCAAAGCATGTAGCATCATCATAACGAAGGTTAGAATCTCAAGCATTGTGTTAGTCTCTTATCAATACTAATAATAAATTAACATGATCAAATCATCAAGTGAGATACAAGATTCATCCAAGGTAACCTTAATAGAAGAAAATATAAATAACCACTTATATATATCTATCAAGTACATATCATATAACATCCTAACTATGTTCATAAAGGTCTTGTAGGTACTCAATACATACATGGAGATAAATACATACAAAAATGATACCTTTAGATAGTATGTCTGATATTAGAATCATTGAGTACTAGCTTATAAAATTATTATAAACAACTATAGGAATAGATCAAACAAGTATCATGTACAACTTAAGCTGTAAGAAAACATCGAAGGATCTTAATTCTTTCAAAAACACAAAACTTATATTAGGGTTAGAGGGGTATTACACAATGATTTAGAATGGAATGATGCTATGAAAGAAGAACTAGACCAGATTATCAAGAATGACACTTGGGAACTGGTCCCAAGACCTAGTGATAAAAATGTGATTGGAACAAAGTGGATATTCAGAAACAATGTGAATGAAGATGGTACAATAGTGAGGAATAAAGAAAGATTGGTATGTAAGGGATATGCACAAAGAGAAGGTATTGATTATTCAAACACTTTTGCACCAGTAAGAAGGTTAGAAGCTATTAAGTTGTTTTTAGCTTTTGCAACATTCAAAAATTTCAAAGTTTATTAGATGGATGTTAAGTCAGCATTCTTGAATGGAGAGCTAAAAAAAGAAGTATAGATTGAGTAGCTAGAAGGATTTACCCTATTAGATAGACCTTATATGGTATACAAATTGAAGAAATCCCTCTATGGACTTAAGAAATCTCCTAGAGCTTGGTATGAGAGACTTGATGGATATCTAGAAAAGATTGGATTCAAGAAAGGAGCAGCAAATTGTAACCTATTCATAAGAGAGACATCTGAGGGACTACTACTTGTAGCTATATTTGTTGATGACATTATCTTTGGAGGTAATGAAAAACTTAGTGTTGAATTTTCTAAGGAGATATAGAGAAAATTTGAGATGAGCATGATTGGACCTATCAAGTACTTTTTGGGATTGAATGTGTAGCAGATAGAGAAAGGTATTTTCATTAATCAGTCCAAGTATGTGAAAGAGATATTAAAGAAATTCAAGATGGATGATTGAAAGCTAGTAGGGAAACCTATGATAATTGGATGAAAGCTTACAAAAGAAGATGACTCACCATCAATAGATATAACACTGTACAATTCTATGATTGGAAAACTCATTTATCTTACTCAAACTAGACCTAATATTTCCAATGCAATTGGCATAGTTGGAAGATTTGCAGAAGAGCCTAAACAAAGTCACCTCATGGAAGTAAAAAGGATGTTCAAATACTTTCAAGGCACTATAGACTATGGTCTTGTTACCCTAATTTTCATATGCATGCAAATTTGTTAAATATCTATCCCCAAGTCCCTATTTTAACCCTACCAAGCACTCTGCAAAATTTCATAGCTTCATTGCAAACCCTCTAGCCTCTGCAATCCTTTATACTCTCTAGTCTACAAGTTAAAAATTCATAAAACTAGCCATTGGACCCTTAAAACTCAAAAAACCCTTTGGCCTGTTATATTTTCATGTTACTTTATTTGGCAACTTAAAAGTCTCAATTTCGCATGTGCATTTTAAAATCCTTCAGTCACCAAATCTCTGATTCCCAGCGGTTAACCCCTTAACACTTTGCGATTTGGTGAGCAGTTACCATTTTAGTTGGTAGTCTTGGTTCAGCAGCCAAATCAAGATCCAAGATCTATGATTATCACATGATCTCATGGCCTCAAAAGATTCCATGAGATCTTGCGATGATCGTCGATCTTCCTTTCCCTCCAGTGTAGTATCTTGTCAGTAGAACTAGTGCCACCTCATCTGATTTGGTGACATTTGATTGGTGGTGATGTGAAGATAGGTTAGAAAGGGCCCAGTGGGCTGCCTTTCCTTTCAATCCAATGGTGGTTGCATGATCATAAGGGCCTCAAATATTCTTTGTGATCATGTGACAACCATTGATCCTGCTTTATCTCCGGGCTTTGTCAGGTGGGTCCTTTTCTGGTGACATGCTTATTCTTTATTCGCTCCTAGGAAATAGTGAGGATGTGTCAGTGGGACCACATCAAAAGGTCTGTAGATGTGTCAAAAGGCTAAGATCTACAGTGGTCGTAAGATCTCATAGGTTCTATCAGAGGCTTGCGATCTTATGACAACCATCGATCTTCCCTTCTATGCAGCGCTTCAAGGTTCAGTGGGTCCACTGCCAGGTGTACACAGTTGGAATTTACTAATTGGTCCATGCATGAATGAGTCATTTCTTTTTAGTGGGGCTAGGTTCCTTTAGTAGTCAGAGGTTCTGACAGTCAGCAGAAGATTGATAGCTATCGTATCTTCACAAGGGTTGTGTCAGAGGTATGAGATTTTCAGACGACCATTGATCTTGCTTTTGTCAGGGGTTCATTAGTGGGTCCTCATTCGCTGATGTTCTTGAGTTTGATTTTTTGCCACATACTGATGAGGACTTCGAGGTCGATCAATGTGTCAATAGGGTCACGGTTTAATGTAGATCTATGGCAGGTGTATGATCTGAAGGAATATTCATTGGTCATGAGATCATGCACCCACCATTAGATTGGAATCTATTTGAAGTGGGTCCGTTGATAAAGGTTGCCAAGGTGGTTGCTAATGGAGTAGCTGGAACAAATAGAAAGGTGACATGTGGCAGCTTGGGCCCAAGGTTAGTTAAAAGATTCTATGAATTAGTGACTAAAGGGGTTTCTCATGTTCGCTTGATTTAACCAAGGGTCAACGAAAGACTTAGCGATTCAACAAAATGCCTTGTTCACTGAATCACTTAACTAGACTAGGGTAAAGAGATGGATTTTGTGAATGAAATAAGGGGTCTTCGGTCACGTGGTCACCGAATGACTTAAAGGAGGAAGGGCTTGAAGTGGGTCCAAATGTGCTGACATGTCAATTTGCTCATTTCTCATTTGCCGTTGACTTCCACGGTGGTGTTTGACTTATTAGAGGGGGATTTTAAGTTTTTTTCTCAGTGCATCATGGCTGTTCATCTACCGGGAAGGTTTTCTCATCGATGGTTATGTTTTAAAATTTTCCGCTAGCCATTATGATTTAAATTTGAATATATCTACGAGGGTTTTTCTATTCTTTTGCTCTTTGCAGCCATGCACGACATTAATTAGCTCAGGAATTTAATTCTTAGGATGGTTGTGGTTGTGAAGTTGATGGAGATGACTATTGGCTAGTGTTGCAGGGTACCATGTCATGTAGAAGGTGATAAATAGGTTGGTGCCACCTTTTTCCAGTGTTATTATTGAAAATACAGATATCTCCCAGATCAGATTTGGAGCCTTCATGGCTTAGTGGAGTTGTAGATGGGTTGGTTGGTCGAGGTTGATGTGTCTATAGGTGAGCTCAGTACCTTTAGGGTTTGGTTATTGTATTGTAAAACTATGTAACCCTAGTTAGGTCTTTTTGACTCCTTCCTGCATGTAGTTGAGTATGTATATATTGTATTTTTGGAGCCTTAGTGCTCAAAGAGAGTTCAAATTTTGAAAATAAGAAAGTCTCTTTCTTGGAAATCTATCCATGGCATTTCTTCCTGCCCTCTAGTTTTCCACATCCTGTAATTTTTCATTGATAATTCAGATATTGCAGAGGTATTTTGTGACAATTCTTCATGTCCCTATGATTCCTTGTTTGAATTATCTCTTATTGGATTAAAGTATATGATGTTTTTAGTGATATCTTAGGGTTCTTGATCCCTCTTACTTTTTGCAATTGTGTGTTTTATTGTGTTTGATCTAATTTAGATGTTTTTGTGGGTATACTTCAGCCCCTTGATAGTCTTGTCTCAATCCTACACCGAGTTGCAGAAGTGAATGTCTACTTGTAGGTCATAAGTTGTGTATTATGTTTAGGCCCTCCTATGAAACACTTATGCAAGCCTATTTAGTAATTTTTGATCTATTAGACCTAAGCCTTTCATTGGTTTCATTCCTCTATACTGAGATCCAAACCCTAATTCTAGTGTATCACCTAGTAGGTAGTTTTCTTTCAGTCATTTCCCTTTTTAGGCATTCCTTCTATCCCTTTCCCTCAAAAGATTTAATTTTCATGTCTAGAACAAAATTAGGGTGATTATCCAAGAGGAACTAGCCTAGAACCTGGAGGTCTCATCTTAGTTAGCATAGGTCCCACAACCTGGAGATGATTCCCATGTTATACTAGGTTATCAAGACTATGAGAGCTTGAAATAAGGGTGCAAACTTAGTGTATAATAGGTCTATGGTATCCTAATTCAATAAATGTTGAGCTTCATGTGTATATTGATGTAGATTGGGTAGGATGCATTGATGATAGAAAGAGTACATCAGGTGGAGCAATGTTTCTTAGTGATAGGCTTGTCACTTGGACAAGCAAGAAGCAAAATTTTATCTCTCAGTCAATAGCAGAAGAAGAGTATGTTACAGAAGCCCTAAATTGTTCTACAATTATTTGGATCAAGTAGATGATAAATGACTTTGGTATTCAGATTGATTATCCTATTGTTATTCATTGTGATAACACTAGCACTATCAATATGTCAAAGAACCCTATGATGCATGCAAAGACAAAACACATTGAGATCAAGTATCACTTCCTAAGAGAGAAAGTAGCAAAGAAAGAAATCAAGTTGGACTATGTAAGTACTAAAGATCAGTTAGTAGACATATTCACAAAGCCCTTTCCAAAAGATACTTTTGAGTATCTCAGGGAGAAGTTGGGAGTAATTCCCTTCCTTGATTCTACCTAGAAGAAAGAAGAAAGAGCATTAGTCCTCAAGGACTGATGGATGGTTGACTACTCTGCCTTAGGAGTAGTACTGGTGCTTAAACTATTTGGTGCCCTTTTCCATTGATGTCAAAAGGGGATTAATATATAGTCATGAAAAATAAAAAATAAGGAGTAATATACTAAGGGGGAGTTGTATTAAGTTATGGAAGCGGTTTAGTTGAGGAAATGGAGAATGTTGAAGAATCTTGAAGTAGATGGAGGATTCATCCTTGGGGGAGTTTTGAAGAGGAAATGGAGAATGTTGTAAAAGAAATTTTCATTTGGATTGGTGGATTTTTTTCATTCCATATGTTGTCATCAATGCCAAAGGGGGAGATTGTTGGAGATTTGCTAGCAAGCCAGTGTTGACTATATGTTTGTCATTAATGACAACATATGGTAAGTAGCATGCATGGAACACTTATGTCATAAGATTTTATTATATGTGGCATGGACATGTTATCAACATGATATCATGGGTGTAGAGGTTAACTATTAGTACAGACAGTTATATAGCAGCTTGTGTCAGCAGTGTTCCTAATAGAATTATAGGTAGTGTTCTATGAATGGTTGTTCATACAGTTATCATGGAGCCTTGCACATTTGGACATGTGAAGGAGACATGTTAGTGATGTTACATTGATGGACACAAAGTCTGATGATTAGTAAAAGTGAAGTTATGCAATCATTATTCACTAGTAGTGGTTTCTTGTGTTTGTTCAGAAGAGCCGACAGAGATTATATTGGATCAAGAGTTGCACCTATCATTGCAGTATGCACCCTTGGATTTGATCTTGGAGAAGATTTAGTAATGTTTAGTTAAGAGCGGATGATATAATTTAGCTTGAGCAGAAAGATATAGTTGTTTTGGTAGAGCCGATAGTGTGTAGCGTGCGTCTACAATTTTCTTATTGGACAGGTCCTAGAATGTGTTATGTGCTTAGTAGAGCTGATTGAATTATTATTGGAGTTTTTTATGACTTCTCTAATATTATTTCAAGGTAGTTCTAATAGGCCAACTTGATTATATCATTTAGAGAAAATATATTTATAGACATTCATTTGTAATTGGTAGAGTGTGGTTGATAGTTTGTGAAGAGCATAGAAAAGTGTGCGAAGTGTTGAGCCATTAGAAGAAGGTTTATGTGACCAAGTAAAGTATTTGTGCTATACATTGGAACTGATCCAGATAGTAGGTCAAAGCGTAGCTCACCAAGATCTAGATATAGTGTGTATTTATTATTGAAAAGGTTGTAGCCTTTTCCCATTTGAGTAGTGTGCTCTCGGACAGTGCATCCTCACCCCTAACATGGGTAATTATAAAAGAATCCTAACAGGGTCTGACCCTTGACCAGGTTTATTGTACTAAATATATTGTAAAGAAACTCCTAACAGGGTTAAGGATCTTCTAATAAGGATCATAATACAATAGTGTAGAATATTAGTGGGTGTGAATTCCCACTGGAGTTTTTATCTATTTGGGTTTCCCCATAACCAAAATATTGGTGTTTTGTTCAAGTTTTCTTTCATTGTGTTTATGCTTTATGTTTAATTATACTTAATTGGATAAAGAATTGAAACTTGTAGATAAATGATTCACCCCCCCCCTCTCAGTTATCTCTTGGGACTATTCCTAACAAATTAATCTTGCTAAATTTGACCAAACTATCAAAGTTCACATGATAGGACCTTCTAAGCCACAACCAACTATCCTCAACTCTAGCCACCAAACAACTATTTATAGTAGTATTTAGATGGAATAAATTACCTCTAATCTACCTACCAGTAACCATTAGATCACCTAATCTTCCAAGTATACTACATACACCTCCTTTGAACTCAAGTCTATAACCTTTGTTATTCAACTGACCCACACTTAATAGGTTATATGTTAGAACTTCTACAAAGTAAACATTATCAGCATTTCTCTTACCATTCAAAGAAATTGTACCTTTTCCATTTAGCAAGAAGGGTGTGTTGTTACCAAACCTCACCACACCACCATCAAATTCTTCAAGCTTGATGAACTTACTTTTCTCACCAGCCATATGATGAGAATAGCCACTATCAATAACTCATTCATTGTTTTGATCCATATGATAGACTAAGGCCTTTTCACCTTATAAGGTATCTTATTTCACTACAACAAACATTATCTTTTCATCTTCACTATCTTTAGATTCTTCATCAGTCAAACCTTCATCTACTACAACATAACATTGTTTCTTTTCTTTTCCTTTGAATCTTTTGATCTTCCCTTTTTGTTCACCTTTAGGATGCCTAGTAGGAATATATCATCTCTTATTACATGAGAAACACTTCAAAGGTAACTTGCCTTTGTATTTACTAGTACCTCTAGGTAGTCTCCTTGCAAGCATTACTTCAAGTTCCTCTTGCTTCCTCTCTTCATCCAAGATAGACTCAAATTCCCTAGAATAACTCGACATACAGGAAAATTCATGAATAATCTATTTTCCCTTCTTATCTAATGCTAATGACAAAGAGACCTTAAAAGTTGCTTCAACTCTAGGAATACTATTAGGAAAGTTACTCAACTCAAAATAAGTAAGCTTACCAATCAAACCATCATAGAGACATTACCTATTGTTCTCAACTCATGAATAGTAGAAACTCTAATGGCATAAGTAGGAATCAAAGTCTAAAAAATTTTACTAACCAAAACTTCTTCTTCAATGGTACCACTAGCACTCTTAATAGCACCTACAACTTATTTTATCCTTTGACCATATTGAGAAATATTTTCTTCTTCAACCATTTTTATGGACCATCATATTTTACCTTCAAACTATCTACCCTTTCTTTTTGTACATGTGTGTCTCCACCATAAATTAGTTTAAGCTTTTTCCAAACCTCATGATAAATCTCTAAACCATGTACATCAATATATTTAGTATCAAATAAAGTACTTATTATATCCTACAATGCTTGCATATTCTCTTGTTTCTCCTTCAATTGATCTTCATTAAGAGTCCCAGAAAGAACAACATATTTAGTCACAACATGATTCCATAATTGTGGCCCCATACCTTTTAGATAGATCTTCATCTGGTCACTCCATATTGTTTAGTTATATGTTGTGAACTTAGGACCTTCCTTCTTCAAAATTAGATCTTTCCCTCAAACTATTAAGCTTACCACAAAGAGGACTAAAATCTCTAATACCAATTGTTAATACTATAGGGTCCAGGATTACTCAGAGGGGGGTGAATTTGCAATCTGTCGAATCATAAAATTTGTACAATCCTTTCAACAATATCAACCTCATTCATTAACTTTAAACTTTATGGATGCAATAAACAAAGTAACCATACAACTATCTAAACATGCAACAAAGAAACACTAGTATTTTATCATGGAAACCCTGATTAAGGGTGAAAAACATGATGATAATTATCACCCATTAATAATCTACACTCTTCTAAAATGTGGCATGTTAAAGGCCTATCCCTATTAGGATCTTACAATGATGCCTAATTAGGAGAAGACCCTATTAGGAGTCACTCGGTTAAGAGATTTACCTCCAGCCCTATTAGGAGATTTAGCTCATTAGGAGTAACCTCATTAAAATATTTCAAACCCTACTTAAAGAGTCACCTTGTTAGAGGATTTACAAATTAGACCTATTAAAGTCTACCCAGATAAGGGAGTTTCTTGTAGAAACTGTTAGGAAATAACAAGTACAATGATCTAGGTATAATACTTCTTATTTTATTGTTCAAATCTAATTAAGCTCAAAAATTCTTCCTCTTGTAGATAATCTTCACTCTTTACTTGACCGCACCTGTGAATCCACAATCTACAACTTCATAATTCATCACTTGACATATAAATACATCTTCACTAACTAGGTCAGCCACCACCTTAAACATGACCTAATACATTTGAATTTCATCACTACAATTCATTCTCACTCAATCCATGAATCCTAAGACATGTTACTAATAATTGATTACAATTTCAAGTCCATCTCAACCTTCAAATCCATCACACATTCAATTTAAATCAAGACCAGTAAAACCTTTTGACTTCTTCAACACATTTCCAATACTTGATTAAATTTGATAACCTCAAACAATGTAACACTAACTCAACATTAAAAAAATTTATTCCACATCACCTTCATGTGTGGATCATGAAAAAATCCACTACAACTAGTTGCATCATCAGCGCTCACTGATCTAACAACAACTCGTCAACCTATTCATGCATTTTGCAAACTTCCACAGAATGATCTTTGGTACCCTAAAACTATGCCTTACAACACTCCAAACAACTTTTGATCATATTATCAACAACATATCCTAGTCAAGATAAACATATCATGATCACAACACATGGATCCAAACTGATTTGATAGAACAATCAAATCATTCATCCTCTATAACTGTCTATTCTTCATGTTCCTCTATCACCATTCAATTCATCATAAATCTCTCCATACTTATTTTCATCCATTGTGATTATACATACAACATCTAGAAACATTTATAAGTCTCCCATAAGAACCACAAACTCCAATTTTGTCACAAAATCACCATATATTAGATTCACCAGTGCAAACACTTATCACCTCATCATCAACCAATGCAACACTTAGTTGAAATTAATGACAACATCAATAATTGATCTCTCTACCATAAAACCTATACAAACACACTCTCAACAATCTCTATAACATCTCTGCATCAATTATGCTAAAAATTCTAGTATTAGTCCCAAAACAAATTAGTGGTCGACATCTAGGTTACACTCTTTGAGTCCTAACTGAACATTGGTTATCAGGATCCCTTCATCATTCATCATCTGAGTAAGGGAAACATCAACATCCTATGATAGAGAAACTTTCTAGTATTTAATCATTTCCTTCAACATACTCTTTCCCTTTGACCATTTTCCTTTTCTTCACCCATAGTAGCACAAGTCAAGCCTTGTTTACATAAACACTTTTAGACTTAGATTTACTCGCCTTAGAATTAGCTTCATTGGATACAGATTCTCATTCATTTCAAACCTATCACTTGGAGTCTAGTATCATAGTTTATCGTATCCTAGTGGTGTCTGTAATACCCCAAAAATGGACTATAAGTTCATTAATCTCCTATATCAACAATTCGAGTGAAATCAACATCAAAGTCCTAACCTAAGGCACATCTAAACATCATCGAATCCTAATTGATTATCTTAAATTCTGCATCGGGGAATATTCCTAGCAATATTCCTAATTATCTTAATTATCTTTAATTTAATGATTATTTGGTGATAAATCACATTTATCCTAAGTTTGATTAATTGAATATTTTCATATTTAATTAATTAGATTTAATATCTTGCCACTTAATTGTGTAATTAAATTTAATTCTATCTATTATTAATTGTATTATTTAATTTTGACAATAAATCTAATATCTTATGAATGATTGATTAAATTCTTATTTAATTAATTAAAGCAAGTTGTCATTATGTAATAATATAGTTTTTAATAAAAGTTTGATTAAATAATTGATTAACCAATAAATTAATTATTTTATTTCAAAAATCAGTTAAGTTCAGCATAAATCACTTTATTTATTTAATTAATTCATAAATAAAACATGCACAATCATAAAAGCAGACAACTATCAATTATCAATTAAAGCTAAACTCTAATTTGAGTTAAAAAGCTATTTTTGCATGCTTTTGCATAATTTTGTGAATTAATTGTCTTTATTATCAGATAACTCAAAAATTAACCTGAGTTAATCTGAGTGATTTATGGTTTTTTTTTCATGCACCTCCAAAGCCCTGAATTTCTATAAAATCAAGGCTCAGCTCTTCACAATTCATCTCTCATATCTCGCAAATTGCAAACTTACTCTACAAGAATCATAGCATATCAGATTTGGAGAATTTGCACAATTGGAGCTTGAAAGATAAATTTGGAGAATCAAAGCTTCTTGTGAATCAAGGCTATTGTGAGATCAATTTATTTTTTATTTTACATTCATTTAGATTCATTTTCATATCATTGTTAGATCATTTAGAATATCATAGCATATCAATTTTTACATATCATAGATTCATATCAAATTTATCATTCATATTGCATAGAAATTTTTTTAAAAAAAGATTAATTGCATTCAATTCATATCTAGATCAATTGCATTCAAATCCTTCGTTTAGGTGTCATCTAGGTCACTGATCTCAATAGCAATCTAAGAACATCGATCTCGCACCTACTAGAAGGCAGTAAATCACTTGGTTAAAATTAGATTTCAATTTTGCATGATTTTGATTTTTGCTAACCTCTAATGTTTTACTGAAGTGTTGTGTCTACAGATCAGCTACAATTTTCACACACACATTTCTGGCACCCACCGTGGGGCCCTGAAATGGGTTTCCAATTCAATTCTATCAATTTTTGTCTTATTCTCCTCAGTTTCTATGCAAAAATATGATTTATATTTTTTGTCCGTACAATCTTCGTACGAGTTTCTGACAAAAGTCATATGATTTTGAACCCACTGTCATATGACAGTTGATCTAGTATCATTTCATCAGACACCCACTGTCGTTTGGAGGCTGGATTGTCATTTAATCACACACCGAGTGTCGTACGAGTTTCTGGACTGTCGTCTGGTAATAGACCCAGTGTCGTATGAGTTTCAGCATTAGATTTCAACTGTCATCTGGTAACAAACCCAGTGTCATACGAGTTTCGGTGCTAGATTTCAACTGTCGTTTCATTTTTGCAGTCAGTTTGTCAGATTTGATTTTTGGATTTTGACTGACAGCTAACCCTAACAATTGAAATTTACTGTCTCTAATTGAAATCTGCTGGTTTTGATTGGAAAAAAAATGCAAGAATTGCTCAAAATTAGGTAAACATCTACTAAGCACGTTGCAAGGATCTCAGGTATTCCACTTGTGTTGATAATATTTCTATTTGGGACTTAAAATAAATCTCTTGTGTGTCTAGTTTGGGTGATTCTTTTCATGCTTTTGTTTTGCACACTTGCATAATTGATACTAGGTTGTGATCCCTTAAGGATTCATTAAGTAGTCTTAGATACTCATGATTGATCTTGATTGCTATCTTGGGTTATTGGACTCACTAATCCACTAGCCCCTCATTCCACCCCATGGTTGCAATCTCAGTGCCATAAAGGGGAGGGGTCAACATGACAGAAGCGTTAAGCATTCCACTTGGCAACCCTTTTGTGCTTTTAGGAACTCACTTATTTTCTAAGTTGGGGACTCATTTTCAGCTTGTGTGAGGTGTTAAGTGTTCCACCTTGTGGACTCATCTCATATTCTCTTTAAGCATTAAGTGTTCCTCTTTCTACTTTTTGAATACTTTTGGATAAATTTTCTTTCTGGCATATATCTATACTCACATAGTAATTAGGCCCCATGAACACTATTTGTGGATCTTGAGAGAGTGGGTTTTTAGTGAAACCTTTCTCAATGAGGGATCCCTTGTAGGTGGGGAGGATACTTAGTGCATCTCACGTTCTACTTGGTTTGTGCATCTTCCCTTATTGATTGATACATTCTCTCTCTAGAGAGGTTGATAGATCATGTGGGGTTGATATCATAGACCTTGGTGAGACAAACTTTGTCTTAGCGTGTCAAATTAATCTACTTGCTTTGTTTGGGTTAAAAGTGAAGAGGCATCAAAACCTTGGATCTGGAGCCAAGTCCCCTTGTGGTATCATAGTGTGAGTCACCTTTAGAGAGGGTTAATCATAGCGGACAATCCCTTCATAGGGAAAACTATGTTGACAGAACCTCAAGCGGTCATAGCCATTTTCACCGTGGTAGTGATAGCCACTATATAAATGTCCTTGTGGAAGAAATCTCCACAAGTATGGTTCATTGTTGGGTTATCAGATCTCCCTAGTAGCTCTTGAAGATTAAGTTCTCAGACTGTGTCAAAACCCTGGTGCGCCAAGATTGGAGTTCACCCCTTTGGATCATAAAAGTTGCAAAGTCAAACCATTACTAAAAACCCTAGCGAGGCCAAAATTTTATTTTCTAGGGTATATGTGCATTATTGAAAAACATTTTTGGAACATACACAATTAGCGCTTCTGAGGATTAGAATGAATAAGTCACTTGATTGTTCATGTGCAAGGTTGCTTTTGCCCTTGTTCATTGTTTTTAGACATGCTTGAAATCACATGCTTGCTATTTTGCGTGCTTGTTTATCTATGTAGTTACTGAAAATGAACAAATCTATTACAATCCTCAAATCTAGACATTAAAATTTGCAAACGATCTGAATCTGCAAACTCAAAATTTTGCAAAAATTGACGTAAAATCCTTTCTAGAGTCAAAAATCATTTCAGGAAGTCAAAAGTCATACGAGTTTTTCCAAGTGTCATTTCATTGCAACCCATCTATCGTATGATTGAGTACCCAGTGTCATATGAGTTTCCATGCCAGCAAATTCTCAAAGTCAAAATCTTGCAACTATCATATGAGATTTCCAAGTGTCATTTCATTACAACCCATCTGTCGTATGATTGAGTGCCCAGTGTCGTACGAGTTTCCATGCCAGTAAATTCTCAAAGTCAAATTTGCAACTATCGTATGAGATTTTAAAATTTCATTTCATTTCTACCCAATTGTCATATTAGTTTTGCAACTATTGTTTCACAGCATACCCACTGTTGTACGAGTCTACTGAGTGTCGTTTGGGAAATTTTTGAAAGTTGTCAAAAAATTGTCAAAATTGCCAGATATTTATCTTTTTCAGCATAATTTCAGAATCTATCGAATGAATCACTATGTTAGGAACAAAGCAGTAGCTATTAAGAGTCCAATAATTTTCCTAAAGTGGCCTTTTGAATCTAATTCAGCCTTCTGTTTAATCGATTTGAGTCTTTATCATCTCGTGTCAAAACCTTGTCATAACTATCACTCTTCTATCAATCTTCAATCAATCATCAAAATGACTAAGTGTTGTGATATCTTGTCCACTATATTTTGGGAACCTACCCATACATCCAGGGCACAATATCCTTCATCCACGTCTAATCAAATCTTCAAATCAATCAAACCTTGACAAGGTTGCGTCATATGATCTTCTTGATTCAATTCATTCTTCGATTATTCAGATCTTATTCTTTTGTTTCACTTGAGGTTAATGGTGGAGACTAGAGCTTCCTCTCACAAGAAATCTATCACCACTCTCCAAACTCCAACTCTGTAGCAACTCATCAATTCTAGTCTTTACGAGGATGACGGTCTTGGCAACTATCGGTTGAAATCTGGTTACATACCTCCTCCATCAACTCACGGAGGTACTCAACATACCCCTCATCAATCTAATCTAGGGAGTCCACAAAATCCTACCATGTCTCATGCAGGGACAAATTTTGGCTCTCAAAGAGCTCAATCTCAACATGGTGCAGATTAGGAACCCACACCTGAAGAAATTGCTCAATATCAAAACGACGATAACTTCAAACGAATGATGAAGCATTTCTTGAAAGAATATAGAGAAGCATACTTTTTACAATTAGCTCATCAAGGAGCTAAAATTCCTCCCAAATTTAATGTTGAAGACATCATTACACATGAGGAAGAGAATCCACTCATAGCTATGATGAAATAGATGCATGCTATACAAGTTGAACTTAACAATCTCAAGAAAGAGAAGGAACCTAAAGAGTTCTCCATGGAGGCTCTATGTCCTTTTCCATTTGACAAAGATTTGTATATGCCACCATTTCCAAAAAGAGTGGAGATGCCAAAGTATGACAAGTATGATGGACAGTCTGATCCTCAAGATCATGTCAGAGAGTTCTGTACGCAATCCATGGAATTCATGCATGAACTGACCTATCTGATGCATCTTTTCCCTAGATCTCTAGGAGGAGCATCCATTCAATGGTTTTCAAGATTGCCTTCTACTATCAAAAATTTTGAGGAGTTGATCAAATACTTCTACTAGCAATACTCCTACAATATTCAGCACCCAGTCACCATGATCGATATCTGTAATCTCAAACAATACCCAGGGGAACCATTCCTAACATTTTTCAAGAGATGGAGGAAGAAGTTCTCTCCATATGCTAGACCTATTCCAGAAATAGAAAAACTAGAAATCTTCATCAATAACCTTGTTCCAAAAATCAATTATCCTCTCCAAATGCAAGATCATACATCTTTTGATAAGATGGTGGATAATGCTATCAAAATCAAAAAAGTTCTTGTGAAAAAAGGAGAAATCACACTTCAAAAAGACAAGTACAAATCAGGATCCAGTTCTAAAGACAAGAACAAAAATTGGAACAAGAACAAAGGCATCATCATAGATGGTGTTGTTGACACTATCCATGCCCCATCAAAGGCACCAGCCTACAATCTTACTCTTGGCACTCAAGCCATTAAAGCCTCAGAGAAAAAGTCTTCTCAACCATCTCAAAGGAAGCCAGAGTTCAAAAAATGGGATAAATGTCAAAAATTTACTCCTCTAGGAGAGTCTTTAGAATCAGTTATGAAAACTCTACTGGCTGATAACATCATCTCTTTACCACCAATCCGATTGAATGCTCAGGACCCCAAACTGATATGGTGGAAGGAAAATGAATTCTGTGATTTCCATCGGAGTAAAGGTCACAAAACTAGTAGTTGCTATCACTTGAATCATACCATTCAAGATCTAATTGATAGTGGAGACATCACAATTGACAATCCCATGAGCAATAATGATCATACAACATTCACAGAACCATTTCTGAAACATGGTCAAGAAGTTTCAACTTCTCAGCCTAATATGGGGGCAAAAGTCAACTATGCCTACCCTGGAAATAATGTTGTCATCAATATGGTTGAACCATGTCTCTCTGAAAGTTGCAATGTCATCACAATTGTACGAAGAGATAGAGATCATTCCTCAGCTAATGCAGTTACTTGATCACAAGCTCAAATGCATCTGAAAGGACAAATCCCAGATTCATCAAATGTCCCTAAGGTGCCCTTCAATCTTTCATCTACTTCTAAATAGAAGGTTGCTTCCAAATCTTCTAATCCAAAGGATAAAAGGCCTACATCTTATAGCATTGTTCAACAACTCCAACACACTAATGAAAAAATCTCCATGTTTGAGTTTCTTTGAATATCTCCAGCTCATAGAGCCATTCTCGATAAAGCTTTGCTCGGTTCCAATGTTCCTGATGACCTTGATTTAGATAGGTTCCAGACTATGGTTGGACATCTTACATCTCCACAATATATCTCCTTCTCAGAGGAAGATGAAAACTCCTTGAGTCACCCACATAATCAGCCTCTGCATATAGAAGTCTTGATCCAGAACCATAGAGTCAAACATGTGTTGATAGATGGGGGCGCTGGCCTAAACATTTGTTCTTACAGCTTGATCACACAAATGGGATTTTCAAAATTGGCTATTGATCCTAGAAAGAAAATAACTATCAAGGCCTATGATGAACAAGAAAGATCTTCTAAAGGCATCATTGTTTTACTTATTAGAGTGGGTCCAGTTATCAAAGATACCATCTGTCAAGTGCTTGATCTACCTTTGGCCTACAACATCCTTCTAGGGAGACCATAGATACATGAAATGCAAGCTATTCCTTCTACATACCATCAATGTTTGAAGTTTCCTTATGAAGGAGTAGAGGTTACTATCCTAGCAGATCTAAATACAACTTGCAACACCTTGAAGGAAAGTGCAAATAAGCTTGTACCTAATAACAAAGAATCTTCCATCGAACTAACTAAAGAAGCATCCACATCCAAAATGGAAGATCTTGCAAAAGAGGTTAATATGAAAGAAAATAGTATGGGTGAATATACTATCGAGCCAGTCTTATCTTTGACATCTCTCCCTATCTCACCTAAGTCTTATGGGCAATCTCTGAAATAGTTGAAATCAGACTCTAAAGAACCTCTTGAAGCATATAAAAATAATTTTGTAGCAGAACAAGTATCCAAGAAAGAATTTGAAGAGGATGAGGCTGTGCTATCATGGTTGTACAAAGATGAACCTAAATCTCAAGTTGTTCAAACTAGTGACTCTACAGTCTCCAAAATCCCTTCCAAGTCATATGGTCCAAGAGATAAATTAATAGCTAAGATGGGATATTCAGGTAAAGGACTTCTAGGAATTAGAGGAAAAGGTCTTGAGGCACCTCTCCCACATACTGGTAGAGAGATTAAAAACAAAGTTGGCTTAGGATTTAAGAAGAAACCCTATCATCTCAAAGGTAATTATTCCCATGTCATAGAGCAGATCACACCAGGGGAACCTCTCCTTAAGAAAGAAGAAATAGAACCATCAGATAGTGATTCAGATAGTTCAGAACTCATCCCTTATGAAAAATTTCCTAAAGAGATCAAAGATCTTCTTGATGATAAAGATGATCCTATCAAGAGAATTAATGTAGTAGAAACACAAGAAACTACTATCAATCAAGAGATAGTTGCAACACAAGAACCAGCTAATCTTGAAAACAATCAAGAAGAGGGAAGTGGTAGTGATTTTGAGATAGATTTTCATGAGTATGAATACAAATCAAAATCTGAGGGTAACCCTTCTTGGGGTATTCACCCTAACTTTACTCATGTTCTAAGATTTCCTAGAGATCTTGATTCAGAAGATGAATCTAATGACTATGAATGGGGAGTCATCCTAGAACTAGATGAGCTTATCACAAAGAAACATGTTGATGCTATTCACCAATATGCACCTCAAACCAACGTAAGTCTAGAGCGAAATGATGAACTTATCGAGTCTAATCCACCTATGGCTGAATTGGACTCCCACAATGACATTGAGCCTATTAATGAATTGGATGTCTTAAGTTGTAGTATCACCTTTGAACTAGAGCATCAGGTTAGGACTGATGATGATAGATCCATATCTATAAACACTATCTCCCAATCTTTCCCTACTTTGACCATCAAATATCTAGAACTTATTGATCAAACCTTGATGAATTCAAGCCATGGTATTTATACCTTCTTGAATGACTATGCCCTTGCTTGCTACCTCAATGCAATTGAGTGTATGAGTACTTCCATTAGTGAACTGAGCATCAGCATGACTGAGTCAGACATCAAATATCTTAGTCAGAAAAATAAGAATAAAAAGAAAAAGAAAAAGAGTTCTGAGGGTGAAAACCACTTTCTGGCAGTCTCAGAACCTACAAAAGTAAAAATAAAAGATGTATCCAAAGGTTAAAACCTCTCCGAGGCACCTAAGGATGAGATATTTGATGTCCTTTTGAGTCATTTACAAGATAGATCTCCAGTTCTAATTGAGCCCACTCAATCCATCAATTTGGGTACAACAGAGGAACCACAATTAGTACATGTAGCATAATCATTATCAAAAGAAGAGAAGAAAAATTTTACAACATTCCTAACAAAGAAGAAGATCAACTTTGCATGGAAATATTCAGATATGCCAGGATTAGATCCAAATCTTATCATGCACCATCTATCCATTGCTCCTAGAGTAAAACCTGTGAAGCAAAAATTGAGAAAAATGCATCCTCATGTTGCACTTCTGGTCAAAGCTGAATTAGAGAAGCTCTTAAATGTCGGGTTTATCCATGTCATCAACTATGCTAAGTGGATCTCCAACATTGTGCCTATTTCAAAACTAGATGGTTCAATCAGAGTGTGCATGGACTTTAGAGATGTGAACAGAGCATAGCCTAAGGATGATTTTCCACTGCCAAACATTGATATGATAGTGGACATGATTGTGGGCTATGAGATGTATTCCTTAATAGATGGCTTTTTTGGATACAACCAAATCAAAATCGCTCTAGAAGACCAAGAGAAAATTGCTTTCACATGTGCATGGGCAACCTTCTATTGGAATGTTATGCCATTCGGACTCAAAAATGTTGGAGCTACATATCAAAGAGCAATGACATCTATTTTTCATGATATGATGCATAGAACAATGGAGGATTATGTTGATGATACCTTAGCAAAATCAGTGATCAGAACAGAACATCTAACTAACTTGAGCATGATCCTAGACATAATGGAAAAGTTTAGTCTCTGACTAAATCCTAAGAAGTGTGCTTTTGGTGTCACTTCTGGAAAACTCTTAGGATACATAGTTTCGAAGAAGGGTATTGAAGTTGATCCAGCTAAAGTCAAGGCTATAATAGAGATGCAACCTCCCATGAATCTTAGTCAAATGAGGACATTGCAAGGAAGAGTTCAATCTATCATAAGATTCATATCACAGCTAGCGGACATATCACAACCTTTTACAAAAACATTACATAAAGGTGTGACCTTTGCATGGAATGGAGAATGTGAAAAGAATTTTGACCATATCAAGAAGTATCTATCAAATCTACCTATCTTGATGCCTCCTATTCATGGGAAGCCATTGATCTTATATGTCTCTGCAATAGCCACATCACTGGGGGCATTGCTAGCACAACATGATGAGAACAAAAAGGAAAGAGCTATATACTACATCAGTAGGACATTGGTGGTGTATGAAAAGAACTATTCAATGATTGAGAAAGCTTGTCTAGCTATGATCTTTGCATCATAGAAACTGAGACACTATATGTTAGCTCATACGACAAATCTAGTAGAAAAAATTGATCCACTAAAATACCTACTCAGCAAGGCTGCCCTCACAGGTAGAATGGCTAAATGGGTTATGCTCTTAAGTGAATTTGACATTGAATACATGGAAAGAAAAGCTATAAAAGGACAGGTTATTGCTGATCAACTAGCAGATGCACCCATGTTTGATGACACACCAATGCAAATGGAATTTCTAGACTCCTCTATTATGCACCTATCTTCTAGAGAATGGAAATTGTTCTTTGATGGCTCCTATACACAGAATGGATCTGGAGCAGACATATTGTTCATAACTCCTCAAGGATACTCCATCCCAAAAGCATTCAGACTAAAGTTCCCCTACACAAACAATATTGTAGAATATGAAGCCCTTTTGAATGGTATGAAAATAGAAATTGAATGGAGAGTAACAGAGCTACACATTCATGGAGACTCTCAACTTGTTATTCATCAAGTCAATGATGTGTACCAAATAAAGATGAAAAGCTCATTCCTTACAAGAAAATGGTAGATGATCTTAAGAAATATTTCATATCTATCACATTTGAGAAAATTCCTAGAACGGAGAACAAGGCTACCAATGCAATGGCAACACTATCTACTTTATTACAGCAACCTGAACATGAGCTATGCTACAAGTTTCTAGTGGAAGCACTATCTTATCCTACATACGACTCCCTTGAAACCCGCATGATCTGCACTATTGTAGGTCATGATTCATCCTGATATAAAAACCTATTTTCCTATCTCCAAGATGAAATCATCCCCGATACCTTCAACCATCATGAAAAGAGATACCTTATCCGTAATGCCTCCCGATATGTCATCATTGGTAATGATCTATACAAATGAGGTCTAGATGGTATGCTACTTAGATGTTTAGAATGTGAAGAGTCTCAACATGCATTAGAGGAAATCCATGATGGTATTTGTGGGTCGCACTCAAATAGTTTAACACTAGCTCGAAAACTTATTAGGGTTGGGTACTATTGGCCTAAAATGGAGAATGAGGCTATCAAATTTGCTAAGAATTGTCAAAAGTTCCAAGTGCATGGAAACTTAATTCATGCTCCAGGGAGGGATCTAATCCCCTTTACAACACAATGGACTTTCCATCAATGGGCATTTGATCTTATCGAGATGATTCATCCTCATTCTTCTAATGGACATACCCATATAATCACAACCACAGATTATTTTACAAAATGGGTAGAAGCGGTTCCTCTGACACAAGCAATGGGGAAACATATATCTATGTTCATATTGAACTATATCATATGCAGATATGGGATCCCTCATTCCATAATCACAGATAATGGTGGGAAATTCAGAAATAAAGACTTAGATGATCTATGTGCCAAATTCAAGATCACCCAACATTGGTCTTCTATCTACTATCCACAAGGGAATAGCCAAGCAGAGGCTTCCAACAAAAATCTATTGAAGATCTTGCATAAAATAGTAAACAAAACCGGTAGAGACTGGCATCTCATGATTAATCCAGCTCTATGGGCCTACAGAACAAGTATCAGAATGGCCATAGGGGCTACACCTTTCACTTTAGTTTATGGGTCTGAAGTGGTACTACCTATTGAGGTTGAAATCCCATCACTCAGAATCAGAATGCATGGACTTGTCACTGATGATGACTACAGAGTGTCTAGGCTGCAAGAACTTGAACTACTAGATGAGCATAGACAAGTTGCATATGATCTTCTTAGAGTGTATCAAAAAAGAATGTCTAGAGGCTACAACAAGAAAGTTAGACATAGAGAATTTCAGGTTGGTGATCTAGTCTTGAGAGAAAATCCTAAAAATCAATCCCATCGAGAACGCAAGGGGAAGTTCAAACCCAATTGGTTGGGTCCCTTTGTTATCACTACTACTTTTGGCTCTAGTGCCTATCAACTCTCAACAATTGAAGGAGAACAACTTCGAGAACCAATCAACATTCTCCATCTGAAGAAATTCTACACCTAAGGCATTTAGTCTATGGTAAAATGTCTTGAAAAAATCTTTAAAATTGGAAAATGTCCTGAAAAAATGAACATCTTGGTGAAAACCTAGCAATAGGCACCTTGATGATTCACAAAAAAAATTGAAAAATATCAAAAGTACAAAAAAAAATTGAAAAAATGAAAAATACAAAAAAAAAAGAGAAAAAGAAAAAGTGCCTTGGTGAAAACCTGGAAATAGGCAGCTTGGTAGCAAAAATAGAATCTCTGCCAAGATGGTGAAAACTTGGCAAATGGGTGCCACTTGTTTCAAAAGGCTCCATCTATCAGCACAATCTTGGTCTTTCCCAGCTTTCAATTTTGCTTTAGTTTGTCCATATCTCCCAGTTTGTTTTTGCATTTCTAGTTTTCAATAAGTCGGTCTGTACAAATCGGCTCAAGCATCTATATCCTATCAATGTTCAAACTTGGGGGCAATCAATGTCATATCCTATGGTCTCCCATGTGTCTGAGATGTATCATATCTAGTCAGAGTCCTTTGAAGCTTCATTTGAGTTAGTCAAGTCTGTCTTGTCTCCAGAAAGGATTTTGCATCTACAACAATGCAATCAAACACAAACTGAAAATGATCTATGCTTCATGCTTTTATCTCCTTGTATGCTTACTGATTCACATTGATATTTTTGCATATTATGTCCTTTTGAGCTCTTCAATGATGTCCTTTATAGGATTTAGAGAGTGATGACTGGGGGCATAATCTTTTCTTTGTCTTTTGCTTGTATGTGAAAATCTAACAACTTTGGAAATTTTGGATTGAAATGGTGTCCGACTGTAAGAGCCTCTATCTCGAATTGGATGGCCATGCGTACCTCGACCATTGATACCTAGAAAATTCAAGGAATTTTGACCTAACTATTATCTTTTTGAGTGAGTTCTCTCTCCTACTGTGAAACGCAATCTTACCTAAGGATGTGAATGATAAAAGGTCACTACGGGTAATTCACATTGGATTTAGAATCATCTCTTGGCTGTTTGATGTGTTTGTAATGCAAGGCATATTTTGGTAATCATGACATTTATGTTTTCATGCTTGTACAAATTGCTATATCAAAATGGACATGATATTCAGGTCATCTTGGCATTTGTGCCTTGGTGCTTATATCTAATCCGACATTTCGAAAATAAAATCAATATTCATATATCCATGGTTGTTGACTAGTGGGTGTTGTATTGATTTTTGCACATACAAATCGATATTCATATGTCTATGGTTTCATAGCTAGTGGGCATTGTATTGATTTATCCACTTACGTAAAAAGTTCAATGATGATAACAAATCGACGCATGATCAGTGACTAGGTCCTAGGTCTTAAGTTGCATTTTATTTTGCATGTCTCTTTGCATTTTGCATGTTTTCATATCTCACAACTATTTGGAAACACTTCAAAGCTTAAAGAATTCTTCATATCAATTCTTCACATCCAACAAGAGCTGAGTCTCACTCGAAGGTCTCTTCATCAAACTGTAAGCAGTAACCCTCTGGGGTTAATGATCCTTTTGACATAAGACTGAGTACTTGTCTTCATCAACCTGCACAGACATATCATGTGTATCGCTGCATTTACATCTTATATCATTATCATTTGTTACATTACATTACATTCATTGCATAAGCATAAATCATGCATGCATCTTTTCATAATCAATTACATGGGCATAACATCCATACATATGAAAGAAATCATCGCATTGCATCGATCCATACATACATTCTACACTAATCATAGCATAAGCATAGCATGATATCATCATAAAATTGAAACATGACAAGTACACATGAAGTCACAATCAAAATATCAATCTCATATATATCAAAAATATCAAAATGTGTCAGGGGTGCACTACTGGCACAATGTACAAAAGAATGAGCTCTGGAAAGCTATCAGAATCAGAATGGTATATCAGTGATAAGAAGAATAGAATGTATCAAAACATGACCATGGGAATCAACTCTTAGCATGCTCCTTGATATCTGGTGGAGGAGACGGTGGTGCATCTGGTATGACCTATACCCTCGGGGCTCTAGCTCCCTCTGAGGCTTCCATGTACTCGAAGTATGTAGGTACTCTCTGCCCAGTAGGAACAACAACATAGTATGCGAACACATAATAGGAGGCCCGTGAGGTCTGGTGGGTCACCTTTGTCTATAGTCTCTGAACCTCTGAGTGAAGCTCTGCATGAAGCTCAGTGCACTGCCTATTTGCCTCCTGATACCTCTCCTCCCATCTGGCACTCTGTACCTTCAGGTCCCAGACCTGAGCTCTGAGCTATCTAATCATCTCTGATGAAGTGAGAGGAACCGTAGGCTCTACTGCAGTTGCTGGCATCTTTGTATCCTGTGCTAGATGCTCTAGTTGCTATCCAGTGGTATCTGATCTACATGCCTTATGGTGTCTAACCTCTGCACCCAAATCAAAAGTGGTGTCTACCTATGGGGGATTTGAATCACCACCTGCAAACTACTCACCTGCCAACACCTCATCTGTCGCACTGACACTGCCCAATGCACCCCTCTCACCCCTAGATCATCTATGTGACCTTGTGGATGTACCTATGGGAGAAATAGAAGGACGAGGAGGCCTCATATGCCCAGATGATCTCTGCAATGGAACTATCACTCTCTGTCTGGGCAGTGTAGGATGCACTGCCTGCGGTCTCAGGCCCTGTACCATCGGAGCACCTGTAACATCCATCACCTCCTCCATGGAGGGTATCAACTCTGTAGGATCTGAGAATCTATGGATGGGATGATCTACAAGCCATGAAATGTATCCATCTATCACTCCTACATCGACAACCTGTGGCCGGTAGTCCCAATCTCTACCTATAATAGCACTGTACTCCTCTACACATAAGGAATAGGAGAGTCTCGGTGTCCATCTGAGCCTGATCTCATGCACAATGCGAGCATATGCAGTGTATGGGGCATCCTATCTGCGTCCATATTGATGCCACACTCTGCTAATCAAAAATCTCTCCAGAACAGTGGGAGAGTGGCCAATAAGTACTTGACTCTGAAAGAGAAAACTATACTGCTCCCTCACCGTGGGCCAGGCCTCTATCTACAAATAGGGCCTCCAATGAACAAAAGTCATGTCATCTAAACATTGTCGAAAGTACTCGGTATGACCCATACAAACCTATGTGACATAACTAGCATATGTATATATCACTGGCTCTTGTAGCTGTCGCTGTGTCTGAAAAACTAGTCTCAATACTAGGATATGCTCCTAGGCCCATATTTGTAATACAAGAGCTCCTGAAGAAAAGCTCTTGCAATCTTGATACATGATCTCATGCATCTCTGAAAACATATGTGCCAAGAGGCACTGACTCCAAGCAAGCTTAGTGGGTGTAGCCATAAGAAGTGCTACCATCAGAGCCCATCCCATCAAAAAGCCATTCTGCTAACAACCTGGCATGATGAGCTCTCCAATCATCCCCGCAATAATGCACTCTAAACGGTGCGTCTGACCATATCTCTGAACAAGGGTCTCCTAGGAAATGGACCCTCTCAACTGTGTATCATCTCCAAATAGATACCTAAAGGCAAGAAGACCATCCTAGCCGAAACTCACATACTTAGGCCATTGACTGCTATGGAAAGGAATGCGCAGTATCTTATAGACATCCTCTGGAGTCACGATCATCTCTCCAGTAGGTAAATGAAACGTCCGTGTCTGAGAATGGAATCTCTCAATCAAGGCAGTCAAAAGGCCATGATTTACCCTAATGTCGGGTAAATGAATCAAATACTCAAATCCACAGGCAACAAGATGAACCCTCATTACGTCCGACAGCGCGACACATAATCTCTGGGTAGCCGGGTATGAATGTCAGACATGTACATCTGGATATGTCACCTATATCATACAAAAATAGGGCATTCTATCAGAAATTGGGCTCCATAACAGGCTAATAGTATAGAAATTGGACAATCAGATACTTCAGAAGGTAGGTCAATCGATCCGATATCAGCATCAGGCATCAGAGGAGTCAAAATTTGGTCCTAAAAGTCAATTTTCAACACTCTATTTTTCATACGACAGTCCAGACTGGCTCAGAATGTCATACGACATTCCACAATATACCAAATGACAGTCCAAACTGGCATCAAAAGTCATATGATATTCCACACTAGACCAAATGACAATCAATTGTCATACGAAACTGCGCCCGGGATCATATGAGTTTCAAAGGACCTGACGAAATGTCGTACGACAGAAGGGTCCCTCTCATACGACACTTGGGTATAGTTGAAATGACAATGTAAATTCAAATGAAATGTCGTACGAGTCAAGTATGGGACTCGTATGAGTTTTCACACATGCAAAATTAAAAAAAACAAAACGTGTACGAAAAAATTAAAAAATGCTATGAAACATGAAAAATTTGCATTTTCAGAGGGGCACAGAGGTCCACCTACCAAATGTCCATACTGTCGGGGTCTCTGGTATCTACAGCTGCGCTCAAATCAATGCAAACTCACAGGAACCTTTGGATCTCGCTATTCTGCCATTTTCTTGCTTAGAAGACTCCACGCAATCTCCAAAGTCAAATGGTTGAAATGAAAATGACCCTTCAGGCCTTTATATAGCATTTGACCTAATTTTCAAAAGTGCTTCATTTTTTACGAAAATTGCACCCCTGGCTAATTTTGACGTTCTGAATCCATTTTCGGGATCAAAAGTCAAATCTGAGATCATTTAATATGTCAAAATCATGATTTAAAATTTTGGGCCCAAGACGGTCTACTGCTTGCATAATCGACCTTCAATCATCGTAGAAATCCATTTTTCAACTTAACTGATTATCTTACATCAAACTATCAAAATTTCAACTTGGTCAACCATGGTCAACTCATGGTTTAACCTAGTCAAACTTGGTCTCCAGGACCTTCCAATGATGCAGAATGCATTCTTGAACGTGTATAACCACTTTTCCAATCAATTAACATGCTTCTAAACTATAACGCTGACTTTTCTTGTCAGATTTCAATTTTAATCCCGAAGGGGGCATGGTATTGCACATCATTCAAAGTTTCTAAATCAAATTCTAATCATATCTTCCTCAGTAATCAAGACAACAACCACGTCTAGTTATTGATTTAATTTTAAAAAATCTCATTGCTCGAGGCAAATCTATCATCACTTGGGGCATATCAGATTCATCAAGATCCATATCAATCTGGTATTCTCCTAATCTTGTAAACTGTATCATTTTTTGCAACCATCGGATCATAGTGTTCTTTCCTTGGTTCTTCGACAATTGAAGGATTCGGATGTGATACCTGCTAGTTCTGCTAAGACAATCGAGTCTAGAACCGGTCACTCACTTCTTTGCAATCCTAAGGTTTGGAATTAGGCATTTTGACACTTTTTCGCAATCATCGGTTCATCGCTGCTATACTGAACATTATCTTTGGTCATTTAGGACCTATTATCTTCATATCAAATCAATATCAATCAGCTTCTGTCTCATATCAATTATCAATTTTGAATCAGTTTCATATCTCTATCAAACACAGACTGTCTTTGACCCACTGCACTTCGCACAATAATTCAAAGAGGGGCAAAATGTAATACCCCAAAAATGGGCTATAAGTTTATTAATCTCCTATATCAACAATTCGAGTGAAATCGACATCAAAGACCTAACCTAAGGCACATCTAAACATCATCGAATCCTAATTGATTATCTTAAATTCTACATCGGAGAATATTCCTAGCAATATTCCTAATTATCTTAATTATCTTTAATTTAATGATTATTTGGCGATAAATCACATTTATCCTAAGTTTGATTAATTGAATATTTTCATATTTAATTAATTAAATTTAATATCTTGCCACTTAATTGTGTAATTAAATTTAATTCTATCTATTATTAATTGTATTATTTAATTTTGATAATAAATCTAATATCTTATGAATAATTGATTAAATTCTTTTTTAATTAATTAAAGCAAGTTGTCATTATTTAATAATATAGTTTTTAATAAAAGTTTGATTAAATAATTGATTAACCCATAAATTAATTATTTTATTTCAAAAATCAGTTAAGTTGAGCATAAATCACTTTATTTATTTAATTAATTCATAAATAAAACATGCACAATCATAAAAGCAGACAACTATCAACTATCAATTAAAGCTAAACTCTAATTTGAGTTAAAAAGCTTTTTTTGCATGCTTTTGCATAATTTTGTGAATTAATTGTCTTTATTATCAGATAACTCAAAAATCAACCTGAGTTAATCTGAGTGATTTATGGTTTTTTTTTCATGCACCTCCAAAGCCCTAGATTTCTATAAAATCAAGGCTCAGCTCTTCACAATTCATCTCTCATATCTCACAAATTGCAAACTTACTCTACAGGAATCATAGCATATCAGATTTGGAGAATTTGCACAATTGGAGCTTGAAAGATAAATTTGGAGAATCAAAGCTTCTTGCGAATCAAGGCTATTGTGAGATCAATTTGTTTTTTCTTTTACATTCATTTAGATTCATTTTCATATCATTGTTAGATCATTTAGCATATCACAGCATATCAGTTTTTACATATCATAGATTCATATCAAGTTTATCATTCATATTGCATAGAAATTTTTTTAAAAAAAGATTAATTGCATTCAATTCATATCTAGATCAATTGCATTCAAATCCTTTGTTTAGGTGTCGTCTAGGTCACTGATCTCGATAGCAATTTGAGAACATCGATCTTGCACCTACTAGAAGGCAGTAAATCACTTGGTTAAAATTAGATTTCAATTTTGTACGATTTTGATTTTTGCTAACCTCTAATGTTTTACTGAAGTGTTGTGTCTACAGATCAGCTACAATTTTCACACACACAGTGTCCTCTTAGATTTTTCATTTTGGCATAATCCTAGAGTCTCATATAATCTAACCTACCATTCATTTTAAGTCAAAGACCAAAAACATCCCATGCCATAAAAGACTAGATAGCAAACAAGAATGGAGCAAGAGAAAGAGAAATATTTTGATGAGGAAGAACATATTAATGTTGATTTTCAAGATCAAGACCAAGAATAAGAGAAAAATCATGAGAGTGATGAAGAAATAACCCAAGGACACATAGATGAAGCACTATGTGATCATAAATATCTTAAACTATTCATAGAGGTCATGACATGAGAACCCAAGCAATATTTATAAGTCCTAGTTGATGTGGGAACCAAAATACCTTTCGATATTGGTACCTTTACTTATGTCAAATAAAAAAGATAGATATAGTGAGTCTAAACATACTAAGACACATGCTAATGATAAAGTAAAGGACTTTATACCATTTTATCTCCAACTAGATTAAAAGAAATCTACAAAGAAACCAGCACCTACAAATGATCCCATTTTCAATGAATTGATATCCTTGAGATAGGAATTGGACAAACCTAAGAATGCTAAAACCTCATCTCATAAGTGTTCTCTTGAGGATATATGTCCCTATTCTTTTGATCCAAATGTATGAATTCCACCTTTTCTTAATAATTTGGAATTACCAAGACTCAATAAATACAAAGGAAAAGGAGAAAGTAAGGATGACTTAAGATAATTTTGCACTTCTACCCTAGAATTTGTTAGGAATGAATGCAAAGTATTTTGGTAGTCATTCTGTAGTAGTTGTTGTTGCATTCATGACTTGGATTGTCATTGATGTCAACACAGTGATATTTTGGATATTAGCAGGAAAGAAGGTATAGTTTTGTTTTGAGCACATGTTGTATTGTAGATTGGATTTTGCACAGTTGATGGTATGTTCTTTGGTGTGTTATTAACCTATGGTTAACAGTGCAAAAAGAAATTCATTCATTTGTGAGAGTTATGAGCAATTTGTTGAAAGCAGTGTTTAGACAGTGTTTCTGTGAAGTGATGTTCGAAAATCGGAGGATATCTCTTAGCTGGGATGGAATCTGATTTTGTGCAATTAAAGAGATGTTGGAGACTCATTAATGATGACATGGTTCATAGCACAAACTTCGAGGATATGTTTGGAGAAAGCTACAGTATCTGGAAGCTGATAGTTTTATGTGAATTCTGTGTGTAGCGTGTAGAATTTATTATTTTGTAATTGACAACTAACTCATTTGTAATTATTTGAGTTTGGTATATAAGAAGGAATTTTTTCCTTGTTGTAATGTGTACTATGAAGATTGAGATGTGAATATATATATATGAAGTGAAGAAAAGAGCTAATTCAGTGATGAAGGAAGACTTGTGAGTACAGAAATCTGGAATTGTGATCTTGTGTAGCAGAGAGTGCGGTTTTGGCACAGTGTGAAGGAGGTAATATATTTCATATTATTCTATTGAATAATTCTAAGATCTTTTGGATAGTGGGTTCAAAGATCTTGCCTTGAAGCTGTTTGGGCAGTGGGTCCTTCTGTCTTCCATAAACTCTTAACCTGGTTACAATCTTTTAACAGGGATTCAAAATCTCCTAACAGGGATTTATTTGTACTGAATGTATTTCATAAGACTCCTAATAGGGTCCATCCTCTAAAAAGGAACTGTCATATTAGTGCATCATTTTGTGGGCATCATTCCCATTGGGGTTTACTCTTTTCAAGAGGTTCCCTAGTCAACATATCTTGTGTTATTGTGGAATTGTGTATGATTATCTTTCTATGGTTGATCAGTATATTGATTACATTGTTTAAAGCTATTGAATGGATAAATTATCTGATAACTGATTCAACCCCCCCCCACCCCTCTCATTTATCTTGGGGATCTTTACTTTCTAACAATTGGTATCAGAGCAGCAGATCCTTGAAAGAAAAGTTTAACAACTTAAGGAGATCCATGGAAAATTTCAGAAAAGAAAGCCCTAAGTTTGATGGAGTAAATTTTGACAGCTGGAAAGAAAAGATGAAGACACATCTATTGTGTTTAGGACCAAGTTATTGGTTGATTACAAAGAATGAGAAGAGTATCATTGAGGAAGACAATCTAGAGGCAGGAACTAAAGATGAACTAGATCTATTCATGTGTAACATACTTGCAAGAGAAGTACTTTTGTCAGCACTACCGAAGAATGAATATAGTCAGGTAAGATGTTTGAAAACATCTCATGTAATTTGGAAAGCTTTACATTCTACTTTTGAAGGTGATGAACATGCAAAGAAGGCTAGATTACATAATTGGATTTGTGCATTTGAAGATATCAGAATGATGGAAGATGAATCTATTATAAGCTATATTGGTATGATGTCTGAGATTGTAATAGGAATAAAGTCTTGTGGAGGTGATAAGATAGAGAATGAAGTAATATAGAAAAATTTGAGAACTTTGACACCAGTATTCAAGCAGACAATGTAGATGATTGAACAAGTGATACCTTGCACATCGAACTTTTCAAGAGAGAATCTTCTTGGAAGATTAGAAATAGGAGAGATGAACTTGAGATTATCAGGAGAGCTACCTAGAATGGAAACTGCATTCAGTGCTCTTAACATTAGACCAACAAGAAGTACTACTATGAATGGAGATTATGCCAGCAGTAGCAGATCTGAGGAAGATAAGAAGATTGAAGAAGGTATTGCATTACTTGTAAAAAGAGAACCAGATGGTAAGAAAATCTTTAAATGTTGGACTTGTCAAGAATATGGTCATTTTGATCTAAATGTCCTAAAAGAGTTAAGAAGTATAGAAGAAACTTTAAACCTAGGAGATCTAAAGAATGTTATTATGCAAATGATGAAGATCTTGAAGCAGGATTTGACAAACATTTAAGTTACAGTGATAATGATAACTTTGAGGAAATAGGATTTGTAGCAATTAAAGAAGAAAGTTCCAAATTTGATAAAAGGGAAGAAAAAGCATTAGTTTCACAAGTTGAGAAGAAATCTGATTGGATTATAGATAGTGGTTGTTCACATCATATGACTGGAGATAAAAGAAAGTTTGTTTAGTTAGATAATTATGATGGAGGAATTATTAGGGTTGGTAACAATGCACCTTGTTTGATTAAAGGTATAGGATCTATTACTCTTGATGGAAAGACTAACACTGATGATGTTTACTTTGTTGATGGAATGAGACATAATCTACTAAGCATTGGACAATTGTCTGATAAGGGTTATCAAGTTTGATTTTTTGAGAAAACTTGTGTGATAAAAGACAAAGATGGAAATCTGATTGGAAAAGGATCCAGAACTAGAGGTAATGTATTTCAGTTGAATCCTACTAAGATGACATGTTTGATAACTAGGATTGATGATAGTTGGTTATGGCATAAAAGGTTTTATCATATAAACTTTGATAATATTGTCAAGGTGAGCACTACACTTGCGGTAAGAGATTTACCTAGAATTATGAATCCTACTAACATGATTTGAAAAGAATGTATGATGGAAAAGAAGAAAAGGAGTTCATTTCCCAACAAGAAGTTCACATCAACAAAGAAGCTGGAGATTGTTCATACAGACTTGAGTGGTCCTACTAGGACTAGAGGATTCTATGGAGAAAGGTATTTTATGATTCTTGTTGATGATTTTACAAGAATGATGTGGATTGCATTTTTGAAAGAAAAATATGAAGCATTTGATAAATTTAAGATCATGAAAAGCAAAATTGAGAATGAATCTGGAATGAAGATTAAGTGTCTAAGATCTGATAGAGGTGGTGAATTTACATCTAGAGAGTTTAACACCTTTTGTGAAATGAATGGTATTAAGAGATGACTTTCAGCCCCTAGAACACCAGAACAAAATGGTATTATAGAAAGAAGGAACAGATCAATAACTGAAGCAGCAAGAGCTATGTTGTTTGAAAATGGTTTGGCTAAGACTTTTTGGAGAGAAGTAGTGAACACAATAGAATAAACTATGAACAAAGTACAAATCAGAGTAGATACAAACAAGACACCTTATGAATTATGGTTTGGACATACACTCTCAGTTAAGTATTTTAGAATTTTTGGAAGTAAATGTTATATAAAGAGAGATGATGATATAGGAAAGTTTGATCCTAGAAGTGATGAAGGAATATTTCTTGGATATTCTTTAAAAAGCAAAGCATATAGATGTTATAACAAAAGAACTAAGACTATTGTTGAAAGTGCAAATGTAAAAGTTGATGAGAAGTTTAAAATTTAGGAAAGAATGCTTGATTATGAATCTGATGGAGAAGCACAACCTCAGCCTAACATTGAAAATGCAGAATTATTTTTTGAAACTAACAGTGATTTGCTGAATGAAAGTCATACTGAAGAAAATAGAGAAGAAAATAGAGAAGAAAACAAAGAAGAAAGCAGAGAAGAATCTATAGTCGGAACAAGATCAGTAACTATGACACCTAACAGGTATACTTCAAGACATCACCCTGTTGAGCAAGTTACTAGAAGTTTAGATAGAGGAGTTTTGACTCGAATTAAGGTACATTTATGTTTGATTTCTCAAATTGAACCTAAGACTACTAATGAAGCTTGTGAAGATGAACATTGGATTAATGCTATGAATGAAGAACTAGAATAGATTGAAAAAACAAGACATGGGAATTGGTCCCTAGACCTAAAGACAAGAATGTGATTGGAACAAAGTGGGTAGTCAGAAACAAGATGAATGAACAAGGAGAAGTGATAAGAAACAAAGCAAGATTGGTATGTAAAGGATATTCACAACAAGAAGGAATTGACTATGAAGAAACTTTTGCACCTGTGGCTAGACTTGAAGCAGTGAGAATGTTTCTAGCAAATGCAAGTTACAAGAAATTCATAGTGTATCAGATGGATGTGAAGTCAGCATTTTTGAATGGTGAATTGGAAGAAGAAGTCTACATTGAGCAGCCTGAAGGTTTTCCTTTGACACAAGAAGGAGATATGGTATGTAAATTAAAGAAAGCTTTATATGGATTAAAACAAGCACCTAGAGCCTGGTATGCAAGATTGGATAAGTATTTATTGAAATTGGGATTTATAAAAAGAACAGCAGATAGTAACTTATACAAAAAAGAAATTGAGAATGGTTTATTGGTTATAGTTATATTTGTTGATGATATTATCTTTGGAGGAGAAGATGAAGCTAGTGACAAATTTGCAGATGAAATGAAGACTGAATCTGAGATGAGCATGATTGGAGAAATGAAATATTTTTTTGGATTACAGATAACACAAAGCAAGGAAGGTATATTTGTAAGTCAGACTAAGTATTTGAATGACTTATTGAAAATATTTGGAATGGAAGATTCTAAACCTATTGGAAAACCTATGGTAACCGGACATAAGTTATCTAGCAAAGATGAGACACCAGCAGTTGAGCATAAAAAGTACAGATCTATGATTAGAGGATTGTAGTACTTGACACATACAAGACTTGATATAGCACATTCAGTTGGGATTGTAGCAAGATTTCAAGCAGAACCTAGAGAATCACATTATGCAGCAGTAAAGAGGATACTGAGATATCTGAAAGGAACAATGGATTATGGATTATGGTATGAGAATTCTGATGATTTTACTTTATGTGCCTATACTGATGCAGATTGGGGAGGCAACATTGATGACAAGAAAAGTACTAGTGGTGGAGCCTTTTTTCTTAGAGGAAAATTGGTCTCTTGGCTAAGTAAGAAGTAGAATTGTACTTCACAAAGCATAGCAGAAGCAGAATATGTTGCAGTAGTAAATAATTATAATTAGATTATTTGGATGAAGCAGATGTTGAAGGATATTGGTATAAATTTTGATGAGCCTGTTGTTATACATTGTGATAACACTAGTACAGTGAGTATGTCAAAAAATCTTGTTTTACATTCTAAGACTAAACATATTGAGATCAAGTACCATGTTGTAAGAGAGAAAGTTGCAGAAAAATAAGTAAGATTGGAGTACATAAGTACAAAGGAGTAGATAGTAGATATATTTACAAAGCCTTTACCTAAGGATACATTTGTGTATCTGAGAGGTATGCTTGGGGTTATGCCCCAACCTATTTTTGAGAATTGATGCATATGATTGCATCTGTCTAGTGTAATATGAGCCCTATCTTTCTTCTGGATTGGATGTTGGAACTTCCTCTATGGGGGAGTTTATGAGCTGAGTCATGAGGACTCTTGTTATTGTATTTTTATAGAAAGTTTCTTTTGACATTAATTTTTTGTTGACTTAGTGATGGAATTTCTATCATTGATGTCAATGGGGGAGAGATATACATGAAAAAAATTGTGGATTGTATGAGAGAGCTGAATAGGAAAATGAAGCAAGATTTAATTTGATATTTTGCAGTGATGTTGCAGTACTGGATTTTTGGAACATTGGATGTTTTTCATCTATGTTACCATCAATGCCAATGGGGGAGATTGTTAGGACTGAATGAAAAGTATTTTGGCAGTCATTCTGTAGCATTTTTTTCACATTCATGACTTGGATTGTCATTGATGTCAACACAATGATATTCTAGATATTAGCAGGAAAGTAGGTATAGTTTTGTTTTGTGCACATGTTGTATTGTAGATTGGCTTTTGCACAATTAACGGTATGTTCTTTTGTGTGTTATTAACCTATGGTAAACAACGCAAAAAGAAATTCATTCATTTGTGAGAGTTATGAGCATTTTGGTGAAAGCAATGTTTAGACAGTGTTTCTGTGAAGTGATGTTTGGAAATCAGAGGATATCTCTTAGTTGGGATGGAATCTGATTTTGCATAGTTAAAGGGATGTTAGAGAATCATTAATGATGATGTGGTTCATAGCACAAACTTCAAGGATATGTTTGGAGAAAGCTACAATATCTGGAAGTTGACAGTTTTATGTGAATTCTGTGTGTAGCGTGTAGAATTTATTATTTTGTAATTGAGGACCGACTCATTTGTAATTATTTGAGTTTGGTATATAAGAAGGAATTTTTTCCTTGTTTTAATGTGTACAATGAGGATTGACATGCAAATATATGCATGAAGTGAAGAAAAGAGCTAATTCAGTGATGAAGGGAGACTTGTGACTACAGAGATTTGGAATTGTGATCTTGTGTAGCAGAGAGTGTAGTTTTGGCACAGTGTGAAGGAGGTAATATATTTCATATTATTCTATTTAATAATTCTAAGATCTTTTGGACAGTGGGTTCAGAGATCTTGCCTTGAACCTGTTTGGGCAGTGGGTCCTTCTGTCTTCCATAAACTCTTAACTGGGTTAGAATCTTTTAACAGGGATTCAAAATCTCCTAGCAGGGATTTATTTGTACTGAATGTATTTTATAAGACTCCTAACAGGGTCCATCCTCTAACAAGGAACTTTCATATTAGTGCATCATTTTGTGGGCATCATTCCCATTGGGGTTTACTCTTTTCAAGAGGTTCCCTAGTCAACATATCTTGTGTTATTGTGGAATTGTGTATGATTATCTTTCTATGGTTGATCAGTATATTGATTACATTATTTAAAGCTGTTGAATGGATAAATTATCTGATAACTGATTCACCCCCCCCCCCCCCCTCTCAGTTATCTTGGGGATCTTTACTTTCTAACAGAATTTTCATATGAAGGAGCATGCCTCATGGTCCTTTTCCAATGTAGTCTAGGAGAAAGTGACATTGAATTGTTTTCCAGATTACCCCTACTTTTAAATCATTTCAAGAGTTGCAAGACAATTTCATATCATACTACGCATACAATTATGAATAGGAGGTCACCATGTCAAAATTATGGGACACCAAGAAAAAACAAGGGGAACCTTTTCTATCATTCCTACAAAGATGGAGGCATTTGACAAAGAAAGCACTATATGGTATTTCTAAAAAGAAAATGATTGACTTATTTTGTCTCAATTTGAACAAAGAGATTAGGAAAGAACTCCATCTTAAATTCCTTGATAATTTTGAGGATGTTATAGAAATGGGATTTAAAATAAAACAAGACCTTATAAATAATCATACTATCAGAGTTAATAATGACAAAGATCATAAAGGAAGCTCAAGTAATAATCACAATAAAAAGGCTCCTTTTTTGGCTAGAAACAAAATTGTTGTCAATGAGTGTGTTGTAGATACAAAGACTACTAGATGTTCATAACCCATTTACAATCTGAAAGGATCATCTTCAGACTAAGGAAAAGTGCCTCAAAATAACTTCCCTAAAAGAACATTACACCATTGGGTCAATCACTTGAAATTGGCATTAAAAGAACTTCTTTAAAATGACCTTGTAACCATTAATCCTAACTGATTACTGAGAGGGGGGTGAATTAGTAAATTCAATTTCTTGCATTCTTTTCTTTAAATTAATATTCCTCTTAATATTGAAAATAAAAGAATATTTTGAGAATCATAAACAAAAATCAAATGCATAGGTCAACACAAGATTTATACGTGAAACCCTCTATTATAAGGAAAAAATGATGGTGGGATAGAACCCATGAAAATCCACTACTCCAGTAATAAAGATGCCTTGTTAAAGGCTTACAAAGCACTAGTTAGAGTGCTACTCAATTAAGGGATTTAATAGAAGATTGGTTAAGATCTTGACCCTGTAAGGATTCACCTTATTGGAGTACTTAAAACATCTACAAAGATGTCACCAGGTGAAGGGATTTGTACAATAGAACCTATTAGGGTTCACCTTGATTAAGGGATTTAAATATGCTTCACATAACAAAATAAATTATCTTATTTTGACATTGTATCTATCAATTCATATCATACGTATTCACTCTTTCTTATGTTTGGTTGTTGAACCTTTCTCTCTCTTTCACTCTTTGTGACTATGATCCTTCTCAAAAGACTCTTATCTTCTTCTCGGCTCACTCTCTGATATTGATTTTCAAAAGTACATCTTCAAGTGCATGATGACCTCAAAATGCACACAAAAAATATAGCTAACTCTAGTTCATTTGAAAAAGCTAACTCTAGTTTGTCTGAAAAATGTTCCACATAATCCAAATCAGATTATAAATCATTAACTAGTAAGTTTGCAATGGAGTGAAAAATAGTGTGCAACCTATTATTCATCTACATCATGTGGTGTCTATCGAGACCAGTTGGACAAGACTGGACTAATATAAACAAGACTGGTTAAGGTATATTATTCACTTAGTCATTCTACTGGTTCACCATTGTTGTTCTATCATGAGTATCGATGTGTTTGATGTTTTCCAATGATGATAACTAAGCTTTATGTTAACAATATTAGCATTTTCCATTGGTAGAAAAACACATCAACACATAAACTCCCTATAGAGTATCATACTTCCCCTATAGACCTTCTCTACCTATATCCTATATAATTTCTCTACTTGTGTCATGTTGTAGGTCTGAACTCTTCCTATCATCTAATCAGTCTCATCCAGTAAACCCTCACATTTCTCCACCAATTTTCACCTAAAATTTATCTTCCCCATTTTGCCTCCAAGGGATAAAGGGTGTGCATTCCTTATAATTGGAGCTTGTTGAAGATATCCTTATAGATCTTCCTGGCAAAGACTAGGAAAGGTTTCCAAGTACCTATTACTTGATCTAAGGTATAATTCATATCTTGTAAAGAGACAATTAGGTTCTCCATATCCTTAATTTTCTTGTAGTCAGGCTCATTGAGAAGTCTTTCAACATCATTTGTTGTTTTCTACATCAGATCAAAACTAGGCACGATGAATAGTTGAAATCTAATGAGATCTTGGATTCTTTAATTATTTTCTTCTGATACCTTTCTCAATGTGAGAACTAAACTTGTTAGGTCATGACTGTACTTGGTTGTAGAAGAGGTCTTAGCATTGAAATTTGATGTTATCTCCTTAAACTATTTTGTTGTCCTCTTGGTTCTCTATGTTATGTCTTTTACAAAATCTTCAAAGTTTGAAGTTCTTACAATTAACCTCCCAACTTCTTCTACCTATTACTTTATCTCACTAGTGATGGTAGCCACAATGGCTTTAAGTTCTTCAACCTTTCCATGAAGAATAGATATTCTTTTATTTTCATAATGATAAATGGAAACTGTTTGTGGATCAACAATATCTTCACCAATTGCTTGTGCCAATATTTCTAATTGATCAATTATGGGTTCCTCTTCGTCTATGTCAATGTTAGGTACAAAATTGTATAAAATATTTTTCATGCTTGTGAGAACCATGTCCCATTTTCTCTTCATGAGCTACTTCAACTGTCTAATTGACATTTCTCTTATGTGAACCATAGTGTCACCTATTGGATAAGTGCTAACTTTTTCCTCTTTTAGATTCAAGGTCTACCACAAAATATAGCTTTCTCTTTGATGAAGAAGTGCTTGGTACATCTACCAGTTGCTTCTACCTTATGTCCTTTGTAGGATCTTTTTTAGTAGGCTTCTCCTCTTCCTCTATTTCCACTTGTTGAGGCTTTTCTTATTTTTGTACCTCTTTTGGATGCTCATCTTCTTTAATTCATTTCTCTTCTTCTTGTTGTTTTGCTACAAATTGTTGATCACTCATGAATGTTTCAACTTTCTTGATTTATTTTTCTTACATCACCTTAGTCAATGAATCCCCCATTTCTTATCATGTTGGTCTTAGTGGTGTATCATGTACACCTATTGGAATCTCTTCACTGATGTTAACATGTTCATTGGTTGTGAACTATTCACTGGTATTATCCTTCTCACTAGTTGTACCCTGATCACCTATTGTGACTTGTTCACCAGTTGTGAAATATTTTGGTGGTATCAAATCCTTTGCATGTACCTCTTGAGAGATGTCTTGAGGACCTATTGACTTAGGTGTTTCCAAAGAAACTTTTTCTGATGTTATTTTCTCTTGTCCCTTTTGAAGAGTGTTGAAGTTATAATTCTTCTAAAGTTCAACTATGTCTTCATACACTTCTTTATCTTGACCATTTATTATTTTGGCCACCCTGTCTCTTATATCCATATTAAGTGGCTCTACTTCTAATATAATCTTGACTACATCTTCATCAAGATCTAGTTTAACCTTTTCCAAAACTTCGCTTAAGATTTTATTATTTTATGCTAGACTAGA
This sequence comes from Chamaecyparis obtusa, assembly GCA_027943335.1. Classification (NCBI taxonomy): domain Eukaryota; kingdom Viridiplantae; phylum Streptophyta; class Pinopsida; order Cupressales; family Cupressaceae; genus Chamaecyparis; species Chamaecyparis obtusa. The sequence continues at coordinate 1,139,296 of BSBK01002215.1, read as the reverse complement.
TCTCCATTTGGCCATTAGCCTTTTATTTAGTTTAGAAAGGAAGAGGGGCTTGTAGTCCTTAGGACCCCACTTGAAATCTAGAAATCTCTCTAATAGAGAAATTTCAATTTTCTCTTTATCATCAGTGCCTAAAGCACTGAACCACTTTGCAGCATTGGTCACTTTTCTAGAATCCATAATTTTATCAACTATATCATCTATAGTTATGGTTTGATCTTTACCTTTATCTGGAGATGAAAGGATATTTGGTGGAGTTAGATCACCACCAGTGTCTTTGGCTATGTCTACGATGACTAGTTCAATTGCAGGCTTAGCTTAGATTGGTGTCTCAACTCTCAAAATTTTCTTTCCTCTGCCAATTTCATTTTCTAGTTTCTCTGAGGTCTTTTGACATTCATCTTCGGCTTGATGTTGTTGCTTAACAATGGTTTACTAGATGGAAGCCCATTCATCATGAACTACATCAACTTCTCCTATCAGGACTTGACCAAACCTCTTTATGATGTTAAATCTCTATTTGTATAGATTAGCTTGATTGGTTGCCTCTAGGAGGCTCAAATGATTTTTCACTTCTAGTAATGCCCTTATCCTTAATTCTCTTTCCTTAGGTATAGAATATTTCCATCTTCCTTCAATGATCTCATGTAGCTCTATAGGTATTGTGCTATGAATCTCAGTGGGAGTTAATTTAAAATTTTGAAGATAGTATACTATAGCCTCCTCCAGTTTTCTCCTATCTTCATCATTTGTAAGCTCATATCTTCTTCCAACAAAACTCATTCTACTTGTATTATATACTCCAAAAATTTTATCTATGGTTGGTTTCCTTCCTTTCGGTGCATCCTCCTTTACCGGTTTCCCAGTCTTCCTCTTTCTAAGATATGTGGTGGTTTCTTTTGTTTTTATTTCCTCAGATTCCTCATCTTGTGATGGTTTTGTTGTCACTAGTTGTACCTTCTTCTTTTGAACTTTTGGTTCTTGCACAGTTGGTTTCCTTTTCCTTGGAGTAGGAGACCATTTGGCATATACCTTCATTGGTGCCTTAGAAGGTTCATTTTTCTTCAAACTTTCACTAATCTCCTTGTAAGTGCCAAACCAGTTGGAAAAAAGATCCATGTTACTTTCTTAAAGTGCATCGGCGTAATCTTTGGCAGTCTTGGTTGTGATCTTGTAACCAAGTTCCAATTAATACTCAATTCTAGGCTCAATATCCTAAATGATGCAGTGATCAGTGCTCGCCAAGAAGCATATTTCATCCTTCTACTCCTCTACAATAGTCAAAGGAATTATTTCCCTTTGATGCATTCTTAGCTGATAAGCCTCAAAGTAATTAGTCATTACCTTTTTAAACTGGTTCCCCAAATTGTTAACTATCTCACCTATTTAAACCATTACCATTTTACCTACTAACTAGGTAACCTTACCTATTCCTGGAAATAAATTTTGTAGTAGAAAAAGAGACATACCAACATAGTCCCATACTTCATAAACTTCTTCTTCACCATACTGAGCTTTTTCAGGTTCTCAAAAATCTAGTTCCTCGGCATTGCGCAAATGTCATACTGATAATTATCATGCATGATTATGTACGCTACATGTATCACACCACCTGGTATGATATTGAGGTTTCTCAACTAGTAAAATTTGAAACTGATGACAGCAGCAGCAAACTAGACATCGTCATCTACAATGTCAGTCACTGTCATCATATGACTATCATATTTTGACTTGCTGAGACAAGTGACTTCGGCATTTTCAATTTTTCTCAGGGTAAGAGCTTCCCTTGTGGCATTGAATCTGATTACTCTATGAAAATCTTCGTTGGTTATCGGAGTAACATCTTTAGCAAGCCACATTCCTAGATTGTGTACTAGGAAAAACTAAACTAGTCAATTAGTTCTCAACTAGTTACTATTATTGACTAAGTGAGAACATATCTCACTAGTTACTTCATGGATAGTAGCATTTCTACCTATTCCCCTTAAGTCCTTTGGATTAATTTTCTGAAGAGATATCACCATCGGTGGATGATAACCTTACCTCTGATTTCTCTTCTTTAGAACTCTTTGTCCCCTTTTTGGACCAAGTTTTCTTAACTTCCATGTTGGTCTCTTTTACTGGTGTTTCCCTTTTGATTGGGGGACACATGTTTCTTGACTTGTTTAGTTGGGACTTTTCCTTTTTTCATTGACCAATTCCTACAGTCTTTAGCCAGATGTCCAAAATTTTTACAGTTGTAACAAGCCATACCGGTTCAGTTCCATGGATCAATCCTTCTTTCATTGTCCATGGGTGAGTGACATTTAGTGTTCCTATTCCCTGATGGTCCACAAGTAGCACACTTAGATATGCCCTAGTTAACATTCCTATTATGGAATACTGGTCTCGGTAGAGATTTGAATGCCATGGTTTTAGTCCTTCATTCTTTAGCCTTGTGTCCAAATTTATTGCATGCATAGCAATAGTGTTTAAAGCTTCCCCTTCTTCCACTAGATACACTTTTAGAATGTGACCTTCATTTAAAGGTCATATGACCATACTTATAATAGTTACTATAGTAACAATTAGTGGTGAATGGTTTCAGCAGTGCATTCCTACATTTATTTGATTTATGACCTAGTTTTCCACAATGTTTGCAAGAGGATTTGAAGACCTTTTTACCTTTGTCTCCTATTAGTTTCTTATTTTCCTTCTTTCTTTGCTTGACTCCAGAGGACTCATCAATTTCATTGTTGCTTTGATTGATGTACCCAAGTCCTCTGGAATCCTTGTTCTTTCTTTGAGCTTTGAGTTGCTCATCAAGATTCTCATAACTTTAATTATACCTTTTGAGTTTCTCATTCCTCTCCTCAAGAGTTTTTTAGCTATATTTTCAGTTTTTCAACTTTAGTAGCCATTTCTTTGCATACCTCATCCTTATCATGCAAGTGTTCATGCATGATTGCATTCTCTTGATTTATTCCCTACTTGTCTACATGAAGTTTTAGTACAAGAGAATCACTCTCTCTTAATGAATCTTCTTCCAGGTTTCTTTCTCTCTCAGCAGTCAATTGTGCTTCTATGGTACTATTCTTCTCATCCTTATCTTTTCTGCTTGCTTCAATGAGTTTGGTCATCCTTAGAGCATGACCTTCCTATTTTCTTTTCAAATTGGAGATTTGATCAGTCAGATTCAAATTCTTCTCCATGATATCAATGACTGCTTCTTCAACTTCATCAAAACCACTCTATCCAGATATTTCTTCAATTGTTTCTTGACTTTGACTTAGTTGTAGAGCCAGCTCTTTTCTCTTGGCAAGAGATCTTCTCAGTCTGTCTTCAAGAGAGGTAATCATTTCATTGGATTCTTCCAACTTCTTATGATATCTATAACCCTCCATGATCTTTTCTCAAGAGGTTAAGATTTATATTCCTAAGAACTAGGCTCTGATACCAATTGCTAATCCTAACCAATTATTGAGAGGGGGGGTGAATTAGTAAATTCAATTTCTTGTATTTTTTTCTTTAAATTAATATTCCTATTAATACTAAAAAAATAATAATACTTTGAAAATCATAAATAGAAATAAAATGCACAAGTCAACATAATATTTATACATGGAAACCCTTAGTTGGAAGGAAAAAACCATGGTGGGACAGTACTCACAAAACTCCACTACTACAACAATAAAGTTGTCTTGTTAAAGGCTTACAAAGAACTGGTCAGAGTGCTACCTAGTTAAGGGATTTAATAGAAGATCAGATAAGATCTTGACCCTATGAGGATTCACCTTATCAAAGGACTTAAAACATTAGTAAAGATGTCACCAGGTGAAGGGATTTATACAATAGAACCTATTAGGGTTCACCTTGATTAAGGGCTTTATTAGGACTGTTCAAACTATTTTGGTCCCTTATGTTGAAAAATCCTAAAAAATCCATGTATTTACATAATCCTAGGTCTTCCCATGCCAAAAGCCCTAATTCCTTATCTTTTATTCTATTTCTTCATTACCTTTTTCGGCCACCTAAGTCTTCTTTTCCGCATGTGCCTTTTAAAAGGTGTCGATTGAAGGTTAAAATACTAGAAAATCATTTGTCCCTCTCACGTCCATGGTACCTTTTATTTAATGTTTCTTTCTTCTTATCTTGACTATTAGATCTTGTTTAAACTAATGAAAGAGAAATGGAAGTGAAATTACCCTAAGTAATATCTTTTTATATCATAACCGTCAGATCTTCTTTGATCTAACAATTGTCGTGATCCCTTAAACCTCAAGCTTTGGGTCATTTATCTTCATGGGATCATGACTGAGTGCCACCTAGCCATGGTTGTTAGTGGGAACACATAACTTCAAAGCCTCTCTTAGGCCACTTGGTTAAAGCTATTCTGGTGGTTAGTATCAGGCAGGCACATTTATTACATGGTGTAAAGTCTAGTTAAATCTAGGAAAGATCTACAACAAGTATGATACCTCAAACAAAAAGTGACCAACCTTTATTCATCGCAAGATCGTGATAGCCATCCAATTGAACATAAAGACAAAGAAAAGTTTTTGTGGGGCCAGTATGCCTTTTAATATGGAGCCCAAGATTTTTTTTGATTGAACAATAGGCGTAAAGCCTTGATCAAGAGTTGCATAAAACTTATTCATTATGGGATCACACTTTTTTGATGTGTGTCCTAGATGATGTCATATGTCAGAGGGGCCAAAATTGGATGAGTGATAAAGGGTTTCCATCTATGAAAAGATCAGATGGTAGGTGCTATTCTACAAATAAGAGATGGAAGGATTTTAACCATTGTGGGATCGCGCTTTGTTGACACATGTCCCAATTTCAAAGTGGGTCTGCAAGTTTGTAAAGTTTTAAAGATAGATAGATTTAAGAGAAGATTGATGATAGGTGTGATGTCTCAAGGGAAAATTGATCAAAGGATAATGGTCGCGGGATCACAACTTGCCAACACATGTCCTACTCGATGAAAAGTTAAAGTTGAATTGGGTCTAATCTATGGTTTAAAATGAAATTTTTTTATTGGTCAAGGGGTTCACCCAGGGTAAAAGGTATGTCTTTGCTAGTCAACTTCATGATAGTTGTCTGATGTGTTGGGAAAGTAAATATTGATGGCTTAGTTTTAAAATTTTGAAACCAGATTTGTGAAGTGTTTTGTGAATGTTGTAAGTGCCAGTTTTTCATGATGAATGGTTTAATGGTGTATCGTACAAAGTTAATGCAGAATGTTGGAAAAGGTATAAGGAAAGAACTGATCATTTCAAACATCACATTGTCTCCAGACTTCTTAGATGAAATGTGATTCTCTCTGCAGTTTAGATATTCAGGCATTTCTGAAAGGTGGTAGGTCAATTCTACCGTACTACTTCAACTATTTATATATCCATCTGTGGTGCCATTGGATTGAAGTTTTAAAGGGTTAAAGTATTTGTTGTGTTATCATTTTATGTAAATATTAATTTCTTAGAACCCTAGTTGTCAGGATGGAACTGCACAAAGAGTTTAAAGGGGAAATTAATTATCAAAAGAGAGCTTTTTGTGATGATCTATTTTAGTTTTTACCTACATCCACAAATGATGCATAAAAAATGAAGGATATAGTTCCTAAAAACCCTAGAGCATAGATAGAGGAAGGATTGTATGATAAGGCCATGTGGACAAGGGATCCCAAAGTTGAATATACTAGGTTGACCCTCTTGAAGACTTCATATTCTCAAAGAAATGCATGTGCACCCAATAGTCACATATGACAATTTGATATTGGAAAATTGGTTGTGCCTAGTGTTTTCATGGATATAGATATCCTCATGCAATTAGAAAATTGTTATGATCTAGTGGTGAGAGCAGTAAGGGATGTGCATGGGCATGCTTTGATCAGTATAACTATAGATGAAATAAGAGATGTGTTCTCATTGAATGATCCTTCTATGATGCTAGAATAAATAGACTTTGATAATTTTAGAAATATCTATGATGCCCAAAGGGATTATTTCAAGATAGGACCCCTGAGGGAGTTCTTTGGTAAGGTTGGTAGTTTATGTATGGTTAGTCAAAGTACCTATGAAAAAATTAGATTAGATCTCTTTAGTTTAAGAGCACAAGGCATGTATAAGTCACTAGCCTACATATTTGGTGAGGATGAATAAAAACATATGCCAAATCACTATATGTTCATGATGGTTCATACATTGCACCCTCACCTTGTAGTTATTTTTTACTTTTCTCCTTAAGTTTCTGATCTAATTCACCAATATTTGGTTGGGATTCAAAATTTGAATGTTGACAGGCCATTAGGGTGGTACTCCATGCTGATGCACATGTTTCTATACAAGGGTGTAGAATATTTCAGTCAAACCATGGAAATAATGTAGAAAAGACATGGTGAGTTACTTCATGTTTAGTTATGGATTACTGAGTTATCATGGGACCGTATAGATGCCATCTTTGTCATTTTTTACAAAAAATTTCTGTCTAGGCTTAGAGCATTATTATTTTTGGAGAAATCTAGAATTCCTATAGGGTTATTCAAACTCATTAGACCAAAACAATATGCAAAGGATATCACCATATTACACAATTGGGGTGATATCATATTGTATCCAGTGTCAATAGTTTTCAGAATTTATGGATTCAAAGGAACACCTTATGTGTTTCCATATCAAGTCCCCTTGAAGGTGGGGTTAGGAAATATTTTGAGATAGCTTGGTGGGTTATAGGAGGTGGCTCTAAGATGAAGGAATAGGAGAACTATCTTTCCCACTATTACCATCACCCATAAATTTGTAATCATAAAATGTGGATGGGTAAATATGAATAAGGTCTTACAACCATACATGTTAGCTATTATTGTTTACAGGTGTGCTGACAATGAAGGTTTTATTAATGGAATGTTTAAAGAGAGAACTAGGTGTGTCTCAACGTTGTAGAGCAGGAGGCACAAGAGAAAGAGGAGCGGAGAATAATATTTAAAACCCTCCTCAAGGCCTATAATGATTTGAAGGTAATGATAATAGAAAAGGATAATTTGATAGCATAGATGACAAGGCCACTGAATCACAAGTCCCTATAGATTTTTATTTCCAAGTAACCTATAGTTCCCTCTTCTTTGAGTCCAATTATTGATTTCCCTCCTTCCCCATTTCCTAAGCCAGATATTGAAGCAAGAGTTAGCTGGGAAAAACAAAAATTAGAGGAGGAGAAGGAAAGATTAAAAGAAGTCAGGGAGACCTCGACTAATGAGAGAGGCTACCATATGAATTCCAAGTCCACAACTAATTGAAAGTATGAGGAAAAGGTAAGGGAGTTTTGATCAAGGATTAGATTTAATAATACTATGGGTGGGGTACAAGTTCATCTTGGTTTGTATAAGTATTTTTTGCAAGCAGTGAGGGTTTTGGGTGGATATGAATCTATGATATATTCTAGTCTTTGTATTCTATTTACTTTAGACTCTATTGCCCAATGGATAAGGCACTGGTCTGAGTAAGTATATCTCATATTGATACATATTGATCAAGGTTGCTATAATATGCAAATTTAAAGAAAAACCAGTTGAAGATTTTGTTAGAAAGTAAAGACCACCAAGATAACTGAGAAAGGGGGGGGGGTGAATCAGTTATCTGATAATTAAACCATTTATCAACATTAACTTCAATATCAACTTCAATAGCTTTAAACCATATAATTAATGTAGTAACCAACCATGGAAAGATAATCATACATAATGACACAATAACACAAGATATGTTAACTAGGGAACCTCTTGATCAAAGAGTAAACCTCAGTGGGAATGATGCCCACAAAATGATGCACTAATATGAAAGTTCCTTGTTAGAGTATGGAACCTGTTAGGAGTCTTATGAAATACATTCAGTACATATGAATCTCTATTAGGAGATTTTGAATCCCTGTTAAAAGATTCTAACCCTGTTAGGAGTTATGGTAGACAGAAGGACCCACTGCCCAAACAACTTCAAGGCAAGATCTCTGAACTCACTGTCCAAAAAATCTTAGGATTATTCACAAAATAATATGAAATATGTTACCTCCTTCACACTATTCCAAAACCACACTCTCTACTACACAAGATCACAAATCAAGATCTCTATACTTCGCAAGTCTTCCTTCATCACTGAATTAGCTCTTTTCTTCACTTCATGCATACATTCGCATCACAACTTTCACAACTTCATATTACAACTATTACAATCCTCACATAACAAGAAAAAAATTCCTTCCTTTATGCCACACTCAAATAATTACAAATGACTCAGCATGTAAATACAAAATAATAATTTCAACACGCTACATCAAAATTACATAAAACTGTCAGCTTCTAGATACAATAACTTTCCAATCATGTGACCTCGAAGTTTGTGCTATGAAGCATGTCACCACAAATGAGTCTTAAACTTCCCTTTAACTACACATAATTAGATTCCATCCTGGTTAGGAGATATCCTCTGATTACCAAAAATCTCTACACAAGAATACTGCCAGAATAGTGCTTCAACCAAAATGCTTATAACTTTCATGAATAAATGAATTTATATTTGAACTCTTAACCATAGGATAATAACACAAAAAATAACATACCATCAACTACACATAACTCAATCTACAATATAACATGTGTGCAAAACAAAACTATGCCTGCTTCTCTACTAAACTCTAGAATATCACTGTGTTGACATCAATGACAATCATAGTCATGAATGCAATAACCAGTACTATAGAATGACTGCCAAAGGCTTCAACATTCATTCCTAACAATCTCCCCCTTTGGCATTGATGGAAACATAGATGAAAAAAATCCAATGTTCCAAAAATCCAATCACTGCTACTCAACTGGACTACTACTCATCATCAATCAAATCTTGCTTCGTTATCCTATTCAATCTCTCCAACAAATGTAGTTCCTTAAATTTTTTCATGATTATCTCCCCCATTGACATCAATGACAAAAATTCTATCACTATGTCAAACAATAGCTCAATGTCAAAAGACACTATTCAGAAAATACATTCACAAGAGTCCTTAATGACTCAGCTTAGATACACATACTCCCCCATAGAGGAAGTACCAACATCCAATCTAGAAAATAGATAGGGCCATAAACCATTGAAAAGATGCAACCAACTGCATCATTACTCAAAAGTAGGTTGAGGCATAACCCCAAGCATACCTCTTAGATACTCAAATGTATCCTTAGGAAAAGGCTTAGTAAATATATCTACTATCTCCTCCTTTGTGCTTATGTACTCTAGTCTGACTTCTTTATCTGCAACTTTCTCTCTTACAACATGATACTTGATCTCTATATGCTCTATTTTAGAATGTAAAACTGGATTCTTAGACATACTAACTGTACTTGTATTATCACAATATATGACAATAGGCTCATCAAACTTGATTCCAATGTCCATCAACATCTGCTTCATCCAAATTATCTGATTACAATTTTTGGCTGCTGCTACATATTCTACTTTTGCTATACTCTATGAGATACAATTCTACTTTTTGCTCAACCAAGAAACTAATCTTCCTCCAAGAAAAAAGGCTCCACCACTGGTGCTTTTCTTATCATCAACACTGTCTCCCCAATCAGCATCAGTATATGCACATAGGGTAAAATCATCAGAATTTTCATACCATAGTCCATAGTCCATTGTGCCTCTAAGATATCTCAATATCCTTTTTACTGCTGTATAATGTGACTCTCTAGGTTCAGCTTGAAATCTTGCTACCATTCCAACTGAATGTTGTATATTTGGTCTAGTGTGTGTCAAGTACTGTAATCCACCAATCATAGATCTATATTTCTTTTGCTCAACTTCTGGTGTCTCATCTTTACTAGATAATTTATGTCCTGTAACCATAGGTGTTCCAACTAGTTTACAATTCTCCATACCAAATCTTTTCAACAAATCATTCAAGTAATTTGTCTGACTTATAAAGATACCATCTTTGTTTTGTGTTATTTGTAATCCCAAAAAGTATTTCATTTCTCCAATCATACTCATTTCAAATTCTGTCTTCATTTCATCAATAAATTTGTCACTAGCTTCATCTTCTCCTCCAAAAATAATGTCATCAATAAAAATAACCAAAACTAAGAATCCATTCTCAATTTCTTGTGTATAATTTACAATCAACTGTTCCTTTTGTAAATCCCAATTTTAACAAATACTTATCTAATCTAGCATACCAAGTTCTAGGTGCTTGCTTTAGTCCATACAATGCTTTCTTTAGTTTACATACCATGTCTCCTTCTTGATTCAAAGGAAAACCTTCAAGTTGCTCAATGTAGAGTTCTTCTTCTAATTCACCATTTAGAAATGCTGACTTCACATCTATCTGATACACTTTGAATTTCTTAACTACTACATAAGCTAAAAATATTCTTACTACTTCAAGTCTTGCCATAGGGGAAAAAGTCTCTTCATAGTCAATTCCTTCTTGCTGTGAGTATCCCTTACATACCAATCTTGCTTTATTTCTAATTACTTCTCCTTGTTCATTCATCTTGTTCCTGAATACCCATTTAGTTCCAATCACATTTTTTTCTTTAGGTCTAGGGACCAATTCCCATGTCTTGTTCTTTTCAATCTAATCCAATTCTTCTTTCATAGCTTTAATCCAATGTTCATCTTCACAAGCTTCATTCGTAGACTTAGGTTCAATTTGAGAAATCAAACATAATGTACTTTCTTTCTAGTCATAACTCCTCTGTCCAAACTTCCAATAACTTTCTCAATAGGATGATGTCTTCATATATACCTATTAGGTGTCATAGTCACTAATCTTTCTTCAACTATAGATTCTTCTCTATTTTCTTCAGCATGACTTTCATTCAACAATTCACTGCCAGTCTCAAAAAATTGTTTAATAGTTTCAATATTAGGCTGAGGGTTAGTTCCTTCATCAGATTCATAATCAAGCATTCTTTCCTAAATTTTAAACTTCTCATCAACTTTTACATTTGCACTTTCAACAATAGTTTAAGTTCTCTTATTGTAACATCTATATGCTTTTCTTTTCAAAGAATATCCAAGAAAAATTCCTTCATCACTTCTAGGATCAAACTTTCCTATATCATCATCTCTCTTAATATAACATTTGCTTCCAAAAATTCTAAAATACTTAACTGAGGGTGCATGTCCAAACCACAATTCATAAGGTGTCTTATCTGTGTCTTCTCTGATATGTACTCTATTCATTGTATGTACTATTGTATTCACTGCTTCTCTCCAAAATGTCTTTGCTAAATCATCTTCAAATAACATAGCTCTAGCTACTTCAGTCACTGATCTATTCCTTCTTTCTGCAATACCATTTTGTTCAAGTGTTCTAGGGGCTAATAACTATCTCTTAATACCATTCACTTCACAAAAAGTGTTAAACTCTTTAGATGTCAATTCTCCACCTCTATCGGATCTCAAACATTTAATCCTCATTTCTGATTCATTCTCAACTTTATTCTTCATGACCTTAAACTTATCAAATGCTTCAGATTTTTCTTTAAAAAATGCAATCCACATCATTCTTGTAAAATCATCAACAAGAATCATAAAATACCTCTCCGTAGAATCCTCTAGTCCTAGTAGGACCGCTCAAGTCTGTGTGAACAATCTCCAACTTCTCTGTAGATGTGAACTTCTTGCTAGGAAATGAACTCCTTTTTTGCTTAACCATCACACATTCCTTGCAAATCATGTTAGTAGGCTTCATAATCTTAGGTAAATCTCTTACTGCAAGTGTAGAACTTACTTTCACAATATTATCAAAGTTTATATGACAAAACCTTCTATGCCATAACCAACTATCATAAATCTTAGTCATCAAGCATGTCATCTAAGTAGGGTTCAACAGGAATACATTACCTCTAGTTCTAGATCTAGTTCCAATTAGATTTCCATCTTTATCCTTAATCACACACATTTTCTTAGTAAACCAAACTTGATATCCTTTATCCACTAACTATCCAACACTCAAAAGATTATGCTTCAATCCATCAACAAAGCAAACATCATCAGTATTAGTCTTTCCATCAAGAGTAATAGATCATATACCTTTAATCAAATAACATGCATTGTTACCAACTCTAACAACTCCTCCATCATAATTGTTAAACTTTGTGAATTTTCCTTTATCACCAGTCATATGATGTGAACAACCACTATCTATAATCCAATTAGCTTTCTTTTCAACTTGGGAAACTAAGGCTTTTTCTTCTTTAATATTAGATTCAAAATTTTCTTCCTTAATTGCTACAAATCCGATGTCATCAAATTTATCATTATCACTCTCACTCAAATGTCTTTCAATTCCTACTTCAATTTCTTCATCATTTGCATAATAACATTCTCTAGATCTTCTAGGCTTAAAATTGTTTCTATACTTCTTAACTCTCTTAGAACACTTAGATGCAAAATGACCATATTCTTGACATGTCCAAAATTTAATGATTTTCTTACCATCTGGTTCTCTTTTCACAAGCAAGGCAATACCTTCTTCAATCTTCTTATCTTCATCAGATTTGGTTTTGCTACTACTGGCATAATCTCCATTCACACTTGTACTTCTAGAAAAAGTAGGTATGATGCTAAGAGCACTAAATGTTGTCTCCACTCTAGGTAGTTCTAATGATAATCTCAAATTCATCTCTGCTGCTTCCAATCTTCCAAGAAGAGTCTCTCTTGAAAATTTTGGTGTACAAGGTATCACTTGTTCAATAATTTGTGTAGTCTACCTGAATATCGATGTCAATGTTCTCAAAATCTTCCATATTACTTCATTCTTTGTCTTTTTACCTCCACAAGACTTTATTCTTGCAACAATTTCTAACATCCTACCAATATATCTTCTAATAGATTCATCTTCCATCATTCTTATGTCTTCAATTGCACAAATCCAATTATGTAACCTAGCTTTCTTTGCATGTTCATCTCCTTCAAAAGTAGAATGTAAAGCTTTCCAAATATCATGAGATTTAGTTAAACCTTTTACCTAACTGTATTCATTCTCTGGAAGTGCTGATAAAAGTTCTTCTCTTGCAAGTATGTTACACATAAATATATCTACCTCATCTTTAGAACTTGTTTCAAGATTGTCTTCTTCAATTATAGTCCTTTCATTCTTTGTAATCAACCAATAACTTTGTCCTAAACAAAAGAGATGTGTCTTCATCTTTTCTTTCCAGCTATCAAAATTTACTCCATCAAACTTAGGGATTTCTTTCCTAAAATTTTCCATAGATCTCCTTAAGTTGTTAAACTTCTCTTTGAAGGACCTACCGCTCTGATACCAATTGTTAGAAAGTAAAGACCACCAAGATAACTGAGAGTGGGGGGGTGAATCAATTATCTGATAATTAAACCATTTATCAACATTAACTTCAATATCAACTCTAATAGCTTTACACCATATAATTAATGCAGTAACTAGCCATTGAAAGATAATCATACACAATGACACAATAACACAAGATATGTTAACTAGGGAACCTCTTGATCAAACAGTAAACCTCGGTGGGAATGATGCCCACAAAATGATGCACTAATATGAAAGTTCCTTGTTAGAGGATGGACCTAGTTAGGAGTGTTATGAAATATATTTATTACATATGAATCTCTGTTAGGAGATTTTGAATCTCTGTTAAAAGATTCTAACCCTGTTAGGAGTTATGGAAGACAGAAGGACCCACTGCCCAAACAGCTTCAAGGCAAGATCTTTGAACTCACTGTCCAATAGATCTTAGGATTATTCAATAGAATACTATGAAATATGTTACCTCCTTCACATTGTGTTAAAACTACACTCTCTACTACACAAGATCACAAATCAAGATCTCTATACTTTGCAAGTCTTCCTTCATCACTGAATTAGCTCTTTTCTTCACTTCATGCATACATTCGCATGACAACTTTCACAAATTCATATTAAAACTATTACAATCCTCACATAACAAGGAAAACATTCCTTCCTTTATACCACACTCAAATAATTACAAATGAATTGGCATGTAAATACAAAATAATAATTTCAACACGCTACATCAAAATTACATAAAACTGTTAGCTTCCAAATACAATAACTTTCCAATCATGTGACCTCAAAGTTTGCACTATGAACCACATCACCACCAATGAGTCTCAAACTTCCCTTTAACTACATAGAATCAGATTCCATCCTGGTTAGGAGATATCCTCCGATTACCAAAAATCGCTACATAGGAATACTGCCAGAATACTGCTTCAACCAAAATGCTTATAACTTTCATGAATAAATGAATTTATTTTTATGCTCTTAACCATAGGCTAATAACACAAAAAATAACATACCATCAAATGTGCATAAATCAATCTATAATATAACATGTGCACAAAACAAAATTATGCCTACTTCTCTGCTAAACTCTAGAATATCGTTGTGTTGACATCAATGACAATCATAGTCACAAATGCAACAACCACTGCTACAGAATGACTGCCAAGGGCTTCAGCATTCATTCCTAATAGATTTTTAAGTTTATGGTTGAGAATTTGATTATTCTTCCATAACAATGGAGAGTCAATGAATTTTTGGTTATCATTTAGTACTTTCTTATTATCTATCTATTATTTTAATTTTGTCTTGGTGTTGTAGAGGTGTTATATTCACTAGATTAGGTACACCTTCCTTCATTTTATAGAGCCAGAAGTGTAGAGGGTATTCTTGTCCCTATAGTTGGTCCAGTTACCTTAAGATCCTTAAAAGCATTTGGAATTAACCACTCCTAAAATCAATTTGAAGGTATATTGGAAACCTAAGAGTGTAAGTCATTTTGAAACACCAACAAGATGGAAACTCTATTAGGGAATTGTTATAATCAGTCATGAATAATGTAGGTTCCAAGTTGAGCTAGAATCCTCGCTTGCTTATTTAAAACTAGTAAGTTACCATTGATAACATAGATTTATTCTTTCCCTTTGTCTATCCTTTATTTTACAAAACTCTTTGTGATACATATTGATTGAGAAATCAATGTTTTAGAATTCCCATGCTAGTTGGGTGGTGACTCAAAGAATCTCTGCAGCAGTGCTAGTCAGAAAATCATTTTATTTATACTTTTTCATAATGAGTTATAGAAACACTAGGTCTTCGAGGAAAGAGCATCCGGAGGATAAATTGGAAGAAGGGCTTCCAAATACTTTTAGACCTAGTCAGACAAGGAAGGAAATAAATAATAAAGGCATGTCTCATACATGGAAACACAAGGGAAATACAAGACAAGAAAACCCAATCCAGTCCAGTCAGGAAAGAAATGCACCAAAATATGAAGAGGTTGTTGATTTGGGATTAGGTCAGTGTGAGGATTATTATGTCATTTAGAGAGAGGAGGAAAAATATCACAATATAATAAGAGAATAATCCCTACTGAATCTCTCCAACATGAGAGGAGGTCTAGAAGTAAGAGTACAAGTAGGTAGGACTTTACCCTCCATTTACCTTTGGTGTTTCAGTACCCCAGGGCCTTCATGTATAAGAGGATAAACAAAATTAAATTCACATTGAAGGTTCAGAATCTAAAACAACTCTCCTAGAATCTAAAGAAATATTTGAAGAGGTGTATGAATTGGAGAGAAACATCTAGGAATAAGCTGCTATTAGACAACAAAGAGAAAAATAAAAGGAAGATAAAATAAGACAAGCTATGATAAGAGCTGAACAATTAAAGAGGTAGTTTTTAAACTTGGAAGCAATAAATTATGTTCCAATACCTAAAAAACAAAGAAATAGCATGTTATTCAAGAAGTATGTGAAATAAGGAAACCCAAGGATAAACATAAACAAAGGGTTGTTGGAATTACAATCAATGAACCTATCAATGATAGAGGTCCCCAAGATCAGGTATTGAGATTAGATGTTGATCTTGAAAAGGTCAAAAGAGAGAAAAAAAATATTGGCTAAAGAGCTTGAGAAAGTAGAATTGGAAGCTACTACCATGGAAATCAAAAAGAAGATTGAGTTTCTTAAACATACTTTGGGACTTTCAAATACTATTGCTTCTTATTTAGCACATTGTGGAAACCTTGGGAATAATGCAAAACAAGCAAACATTTTCCCACCACTAGCTGGTGCTAAAGTCTTTGCTACATCAAACACAAGGGAATCTACATTTCAAGGTATTGTCCCATTATTGGGAGGACCCATTCATCTTGAAAGGTTCAAACTGTTAAAAATAACAATCCATAATACAACTGAGAGGGGAGGTGAATCAATTGTATAAAAAATTATTAAACTTTAAACTTTAAGCAGCACAATATCAGATCCAATGAATATAATGAATGCCAACACAATAACACAATATTTTGGTCTCGGGGAAACCCTGTTAAAGGTAAAAACCCTGGTGGGAATTAGCACCCACAAATGATGTACTGAGAGTATAGTTATCCTTGTTAGAAGATATATCCCTATTAGGACCTTGTTGAAACATCACAGTACATAGTGCTTGTTAGAGGATAGACCCTATTAGGAGTCAAGAACAAAATGGAGGGCTCACTGCCCAAAGAAGGCTAAGTCCACCTTCAAAGCTCACTATTCACAACACAAGTGTATATGAAGAAATACATAATATTTTGAACTATTCAGTAGCAACTATCTTTTCTTGATTAGTTCCAATGAATTCCACCTATAAAACTCTCCTCTACATATAGTAGAAACAAGCTCATAGCTTTCACAAACTTTCTATATCATCTTCTCATGCATATCTTTTCCAAAGAAAAGACCTTTCATTTACACCTTATTACAATTCTTATAAACAGGTCATCCCATAAGGCTTTCCTAATTACAAATAATTACATAAACCCTTGATAAGATACACACAGTATCTAAAACAAGTCTAAAATGGTTATTTAACAAAAATTAAGGAATGACATCCTTAATTCAAATATGCCATCCATTATACATGCTACATCTTTGTAGTCGACTTCCAAATAGATCACTTTCTAGAGTACATGCCACATATGACATCATCCTACATTCTGCACCTTGCATAGTTCATAGAACACTCTTCAATACTCTATCTTTCATCTCTAAATTTTGCATGCATTGATTCCATATCTCCTATAAGCTATGCACAAAATACAGAGACTAACTCTGTCATTTCTCACTATCATAGTTAGTGACCATTCTTCACCAAAACATCTGTAACTCGTCCAATATAAAGCAATAAATGATGTGATCTTGGATATAAGATCACAACATCCTCCTAAACTCTCATCTATCTTTGCAACATATGAAACATTTGTATAGTGTACATATACTAGGTTAACAAATCTAATTCCCTCTTAGAACATATGTTGACATCAGTGACAAAACACAAATGACAACAGTAAGAGTATCCATTCAATAACGTAGTGATTAAACATATTAAATGTCTCAATCACCTCCCCATGCATTAGCAATATCCAACAATCTCCCCCTTTGGCATTGATGTCAACATATGGGAAAATCTTATCCCAAAGTTATATTAATCCAAAGTCCTGCAACCAAACAATCTCCCCATACAATAGGGATTTTCTCATAGAAACACTCCCCCTTTGACAAAAATGGAAAAAGGTGCCATGAGTCATCAACTACTTTTCAACATCTTTCTTCCATGATCACTCCCCCTGAGGAGTAGATCCCTACATCCAATCTAGATTATGATAAGGCTTTGAAAACCCCTAGACTAATGGATCTCTGCATCATTTAATTCTGACTAGGAGGGGCCTAAACCCCTAGCATACCTTTGAGATATTTAAAGGTATCTTTTGTTGGAAAAATGGTCAGTGCTCCCCTTGGGATTTGTGACATATCTTAAGCACCTCATGTGTCTTCTATAAGGCCAATGGTTTTATCGAGCATTAATAGGTTGATCTTTCAGTGCAATAGAAACCACTACTTGTAACAAGTGGTATCAAATCTTGGTCACAGGTTTGAATCCCCTCAGGTAACATTGAGGGGGAGATTTTTGGCAAAATAGTCAATGCTCCCCTTAGGATTTGTGACATGGCTTAATCACCTCATGTGTCTTCTATAAGTCTAGTGGTTGTATTGGGCATTAACAGGTCAATCTTTTGGTGCAACGACAACCACTACTTGTAACATCTTTTGGAAGTGGCTTTGTGAAGATGTCTACAATCTTCTCTTTTGTACTAATATATTTTAATTTGATTTCCTTTTCTACCACCTTGTCTCTTAAGAAGTGATACTTGATAGTAATATGTTTAGTTTTTGAGTGCATCATTGAATTCTTTGATATATTCACTGTACTAGTGTTATCACAATGGATAACCACAGGCTCATCAAAAGTTATTCTAATGTCTGTCAGCATTTGTTTCATCCAAACAATCTGAGTGCAGTTTATAGTAGCAGCAACATACTCTAATTTAGTAGTAGATTATGGTATACAATATTGTTTCTTACTTAGCCAAGAAACCAACTTTTTCCCAAGGAAAAATGCACCACCACTAGTACTTTTTTTTTCATCAATATTCCCTGCCCAATCAGCATTAGTATAAGCATGAAGTTCAAAGCTATCATTTCTATCATACCATAAGCCATAGTCTATTGTTCCTCTTAGATATCTCAATATCCTTTTCACATCAACTAGATGTTTTTCTTTAGGTTCTTCTTGATATCTAGCCACAATTCCAACATTATTAGCAATATCTAGTCTGGTGTCGGTTAGATAGTTTAGTCCCCCAACCATTGATCTATACAAGGTTTGAAAAGAACATTTTGATTCATCATCAATTGTTAGCTTATTACCAGTCACCATAGGTGTTCCTACTGGTTTACAATCTTCCATTCCAAATTTCTTAAGTAATTCTTTGAGATACTTGGTCTGAGAAATAAAAATACCATTCTCATTCTGAGTTATTTGCAATCCAAGAAATAATTTCATTTCACCTATCATGGACATCTCAAATTCACTTTCCATTTCTTTAGCAAATTTCATACATAGATCATCATTAGCTCCAAAGATAATATTGTGATCAATGCAAACTTAAATCTATCTTGAAACATGTAGATCATTTAAACATTAGTGAACATGAATCTAACAACATATTCTTAAGCTTAAATAGAAAAATGAATTCAAAGACACTTAGATAGAGCTTAAACGGGAGCACCCTGTCACCGTTTGATTTTCTCTCACTTTAGGGATGTGGGTGTGCTATCAAAACACATGGACCATGTCTCTACTTATTTTAGGGGGGGATTTTAGATCATTCAAGGACCATGGATGCTCTATATTAGCACAGAATCAAGTATGGAATACCTAATTTTCCCCTAGATCCCAAGGAACCAAAATGGAGCTAAGATGCAGATTAAGCTACATGATGCTTATGCTAAGATTGATTTTAGACCAAAATACATGTGATATGATTCTATATGATATGCAAAAAAATTAAATAAACTAGGTTTAATCCATTAGGCTAAGCTAAGATGTGTTAGAAAGCATGAAATCTAACAACTAGGAATGATTATGCTAGGTATAGAAGTAAATGAGCACGATAACAATGTATTGAAGATAAAAACTAAGCTAATACTTTTCTCTTGGAAAGAGGAGTATTTATAGGATTTGTAAATGACTTTGGTTGGGAGGATGAGTTAGGGTCAGAGGTAGAGTCTAGGGTAGAGTAAGAGGTATAGTTTGGAGTAGGGTAAGGTTTAACTTAGTTTAGGGTTGCTCACACATGTGTGAGAAACACTAGGGAAGTGTGCAAGGGGAAAAAGTGTGAAAGAAGAGACATGGGTCTTTTTATGAGGTTGTAAGAAGCCTTAAAGAGTGTGGAAGAGGCTTTAATGAGTGTGTAAGGCTCATAAATGGATGGGTTTGACTAAAAGTCAATGAGACTTGGATTAGCTTAGGAAATGTAGGAAACATATCCTAAATAGGTTTAGGGAAGGTTAAAAGGGTTTAGGAAAGGCTAGAAGGTTCTTAGGCTTTGAGACTTTAAATAAATATAAAATTTATTTAGGGATTGTGACATCATTTATTGAATATTGATTCAATAAAGATAGGAAAATCATTTAAATTTGATTTAAATGCTTTGGGGAGAGATTCTTTAATTAAAGATGTTTAATTAAAATAAAGGGATTTAATGGCATAAAAATATATTAATTAATTAAATAATTAATTAATTAACAAATGATGATGTCATCAGGGGTTTTTAGAAAAATAAAAAATACTTTTATTTTCTAAAGGAAATTTAGGTGTCGACATTTTTCCCCTCTTTGATGTGATGTTGTAAGTGGCGTGGCATCAAAGATAAGAAAATAAGATGCCCCAGGCTAGAATAGAGGATAAGGGTGTGTGCCCCTCAAGAAAATAATGCAAAGAGGAAACTTTGTTGAATTTTCTTGAAAGGAAACATAAGGAGAAGGAGGAGTAAGGAAGGGGAATAAACAGATGACCTTCCAAGAGAAAATATGAAAGACTACAATATGATGGTGAGATGAAGGATGCAACTATATGAAAGCTACAAGATTAATCTATATGATGTAGGATGGGGGATTTAGGGAGCTCCATGCATTGGATATTTTGAGAGCAAAACCTAGTTTTATATAGGAATGCTAGAGACCTACCAAGGATACTAGGATCACAAGGCCTTCTCACTAGTGTTGCATAGGATTGACCCTAAAAAGACATGGAGGGTTTCCCCAACATCACACATGAAACCCAGAGGAGGCATGGTAGAAACCATGCTCTAGAAACCACAAACACATGACTGACTCATAGGTAGAAGAAAAAGATCAAAAGACCTTGCCACAAATTGTCCTCATTAGCAGCACACCATGATATAAAGGATCATGTAAAATTTGAGTAGAGAACAACAAGAAGTTGTACAAGATTAACAAGACCGAAAGGACAAAATCCAAGGTCCCAATGATAACTCAAACAAGACATCGTTTTCCAAGGAGAGAGATTGATGGTTGATTGATGGAGGGAGATTAGGTCTAAAAATGGTGAAGGATACATCATCATGGACCTGGTTTGGTTTCTTAGCTCAGACAAAATAGAAGGACACATCTATGTGGACCTGTAATTAGGATTAGGCTAGACAATATAGGAGCATACATCTGTTTAGACCCATGCTAATGGGGATAATGTTGTGTTACTAATTAGAGAATGATAGGTCAAGGATAACCACTATGATCAAGCATAGTCAACCATTGATGTTGCTGAAGTGCAAGACTAGGTGGGACAAGATATCTGATCAAATGTTTCTACAGGACTGACGAGGATATGTACAACAAGATGGGATGAGATATTTACAAGAAGCTCAAAATATTAGCAAATATCTAGAGGACCAAATGAAATAACAAGTATCTCACCAAATGTTTTGCCAAATGTAGGATGATTGAGGATGATTGATTTGGTTTGATGGTGGGAAGATTTGGTCTGAATGTGAGGAAGGATACATTGTCATGGACCTGGGTGTGTTTGGTGGGAGATATGCAAAGCATTGGGGATGAGTTTTTGCATCCTTATGTAGGATCATATAGGATAGGATTGGATTTTTCAACCTAAGATAGACTAATGATCTTTAGAAGATAGGATTCTTGCTAGTGCATACCAATCTCTTTCTCAAGATGATGGGGCATACAAAGATAAGTACAAGATTCCCTAGACAATGCTTTGTCAAAGGGTAGCATTGCAATTGATTTGATTTAAGATATGGATTGAGAAACTCAAAGGATATGATAAGAAGTGGATGGATGGGTAACTAGAGAAGGATTCCTATGACAAGGGATAGGTAAGGCACTCGAACCTGAATAGCACCAAGGGATGATTGCTGAAACACTGAGTTGGATAGGGTATAGAAAACTCAAGTGTTGGCTGATGCAAAGGATGGGACCTCAAGACACATACATAAAAATGAGCTTAGGTGGAGACACAACTAATGCTAGGATACAAGACTCAAGTTAGGATATACAAGAGACCTAGGGATGAAGCCAAAGCTACCAAGATATGCTAGATGATGCCCCAGTTGGGCTAGAAAGTGAAGATAGACTGATGGTGGATAGGCTTGATGATGGATGATGTGTCCTAAAATGACATGGATTTGGGAAGGATGTATCACAATGATGATGATTAGATTGAGATCAAGGCTTGCTACAACACCAAGGATGGGATTGGATGGCTTGGATTGATCTTGGATGTTGGATTGCTAGAGGATATGGATAGGATTGGAAGATGTTGGAAGATTGCTAGGAAGATTGCTAGGAAGATACCAATGACAAGGGAAGATACCAAGTGATGGCAAGAGGGAGGAAATTCTTGGGGATTAATGCTGGAGGGAAATGTTGAGGGATGAATGCTGGAAGAAAAATACTTAGGATTCAGATGGGGGAACTGCTGGGAGATTTGGATAAAGGATCTGCTAGGAGATTCAAATTGGAGGAAGATATAGATTGGATTTTAGGAAAATTTGGAGAGAATGGATGGCATATTTACTTGAGGATTGGATGATGGGTAGTGGAGGAACCACTGAGGGATCTAGATAGAGAAATGATTAGGATTTGGGGAGATGGAAAGATGGATGAAAGATAGTCTCCAAGGAAAATGTGATCAGTGTAACCCTAATCTATCTTGAAAGGTGTAGATTATTCAAGAATTTTTGAACATGAATCTAAAAGCATATTCTTAAGCTTAAACAGAAAATGAATGCAAAGACACTTAGATAGAGCTTAAACTGGAGGACCCTGTCACCATTTGATTTGCTCTTGCTTTAGGGATGTGGGTGTGCTCTCAAAACACATGGAGCATGTCCCTAATTCTTTTAGGGGGGATTTTGGATCATTCAAGGACCATGGATACTCTATACTAGAAAATAATCAGGTATGTAAGACCTGATTTTCCCCTAGAGCCCAAGGGACCAAAATGGAGCTAAGATGCAGATTAAGCTACATGATGCTTATACTATGATTTCTTTTAGACCAAAAGAGATGTGATATGATGCTATAAGATATGAAAAAAAATGAAATAAACTATGTTTAATCCATTAGGCTAACCTAAGATGTGTTAGAAAGCATGAAATCTAACAACTAGGAATGCTTATGCTAAGTCTAGAAGTAAATGAGCATGATAAAAATTCATAAGATTTCTTTTAGACCAAAAGAGATGTGATATGATGCTATATGATATGAAAAAAAATGAAATAAAGTAGGTTTAATCCATTAGTATAACCTAAGATGTGTTAGAAAGCATGACATCTAACAACTAGGAATGCTTATGCTAAGTCTAGAAGTAATGAGCATGATAACAATTCATTGAAGATAAAAAATAAGCTAATACTTTTCTCTTGGAAGGAGTATTTATAGGATTTGGGAAGGGCTTCGGTTAGGAGGATGAGTTAGGGTCAAAGTTAGAGTCTGGGGTAGAGTAAGAGGTATAGTTTGGAGTAGGGTAAGGTTTAACTTAGGTTAGGGTTTCTCACACATGTGTGAGAAACACTAGGGAAGTGTGCAAGGGGAAAAAGTGTGAAAGAAGAGACATGGGTCTTTTTATGAGGCTATAAGAAGCCTTAAAGAGTGTGGAAGAGGCTTTAATGAGTGTGTAAGGCTCATAAATGGATGGGTTTGACTAAAAGTCAATGAGACTTGGATTAGCTTAGGAAATGTAGGAAACATCTCCTAAATAGGTTTAGGGAAGATTAGAAGGGTTTAGGTAAGGCTTTGAGGCTTTAAATAAATATAAAATTTATTTAGGGATTGTGACATCATTTATTGAATATTGATTAAATAAAGATAGGAAAATCATTTAAATTTGATTTAAATGCTTTGGGGAAAGATTCTTTAATTAAAGATGTTTAATTAAAATAAAGGGATTTAATGGCATAAAAATATATTAATTAATTAAATAATTAATTAATTAACAAATGATGATGTCATCAGGGGTTTTTAGAAAAATAAAAATACTTTTATTTTCTAAAGGAGTTTTAGGAGTCTACATTTTTCCCCTCTTTGATGCGATGTCGTAAGTGACATGGCATCAAAGACAAGAAAATAAGATGCCCTAGACTAGAATAGAGGATAAGGGGATGTGCCCCTCGAGAAAATAACGCAAAGTGGAAACTTTGTGGAATTTTCTTAAAAGGAAACATAACGAGGAGGAGGAAGGAAGGGGAATAAATAGATGACCTTCCAAGAGAAAAGATGAAAGAATGCAATATGATGGTGAGATGAAGGATGAAACTATATGAAAGATGGAAGATTAATCTATATGATGTAGGATGGGGGATTTAGGGAGCTCCATGCATTGGCTATTTTGAGAGCGCAGCCTAGTTTGATATAGGAATTCTAGAGACCTGCCAAAGATACTAGGATCACAAGGCCTTCTCACCAGTGTTGCATAGGACTGACCCTAAAAAGACATGGAGGGTTTCCCCAGCATCACACATGAAACCTAGAGGAGGCATGGTAGAAACTATGGTGGAGAAACCACAAACACACGACTGACTCATAGCCATAAGAAAAAGATCAAAAGACCTTGCCATAGATTGTCCTCATTCACAGCACACCATGATATAAAGGATCGTGGAAACATTGAGTAGAGAAAAATGAGAAGCCATAAAAGATTAAAAAGACCCAAAGGACAAAATCCAAGGTCCCAATGATAACTCAAACAAGACATTCTTTTCCAAGGAGAGAGATTGATGGTTGATTGATGGGGGAAGATTAGGTCTAAAAATGGTGAAGGATACATCGTCATGGACCTAGTTTGGTTTCTTAGGTTAGAAAAAATAGAAGGAAACATCTATGTGGACCTATAATTAGGCTTAGGCTGGACAATATAGGAGCATACATCTATTTAGACCCATGCTAATGGGGAGAATGTTGTTTTACTGATTGGAGAATGATAGGTCAAGGATAACCACTATTATCAAGAATAGTTGACCATTGATGTTGCTAAAGTGCAAGGCTGGGTGGGACAAGATATATAATCAAATGTTGATGTAGGATTGATGAGGATATGTACAACAAGATGAGATGAGATATTTACAAGAAGCCATAAAGATTAGCAAAGATCTAGAGGACCAAATGAAATAACAAGTATCTCACAAAACCTTTTGCCATAGGTAGGATGATTGAGGATGATTGATTTGGTTTGATGGTGGGAAGATTTGGTCTAAATGTGAGGAAGGATACATTGTCATGGACCTGGGTGTGTTTGGTGGGAGATATGTGAAGCGTTGGGGCTGAGTTGTTTCATCCTTATGTAGGATTAGATAGGATAGTATTGGATTTGTCAACCTAAGATAGACTAATGATCTTCAGAAGATAGGATTCTTGCCAGTGCATACCAATCTCTTTCTCAAGATGATGGGGCCTACAAAGACAAGTACAAGATTCCCTAGATAATGCTCTATCAAAGGGTAGTGCTAGGATTGATTTGATTTAAGATATAGATTGAGAAACTCAAAGGATATGATAAGAAAATTGATTTAGGGATTGTGACATCATTTATTGAATATTGATTCAATAAAGATAGGAAAATCATTTAAATTTGATTTAAATGCTTTGGGGAGAGATTCTTTAATTAAAGATGTTTAATTAAAATAAAGGGATTTAATGGCATAAAAATATATTAATTAATTAAATAATTAATTAATTAACAAATGATGATGTCATCAGGGGTTTTTAGAAAAATAAAAATACTTTTATTTTCTAAAATATTTTTAGGTGTCTACATTTTTCCCCTCTTTGATGTGATGCCACAAGTGGCGTGGCATCAAAGACAAGAAAATAAACTTCCCTAGGCTAGA
Source organism: Chamaecyparis obtusa (assembly GCA_027943335.1). NCBI lineage: Eukaryota > Viridiplantae > Streptophyta > Pinopsida > Cupressales > Cupressaceae > Chamaecyparis > Chamaecyparis obtusa. The sequence goes on along the minus strand of BSBK01002215.1, from coordinate 1,113,503 downwards.
ATAGAGGATAAGGGGGTGTGCCCCCTTGAGAAAATAATGCAAAGAGGAAACTTTTTGTAATTTTCTCAAAAGGAAACAAAAGGAGGAGGAAGGAAGGGGAATAAACAGACGATCTTCCAAGAGAAAAGATGCATGAATGAAATATGATGGTGAGATGTAGGATGCAACCATATGAAAGATGCAAGATTAATCTATATGATGTAGGATGGGGGATTTAGGGAGCTCCATGCATTGGATATTTTAAGAGCACAACCTAGTTTGATATAGAAATACTAGAGACCTACCAAGGATACTAGGATGACAAGGCCTTGTCACCAGCGTTGCATAGGACTGACACTAAAAAGACATGCAAGGTTGCCCTAGTATCACACATGAAACCTAGAGGAGGCATGGTGGAAACGATGTTGGAGAAACTAGAAACACACAACTTACTCATAAGAAGAAGAAAAAGATCAAAAGACATTGCCCTAGATTGTCCTCATTCACAACACACCATAATATAAAGGATCATGGCTACTTTGAGTATAGAAGAATGAGAAGCTATAAAAGATTAATAAGACCCAAAGGACAAAATCCAAGGTCCCAATGATAACTCAAACAAGACATCCTTTTCCAAGGAGAGAGATTGATGATTGATTGATGGGGGGGAATTAGGTCTGAACATGGCGAAGGATACATCATCATAGACTTGGTTTGGTTGCTTAGGTCAGACAAAATAGAAGGAAACATCTATGTGGACCCATCATTAGGCTTAGGTTAGACAATATCGAAGCATACATGTGTGTGGACTTGTGTTAATGGGGAGAATGTTGTGTTGCTGATTGGCAAATGATGGGTTAAGAATAACCACTCTGATCAAGAATAGTTGACAATTGATGTTGTTGAAGTGCAAGGCTGGGTGGGACAATATATCTGATCAAATGTTGTTGTAGGACTGATGAGGATATGTACAACAAGATAGGATAAGATATTTACAAGAAGCTCAAAAGATTAGCAAATATCCAAAGGACCAAATGAAATAACAAGTATCTCACAAAACCTTTTTCCATAGGTAGGATGATTGATGATGATTGATTTGGTTTGATGGTGGGAAGATTTGGTCTAAACGTGAGGAAGGATAGATCGTCATGAACATTGGTGTGATTGGTGGGTGATATGAGAAGCATTGGGGATAATTTTCTACATCTTGATGTAGGATCAGATAGGATAGCATTGGATTTGTCAACCTAAGATAGACTGATGATCTTTGGAAGATGAGATTCTTGCCAGTTCATGCCAATCTCTTACTCAAGATGATGGGGCCTACAAAGATAAGTACAAGATTCCCTAGACAATACTCTGTCAAAGGGTAGCACTGGGATTGATTTGATTTAAGATAAGGATTGAGAAACTCAAAGGATTTGATAAGAAGTAGATAGATGGGTAACTAGATAAGGATTCCTATGAAAAGAGATAGGTAAGATTCTCAAACCTCAAAAGGACCAAGGGATGATTTTTGAAACGCTAAGCTAAAAAGTGTCCAGATGACTCAAGGGCTGAGTGGCGCAAAGGATGGGACCTAAAGACACATATGTACAAATGAGCTTTGGTGGAGACATGACTAATGCTAGGATACAAGACTCGGGATAGGATATACAAGAGACCTAGGGATGAAGGCGAAGTTACCAAGATATGCTAGATAATGCCCCAATTGGGCTGGAAAGCTAAGATGGACTAATGGTGGATAGGCTTGATGATGGATGATGTGTCTTGAAATGACATGGATTTGGGAAGGACGTATCCCAATGATGATGATTGGATTGAGATATAGGCTTGCTACAAGACTAAGGATGGGATTGGATGGCTTGGCTTTATCTTAGATGTTGGATTTCTAGAGGATATGGATAGGATTGGAAGATGTTGGAAGACTACTAGGAAGATTGGATATGGATGAATGGCATTGGATTGCATGGGGGTAGCCTATAGCTAGATACAAATGACAAGGGAAGATACCAAGTGATGACAAGAGGGAGGAAATTCTTGGGGATTAATGTTGGAGGGAAATGCTAAGGGATGAATGCTGGAAGAAAAATGCTTAGGATTAGAATGGGGGAACTATTGGGAGATTTGGATGATGGGTATTCTAGGAGATTTGGATTGGAGGAAGATATGGATTGGATGAGGATTTTCTTGAGGATTTTCCTGAAGGAACATTTGGAGAGATTGGATGGTGGATTTTCTTGAGGATTGGAAGATGGGTGCTGGAGGAACCGCTGAGGGATCTAGATAGAGGAATGCTTAGGATTTGGGTAGAGGAATGCTGAGGGAGATGGGATGGCGAATTACTAAGGATTTGGATAGAGGAATATTCAGGGAGATGGGATGGAAGATTTTCTTGAGGATTGGAAGATGGATGCTGGAGGAACCGCTGAGGGATCTAGATAGAAGAATACTTAGGATTTGGGGAGATGGAAAGATGGATGAAAGATTGTCTTCAAGGAATATGTCACCAAGGAATAAGATGCCCCCCACTTAGGATAATTCATGTATTTAGAGGCCTTAGGATGGGGTACGATTGGATGGAAGATATGTCAAAAAGAGGATGAGGATGTTTAGATGGAAGATAGGAAGGATGGATGCTGAAAGATGCCCAAAAGCATGTATACCTAGGGGTCTATGTTTCTATATCAAGATCTGAAGGAGGATGGAGGTGAGAGACAAATGGGATCGAGGAGATTCTGGATAAGATGTGATAGAAGGTAATGGCCCCTAATTGTAGAAAGGAATTGGGGGGACTTTACACATGACACTTGTTTTCTAGGTTTTCATCATGGTACTTGTCCAAAGCACTTGAATTGCCAAGTTTTCATGATTGGACGAATGTTTTTCTCTTTTCTTTTCTTTTTTGATTTTTTTATTTTTTTTATTTTTTCCAATTTTTATGGATTTTTTGATTTTCTTTTGACTCTGTGCTGATCTTTCACTGATATTTTGATTTGCTGCTGACTTTTTACTAATCTTTTTCTAGTCTTCTGACTTTTTGCTGACTTCCTAATTCATTTTTGACCTTCTAATTTGTTTGGATGTTGGTATAGCCTTATTGGGATGGATGGATTATGCAAAGGCATGGATTGGATGGAGTAGATGGGAGAGATGGTGGTAGAAAGTGTTTGGATGGAAGGATGTGAATTGATCATGATAGGGGGATGTTGTTAGGACTAGCATTGGCACATGTGAAAAAGATGGCTGAAATTGATGGGATGTAGAAGATAGATGTGGAAATGATGGAGGATTTGTGCTAGGAGATCTTGGGACATAGGTACCCAAAATGGATTTAGGAGATGGAGGAGAGGAATGAATAGTTGGGGGATTGGCAACTTTGGATTCCATTGTGGATATCTTTTTTAGATGCATTGCATCTTTTTACTTTGGGATCCACATCATCTTTGCTTTAGCTTTGGTGGGCCTTTGTGGCTATTGGTATGCATTAGATTTGTCTTTTTCTTTTCTGGGCCTTTGTGGCCATTCAGATGCATTGGATTGCTTGATAGGATTTTTCTTTGCTTGAGCATGTCATTTAGACTAGACATGGCGATCTTGGGATTTTTGTGGATATTTCCCTTTATACATCTTGGATATGGCATCCAAATTGCGAGAAGCATTGGAAGGAATATGAGGAGTTGTGTGGGATGGAGGAAATATGGATGGAGAGATGGAAGGAGATTAGTAGATAGGAGATATGGGCATGTGCCTTTGTTGATCCTGACTAGGGATGTTTGGATTTTGGATGAAGGATTGAGTAGGATAAGATGAAGGATGCTATTTTGGAATGTAAGGCCCAAAATGGATTTGGTATGTAGAAGATATGCACTGGTATATTTTGGGACATAGGGACCCAAAATAGATTTGGAGGATGGAGGAGGAATGTGATAGGTTGTTGTGGGTTGCAATGATGGAGGAGCAGAAATGGCATTGTATGCTTTGGAGGGATGATGGGAAGATGTGGTGGTTCTTTTGGAAGGATTCTTGAATCTGGCTTTAGTTGTACCAACATTTCTAAAGGAAGTGTCTTCTTCAGATGTGTGACCAATTCCACATGATTTTGGATGTTTCTTGTCTTGGATGGGCTCCAGATTTCCTTGTTCATGACTGCCTAGGCCTTTGCCTTGATAATTCCATTTCTTGAGCATTTTAGCCAAACAAGGATATTTTTGACTTGGGGAATATGATAAACATCCAGTTTTTGGTTCCCTGATGCAATATATGGAACTTATTACTTCTGCTTCAAGTGGTCTACCTTTGAAAAATGTAAGTGGACCAAGAGGATATAGTGATGGAAGAGGGAAATTTTGAATTGGAGGATCCTCAAGTGGAGAGGATAGGATGATGAGATTTTGACTAGGATTGGGAGATGGTAATAGATCTTCAGATGGAGGAATTGGGATGATAGGATCTTGGATTGGGGATGATGGAAGCAATAGAACATGCAATAGAGGAAGTGAAGGGATTGGATCTTGATTTTCTTTGATGGGTACTTCAACATGCTTTTGGACAAGATCTTGACATGATAGGATTTGTGTGGATAGAGTGTTGGGGGATGTATGGATGGACTCTTTAGATGGAGTGGATGGAAGGATGGGAGATTCTCTAACTATGATATCTGTAAGAAGGAAGAACTCTTTAGATAGTACAGATGAAAGGATGGGTGAATCTACAACTGTGATGGTAGGAAGAAGGGTGAACTATTGAGGCTCATTGAATGTTCCTTCGATAATTCTAGGAGGAGGAGAAGTGGATGGATTTTTGGTGAAGTCAATGTATAAGAATGACTCAATGATGCTGGGAGATGGAAGAGGATCAACCAATGGGATATATGGAAGAAGGATAACATATGGGGGAGGTTGATGAGGCTCATCAATGATGGCTTCACATGAAGGATTGATATGGAATGTCTCTTCAGCTATAGGAGATGGATTTCTTGCTAGCTTCCTTGTGAAACTCCTTGGAGTCTTTTGAGATGGGAGAGGTGATAGAATAGAGTGTGTATAAAATGGGGAGCTAGGATGGTCCACACATGAAAGTGGAGTAGGATATTGTGAAATTTCTTGGGGGGATGATGGTGTAGATGAGGAATTGGAAGATGGCATGACTCGATAGTTCACATAGGTAGTTTTAGAAGAAGCTTGAGAATGAAATTGGCTATTTGGTGACGTAGGAATGATGGATTGAGGTATGGGATATGAAGTGGATTGAATGATGCATTCTTTTTGTGGGAGGGGATTTGTTGCAATGTGTTTTAGAATAGAGGATGTTGGATTTAGATAGGATGGTGGATTAGGGTAATGGATTGGAAGACTAGGATTTGGGATTCAAAAATGATTTAGAGGATAAGGAGATGGAGGATTTGGATAGGGGATGTGAAGAATAGGACTTTGGTTTTGAAAATGATTTGGAAGATAAGGGCATGAAGGATTTGGATAAGGGATGGGAAGACTAGGATTTTGGTTTTGAAAATGATTTTGAGGATAAGGGGATGAAGGATATGGATAAGGGATGTAACTTGGATTGTTTCTATGGAAAGATGGTGGTCAGGATATGACTATAGAAGGAGATGGGGGTATGAAGGATGCATATCGAGGATATGTAGGTTTAAGATAGGAAGAAGGTGTGGATGAATAGGATAGTGGATTTCCCTTGTCAAAGGTAGGATAAGGAGTGTTAGTAGATATGCATGAAGGCATGGTAGGATAGTTTGGAGGAATGATTGGATGTTGGGGGATGTTTGGAGAAATATTTCTAAGATTTTATAAGTATGTATCATGATCCACAAGGCTCTCATCATCATGATGGCTAAGGTTTTCAAATTATGCATCATGATCAACAAGACTTTCATCATCATCAGGATAGGATGGATTGAGAGGAGAGACATAATAACCAAACTCATCATAATATTTTTGAGACATGTTGACTTGCAGATGAGTTGGATGAAGGATGAAGATGGATTGGAAGACTTAAGACTTAGAATTAGGTTTGGACTTGGCTCAAGATATGAGGAAAGACTGACTCTAGAGGAAGATAGAAAAGGGATGGGGGATGACCAAGATTACTCTTCTAACCTAGGATAGGGGAATAAGACTAGATGCAAGATGACTGGAAGACCATGATTTGGGAGACTAGGATGATAAGAATTTGAAACTTTTGGATGAAATTTGGATTTGAAGGATTTGACATGACAACAAGGATTGATTGTAGAACTCTTCACTCTATGTTTGTTCAACAGATGTTTTGCAATGAGTTTGAAACTTTGGAAAGCACATCAAGAAGAAACTACCTAAGGGAAGGTGAGTATCAAAATCCTTTCCCACATCTTGATACCCCCTAAAAGGGGATACATATAGTGAGTATCTTAAGGTGATCTGGTTGATCTAGTAAACCCCTTAGATCGGTCCTTGCATAAGTATTATGATACCTTCAAATGTAGATAGGGTATCTTCTATTTTAATAGGTTTTTAGTTGTTCTGTGGACTTACTTAAGAGCCTAGTTGACCATGCTAGAATTGTAGGGATTATTCACCTACCCCAAGTTACCATCAACATGCATCACCCAAGCTTGAGGGGATGTAAGTGAGAGTTTTCTCAGTGTTTTATTTCTATACCGATCAAGGAAGGTACCAGTTTGAGTTTGTTCTCCAAAGAGGAAGAACTTTTCTCCCCAAAAAGACCTCTCTAAAAGTAAAATAGGTGAGCTTTTCTGAGTTCAAGTGTTTTACGTTACTTACATTAACAAGGATTTGTAAAATTTGAAACTCCTAGATGCATATCAAGAAGAGTTCTTTTCCCAATTTGATCTTAAGTGATTTTGAAATGAATTCTTACAAACACATGTGTTTAAGATTTTGATTTTTTCATTTCTTTGAAATCTTTTGAAAGATTTTGCAAGGATCTTACTTTTGCATTCAAGATTTGGTGTATTTTCTTTTAGGACCCTGATTTGAGATTTTGGAACAAAAGAGAATAAAATGATTTTCTTGAAATATAAGAAATTAAAGATTTGTGCTTTTTGATTCAAATAAAAATGAGTCTTTTATTTGAACTATGATTTACTTTAGATGTATTCAAGATTTTGTGCTCTAGAATTCAGTTTTTATGCCCAAAAAGAGGTGTTTCTAGATAGTTTTGATATGTGAAACTTTAGAAAAAAATCAATATTTTGAAATAAGACATTTTTTTTCATCAATATAAAAGCATTAGGACTTAATTAGGAATGTTTAGGAACCAATTAGGAAATATTAGCAAAGATTTTGTTGATTTTTGTTCATGGTTTGTATGAGACTTTTAACAAAACTTTGAGATATTGCAAATGAAGTTATTTTTAGCTCTAATTGATGCATTTAAGTTTGATTTTAGGAAAATTTGAATTAATTTAGGACTTATTTGAAACCAATTTAGTTTTGAGATGCAATTTTGAAGTTCTTTTTAAGCTTCCAAAATAAGAAATGTCCCTATTTTGCATGAATGCTTTCTAAAGTCCTAATTTTGCATGATTTTGAGATTCATTTTAGCAAGCTAAAATACTTTAGGGATGATATTGATTTATTTTAGGACCATTTAGGAAGGTTTTAAGTTAATTAGGACTGATTAGGAACAAATAGGAAAGATTTACAAATTCCTTGATTTTAGGCACTCAAGAGTGTGTTTAGTGTTCATTTTAAGCAACCAAATAAAGTATTTGAAGTTCCTAATTGATAAAAAAATTTGATGAGCCTTAGGGCCTTATGTTTTTTAGTTATTTTTATGCCTTCCAAGGGTACCTATAGAATATGGTGTTAAAAACTTGAAACAAGAAGTCAAAAGGGCCTAAAACCCCTAGAAACCCCCAAAAAACAACTTTTTCTTGGCCTAAGGCATTACAAGACCCCCCTATTTCCAATAAAAGTAAATAGGGTAGGGTATATTGAGGTCCTTAACTATACAAGTAATGGGTAGGCCTAGCACAAGTAAGTATTCTTTAAAGTACAAGCAAACATGGCTTGTGGGCCAAAAGCTAGCCAAAAAGGCCTAGAAAGCTCCCATACGAGTGATGGGTGGTCCTAGCATGAGTCAAGGTCCTAAATCATATCAGAAAGTATCCCAAGGTGTTTAATTTCATGATTATTCACCTATAATAGGATGAGTTATCTGAAAACATGAGTTCTTTGCTTGGAAAACCCTAAAAAATGCAATTTCAAAGGCATGTAGGGTCCCAATGGATGTTCCAAAATGTGATCAGTGAAAACCTAATCTATCTTGAAAGGAATAGATCATTAAAACATTAGTGAACAGGAATCTAACAGCATATTCCTAAGCTTAAACAAAAAAATGAATGCAAAGACACTCAGATAGAGCTTAAACGGGAGCACCCTGTCATCGTTTGATTTGCTCTCGCTTTAGGGATGTGGGTGTGCTCTCAAAACACATGGAGCATGTCCCTAATTCTTTTTAGGGGGGATTTTGGATCATTAAAGGACCATGGATACTCTATATTGGTACAAAATTAGTTATGGAAGACCTGATTTTCCCCTAGAGCCCAAGGGACCAAAATGGAGCTAAGATGGAGATTAAGCTACATGATGCTTATGATAAGATTGATTTTAGACCAAAATACATGTGATATGATGCTATATGATATGAAAAAAATTGAAATAAACTATGTTTAATACATTAGGCTAAGCTAAGATGTGTTAGAAAGCACGAAATCTAATGACTAGGAATGATTATGCTAAGGCTAGAAGTAAATGAGCATGATAACAATGCATTGAAGATAAAAAATAAACTAATACTTTTCTCTTGGAAGGAGGAGTATTTATAGGATTTTGGAAGGGCATGGGTTAGGAGGATGAGTTAGGGTCAGAGGTAGAGTCTGGGGTAGAGTAAGATGTATAGTTTGGGGTAGGGTAAGGTTTACCTTGGGTTAGGGTTGCTCACATATGTGCGAGAAACACTAGGGAAGTGTGCAAGGGGAACAAGTGTGGAAGAAGAGACATGGGTCTTTTTATGAGGCTGTAAGAAGCCTTAAAGAGTGTGTAAGAGGCTTTAATGAGTGTGTAAGGCTCATAAATGGATGGGTTTGACTAAAAGTCAATGAGACTTGGATTAGCTTAGGAAATGTAGGAAAAATCTCATAAATAGGTTTAGGGAAGATTAGAAGGGTTTAGGAAAGGCTAGAAGGTTCTTAGGCTTTGAGGCTTTAAATAAATATGAAATTTATTTAGGGATTGTGACATCATTTATTGAATATTGATTCAATGGAGATAGGAAAATTACTTAAATTTGATTTAAATGCTTGGGGGGAGAGATTATTTAATTAAAGATGTTTAATTAAAATATAGGGATTTAATGGCATAAAAATATATTAATTAATTAAATAATTAATTAATTAACAAATGATGATGTCATCAGGAGTTTTTAGAAAAATAAAAATACTTTTATTTTCTAAATGATTTTTAGGTGTCTACAAATATCATCCACAAAGAATTCTATTATGACGATTCCATCTTCACTAGTTCTTAAATAAAAATTGTTCTAAGCATTACCTATCCTGAATCCAAGCTAAAGTAGATACTTGTCTAACCTTGCATACCAAGCCCTAGGAGCTTGCTTCAGCCCATACAGAGATTTCTTCAATTTTCACACCATGTCTTTATCTTCACATAGAGGAAACCCATCTGGTTGTTCTATATAAACTTCTCCTTCAAGATCTCCATTCAGAAATGAAGATTTCACATCCATCTGATACACCTTGAAGTTTTTATGTGCAGCATAAGCCAAGAATAATCTTACTACCTCTATTCTAGCAATAGGAGAAATTTTTTCTTCAAAGTCTTTACCTTCTTGCTATGAGTATCCCTTACACACTAGTCTTTCTTTTTTCCTTACAACATTTCCTTCTTCATTCATCTTGTTTCTAAAAACCCATTTTGTTTCTATTACATTTTTATTTTTAGGTCTAGGAATCAGTTCCCAAGTATTATTCTTCTTTATCTGATCTAACTCTTCTTTCATATCATTTATCCAAGATTAATCTCTAAATGCTTCATCTGTAGTTTTTGGTTCAACTTAATAAATCAAACAAATTTATTGTCTAACCTTTGATCTAGTTAGCACTCCCTGGCTAGTATTGCCAATAATTTAATTTTCAGGATGGTTATTCTTTACATACCTTTGTGTTTTAGGATTCTTAGTAGCCTTACTTGTGATAGCATCACAAGCCCCTTTCTAACTTTATATCTCAACAAGTTATTCTCCTTCTGCAATAGTAGTAGATTCTTTTATCTCTAAAATCTAATTACTGTCATACATTCTTTCTTGTATCTAAAACTTCTCATCTATTCTTACATTGTTACTTTCAATCATCTTCCTCAATCTTAGATTGAAACATTTGTAAGCCTTTCTTTCAATAGAGTAAGCAAGGAAAATTCCTTCATCACTCCTAGCAACAAACTTCCCTATCTCATCATCTCTCTTGATATAACACTTACTACCAAATATTCTGAAATATTTTATAGTAGGAGTATGATCAAACCATAATTCATAGGGAGTCTTACTTGTACCTTCTCTGATTTGAATTATGTTCAATATATACACTACTTTTCCAATAGCCTCTCTCCAATGTACATGAGAAACATTTCCTTCAATAAACATTGTCCTAGCAGCATCAAGTATAGTCTCGTTCCTTCGCTCTACTATCCCATTCTATTGTGGAGTCCTAGGAGTATATGTTTGTCTCTTTATCCCATGTTCTTCACAATATGAATTGAATAAATCTGAAGTAAATTCTCCACCTCTATCTTACCTTAGACACTTAATCTTTAAACCTTATTAGTTCTCTACTTTTACTTTGAACAACTTGAATTTATCAAATGCTTCTAATTTCTATCTTAAATAAGTAACCCACATCATTCTAGAAAAGTCATCAACATAGAGTATAAAATATCTTTCACCATAGTATGATTTTGTTCTTGTAGGTCCACATAGATCTATATGTACCAGATCCAACTTTCCTTTTGATGTATATGCTTCTCTTTTGTAATTGCTTCTAGTCTATTTTCCCATAACACATTCTCTGCATACAGTGTTAGATGGTTTCACAATCTTTGGCAGATCTCTTACTGCATTAGCCATACTTTCCTTCATATTGTTATCAAAATTAACATGAAAAAAATCTCCTATTCCATAACCAACTGTCATCTACCTTCACAACAAAACAAGAGGCTCCAGATGTGTTTAATTCAAATACATTACCTCTAGATTTTGTATTAGTTGCAATCAACTTTCCTTCCTTACTTCTGATAAAACATTTACCATTTACAAAACTAAACTAAAACTCTTTATCCATTAACTATCTGACACTCAACAAATTATGTTTCAATCCTTCAACAAGCAGTAAATTGTCTTTATTAGTCTTTCCATCTAGATTAATGGATCCTACTCCTATGATAGATTTAGGGAGACTTTCCCCAAACCTCACAACACCTCCATTATACTTTACTAATTTAAAAAACTTGTTCTTATCACTAGTCATATGATGAGAACAACCACTATCAATTATCCATTAAGTTTTCTTGTCAAGATGAGATACTAAAGCTTTTTCTTCATGTACTAGTTCATCTCTAATAGCAAAAAACCTAATCTCTTCACAATCTAAATCATCATCATCAGAGATTCCTTCACTAGCATAATAACATTCTCTATCCCTTTTAATATATTCATAATTAGGTTTGTACTTAGAAACTCTTATAGGACATCTAGATGCAAAATGACCTACCTTATTACATGAAAAACATTTCAATGGTAACTTGCCTTCAAGCTTGCCCTTACCTCATTTTTCTCTTCTAGAAATCAGTGCAACAATTTCATCCATCTTTCTTTCTTCTTTCATTATCTGTTCCCATTCCTCAACATACTCACCAAGATCTTATTTTAGGTCTTCTTTGTTGGTGCTTGGAAGTACTGAAAATTTCTTGTGTGTGGATGCCTTAAATGTAGATTCAACTTTAGGTACAACTTATCCTAATTATGTGGCTTCAAAAGTAGTTAGCTTTGCAATCAACATCTTTGTGCTAAAGTTTGGAGTCAGAGGTATAGTTTCTTGAATATACATAGCCTTGAACTGATAAGTAGGTGTTAGTGATCTGAGGATCTTCACAATAACTTCTTCTTCATCATAAGTGCCTCCATAATTTATGATTCCTTTTACAGCTTATGTAACCCTTTGAACATAGGCCCTAATGCTTTCAACCTCATTTATTTGCAACTTCTTCATCTTTGTCTTCTGGTTTTTCAACTTCTCTTGTTTGGTATACTTGTCTCCTTCATATAGTGCCTCTAATCTTTCCCAAATTTGGAATGTTGAATCCAAGTCTTTAACTTCAATAAACTCTCCTTTAGAGAGTGCATTGATTAGTGCTTCTCTTATGATCATGTTAAGTGAAAATATCTTCTTTTCATCCTCAATAGAAATTGTTAGTTCATCTTCAATATTTATAGCTATCTTGTTTCTTGTAATCAACCAATAGTCAATCCCCAAACAAAATAGGCCAGTTCACATCTTGTTCTTCCAACTGTTAAAATTCTCAAGATAAAATTTTGGACTATCCTTCCTATAGAATTCCATCTCCAAGATCACCTCAAGCTATTAATATTCCTCTTTAAGGACCACTTGCTCTAATACCAATTGTTGGGAATAACAGTCCACAATACAACTAAGAGGGGGGTGAATCGGTTGTATAATAGATTATTAAACTTTAAACTTTAAGCAGCACAATATCACATCCAATGAACACAATGAATGCAAACATAATAACATAATATTTTGGTCTCAGGGAAACCTTGTTAAAGATAAAAACCTTAGTGGGAATTAGAACCCATAGATGATGTACTTAGAGTATAGTTATCCTTTTTAGAAGATATAGCCCTATTAGGAGCTTATTGAAACATTACAGTACATAGTCCTTGTTAGATGACATAACCTATTAGGAGTCAAGAACAAAAGGGAGGGCTCACTGCCCAAGTCTCACTACCCAAATAAGGTTAAGTCCACCTTCAAAACTCACTGTCTACAACACAAGTGTATATGAAGAAATACACAATCTTTTGAACTGTTTAGAATCAACTATCTTTTTTTGATTAGTTCCAATTAAGTCCACCAATAAACCTCTACTCTACATATAGTAGACACAAGCTCACAGCTTTCACAACCTCTCTATATCATCTTCTCATGTATATCTTTTACAAAGAAAAGACCTTTCATTTATACCTTACTACAATTCTTATAAATAGGTTAGCCCATAAAGCTTTCCTAATTACAAACAATTACATAAACCCTTGCTAAGATACACACGGTATCTAAAACAAGTCTACAATGATTATATTACAATAATTAAGGACCAACATCTTTAATTCAAGTTTGCCATCTATTATACACACTACATCTCTATAGTTAGCTTCTAAATAGATCACTTCCCAGAGTACACACCATAGCTGACATCATCATGTAGTCTATACCTTGTGTAGTTCATAGAACACTCTTTAATACTCTATCTTTCATCTCTAAAGTTCACATTCACTGATTCCATATCTCCTATAAGCTATACACAAAATAAATAGACTAACTCTATCATTTCTCACTGTCACAATCAGTGACCAGTCTTCACCAAAACATTTGTAACTCATCCAATATGAAGCAATAAATTATGTGATCTTAGATAAGATCACAACATCCTCCTAAAATCTCATCTGTCTTCATAGCATCTAAAACATCAGTATAGTGTCTATACACTAGGATAACTAGTCTGATTCCCTCACAAAAACATATGTTGACATCAGTGACAAAACACAAATGACAATAGTATGATTTCACTTTCAGTTATGTAGTGATTAAACATATTAAATATCTCAATCACCTCCCCATGAATTAGCAATATCCAACACAAACAACTTAATTTTTATGGTATCTCGGGTTATCCTAATATAATCCCTGATGAACTTAGAGAAAAACTCCCTAAATTTACCAAAAATAATTTTATTACATGTGAAGAACATCTGAAATTTTTTTTTGATATGATGGATGATTATAATGTTGAACCTGATGATGTGATTATGAAATTATTTGTGCAATCTTTAACTGAAGATTCTAGGGATTGGTTTAGAGGGTTACCACATGCCAGTATAAGGTCTTGGAATGAATTTATAAATTTTTTTAAAGAACAATATGGTGATCAAAAAAATGAGGGTTTTATGTTGAATGAATTCAATAATATTAAGAAGAATTAGAATGAGGACATTATTGAATTCAATGTAAGATTCCAAAAGCCCAAGCATAATCTCATGTAGGTTATTAGGTTGGATGACAAGTGTAATGCCCAAAAGTTCGGGTCAAAACACAACCAACAAATTTTTTTTTGGGTAAAAGATCCAAGTTTATGATGCAAGACAAAAGTGCTAATGACGAGGTCCAAACGCGACAAGAGGTCAAACCTCAACAAATTTGTTTTAATATCCATAGGATGCTAGATGATATCAATATAATCAAAGAAGATCATTGACCACCTTCTCGATCAATATCGTAGATCATCGATCTATAAAGTGTATAGGTTATCAAAAAGGAAATGAATTTTTATTTAATAACGTTAATTCTATAAATAGGTTAACCATTTCCAATTATGTAAATTTCAAGACCAATTCGATTATGAAAATTAAATTGGAAGCTAATGAAAAATATTGAATATAAATTTCAATAATCATCTATACTAATTTCTGTTCAAAATGAGTACATATTAATCAATTAATGATTACATTATTCCAATAGATCAATGCACCTATTAACTAATTAATAAATCTAAAGGAAACATTATTTAATAATGTATATATATTCAAAGATTTAAACTAAATATATATGAAATTAATTATAATATATTAATTAATTAATATAATTATTAATTAGTTAATATACCATAATATATTAATTAACATTGTATATGATCATAAATTTAGTAATATGATATCATATATAAATAACAAAATAAATATTTAAAACATTGCTAAATAACATCTAACTATTATTATTAACATGTCATTAATACAAATTAACCTAATAACATAAATTAATTAACAACCTAAGCTATCTTAACAACCTACTAATCCTAAGCCACTCCCTAACTTTCTAGCTCCCTACCTAGATCTCCCTTCCTACTCCCTCCATCCACGTGCCCAAGGGAAAGGACACATCCAAAGCATGCGCCATTTTAGGGGAGATGTAAAAGTCTCCATAGGGAAGCGCATAAAAAGGGAAATTAAAGGGATGCTACATAAAGTTATGACAAGCCTTAATAAGTCTTGGGACCCTCCAAACCTCTTACCAAGAAACAAGGACCTCATTCCCAAAAGCTGCGCCAGTTTTCAAAGGAGAGATAAATGCATTAAAGGTAATGCAGACAAATTAATATTAAATGCCAAATGGGTTTCCCATGCTGTGCACCCATGATGGGAAGTCAGCTAAGGTACATTCCCTTGACCAATAAAAAAAGTTTAAAATAAAACAAAGACCTGGCTTTCCACCACATGCGCCATGTATTAGGGAGAGTATTAAATAAGGTAAGGGGAAGATAGTAATGAAGTAAGGGGGATATGAAAGTAATTTATATTTTATTAGTTTACTACATATTAAGGTGGCAAGAATATTATATTTAAATGACTGTGGTATGGATTTTGTATGGGATTTTTATCCCATACAAAATCCAGAGAGCATTTTGCTCTCTTAAAATCTGGAGAGTGTTATTTTGCTTGCACTATTTTTACATCTTCTTGCAAACTATGAGTAGTATATCTTCCTCATTTAATTAGTCTCCTTAATGCATAAGGAAGTCTATAGTCTTAAAATTGATAGTGTAACAATAAGGATTAGATATAGTTTGATTGCAAATCAATTGAGATATCAACATAAAAACTAATTTGTTCATTTCTTCATAGTTGTTTCATTACAATTTATAGGACTAAAAGAGTGATATGAATCAAATGGAGATTATTTTCAATGATCATGGCATTTAAATCATCATATATGAATCTGCAATATTCCTACTTCAACCAAAATATGAAATCTTATTGAAATTGATACAATATCTATTCTATCAATATTCCTACTTCAACCAAAATATGAAATCTTATTGAAATTGATACAATATCTATTCTAGCAATATTGAGAACTCATTGCAAAAAGGAGAGTAATTTCAACTATATCCTTTATCTATTCTATCAACTTTGATTTTCATTCCACAAGAAGGAATAATTTCATTATCTCAAGAAGTAGAATACATTGGATATGGAAGAAATGATTCATCATTTTCAATATAGTCATCTCCTCAACTAAAATACATATTCTTTGTGATAAAGAAGTATTCACATTTACAACTAATTAATCCAAACTGGTGTAGATACTCAAGGAGAGTTCAAGATGGAATAACAAAACTCATCTTCATTACTAATCTATTACAACTTCACAATAGCCAAAAGGCATACAAACAACATTACAAAATACAACAAGAAGATGATCTTCAACAAGGATCAACAATACCACATCATAGGATAATTCTACACCAAGAGAGTGGACTTTTTCAAGCATCATCCACATGAGTCTTGACATCCAAACCTGCAAATAAAAAAAATGGAGAACCATGGGTGCTCACCACCCAACCTAGGTCTCTTATGAGACCACCCCCGAGCTTGGAGAACCAAGGCTAAATGGGTATGCAACAAGATCAACAAGATGCTCACAAACAATATACACAAATGCACATACGACAAATTACTCCCTTCCAAGGTTACACAAATGAGTCTTACAAGCTCATTGAGAGGGTGGAGGTGGGATTTTCCAAGGGGAGAATGCCATTACATAAAAATTTTCTCACCATGAGTATTCAAATGCCTCTTCAAGGCTACATATCCATGCATATCCAAATGCCTCTTCATACACATACTTTTCTTACATCCTCTTCAAAATACAAGAATGCAATGGCTTCCATGGTGCCCATACACCATGGACTTATCCCTCTTCTCCAAGAGAAGAGACTCTCACCTCATGGAGAGCCCAACTAACCCCTCCACCCATAGGCCAGTTCTTCCCTTCCCAAAGGGTGAGTAATGCCTCACACCCATAAACAAGAACTCCCTCAATCAAGCAAAAAGAACAAGATCAAACCATGAAATCAAAACCCAAAATCCCTCCATTACAACACATTGTCACAACAAGAACCAAGATTCATATGCATGAGAAAGCAAAATATAAGTTAATCTAAAGATCAAGTAGAAAGGCTTCCATGAGAAGAGTAACCAACCTCCATAAGTGTGATGGAAATGGAAATTTGAGAAGAGCTTATCCACTATCCTTCCTCAATCCAAACCCTAATGTCCCCAAATGTGGAGAGTGGGTGAACACCCACTAAATCTCCTAAGGGCCTCTAAAAAGGCCTCCAAATCTCTACCCACCCACCATCCATTAATGCAAACTTGACTCTATGACCTTGTTGTCTTTCCTTGTCCCCCCATGATAAATGCATGATTGAAAGAAAAGGTGGAGTTGGGTAAAGATCATGACTTATCCAATTTCGAAGTTGAGGGCAAATGGGTCATAAAATAGGTTACCAAGGTCACTAGGGAATTAGGGACATGCTCAAAACCTTCTTAACTCATAACCCTATCCATAAGGTACTTAAATTATGCCAAAATGACCCTTAGAACCCCTTATTGGCCTCTAGAAGTGACTAGAACAAGGATGAATTAAAACAAGCACATAACAAGTGTCAAATGACACTAACGATTACACATTACATACCCAAGGTCATGTCCTGGATGAGAACAAGAAATTAACTAATAACACACATGCAAAAATCCACATTTACAAGGAGTTCACATTACAACAAGGCTTTTAATCCCATATCAGATTAAGCTTTGGCTTACTCAATTCACATATGTTTAACCTTGGTTCTCTGATAAATTCCATGGTTCTCTTACCTGCACACTCCTTAATGTAGCATCAATAATTCAAGGAAGAAAAACCAATACGAATAAACATATAAGATATAACATCTTTAATTTAATCAAAATTCAATTGCTTAGTTCAATTTCATAATTCAATTGCATCTCTAATGCCTACTAATCTTGTAATTCAATTGAAATCATGATCATCAATAATCTAACATCATCAGAAGGTAATCATCAATTACTCATAACATCAATGCAGCGAAGATGTCTAACATGATATTCATTTGCAACATAGAATTCGATTGCATTCTTACAATCGCTTTCTCATAATTCATGATTCAATGCATACATCTAATCACTTTCATATAGTGCATAATTTAATTGCATATAATTTTATACACATAAGTTATAATTTCTACTGTGTACTCAAAGTCACATAAAGTACAATGCCCACATATAGATCATAATCCAAATTCAAGCTTACAAACATATAGAATACATTCATTATTTCAATTCAATTCAATCTACATAATTTGATTGCATAACTTCATAGTACTCCTAATCTCAAAGATTCTCAATTTTCCTTAGCATGATATTTAAGATAAATCGATGGTTCAACATCAGTAAGGGGGTAACCATAACAATCAGGTCCTATAAAATTCTTATCACAAGTATGATTAAATTTCCTAATCTAGGAAAACAAAATGCAGAATAATCCTATTAGTCTAGGATCTAACAAATCCTTGTTCAGGGTTCTAAGAATATCACCAAAATGTCACTATGGTATAACCATATAATACATCATCAAAACATTACTCATCCTCCTCGTAGGAGTTACTAGAATCATCACATCAACTTATTAATTTAATCCAAGATAAACTTAAGACTTAACACATACTAATTTGGCATTTACATCTCGACTACTTGAATCTAATCCTTTCGACAAAAGTACTCAATGGAACCTTAATAGTCTAGCTGGATCTATGATTTGTAGGGTAACATACTGCATCCAAGATTCACTTACACAATTAATAACCCAAATATATCACATCTGTCATTGCGACACTTAGTTGATAGGTACTGATATGAAGGTACAATATATAGGTCTATCCTGAGGTACAATTCCGTTAGGGATTTACCAATCATCCAGATACTACAACACCCCTTAATCCTCTGACATCAAACTATCAAGGAAAAGGTGGAAATGGGGTGGGCCTTACAACAAGATATGTCTTGTGACATATTTAAATGCCTTTGATGCTAAAATGGGATACCTCTTAAGGGACAAGAATCCTAGAAATCTTGGGGAAGCTTAAAAATTGGCTATTAATATAGAAAGTAATAGAAGAATATTAGGAAAATTGGGAAGAAGAGAGGATTGGAAACCTCAAATGCCAAATAAGAAAGAACCAGGAAGGTCTTCAAGTATTAAGCCTAAAGAAGATGATAACCTAAAATAGATCTTAAAATATTTCAAGGATCTAAAGCCTAGTGAGAATAAAAATAATAGGGTTGCAAGTAATGACAAGCCATCTTTTAACAATTTTAGCAGGCAGCCAAGAATGCAAAATCATCCTTATAACACCCAATGGAAATATGGAAAGCCCATTATTCCACCTAAAAAGGATAGGCCTGATGATAAAACCCTTGATCCCCTACAAATAAGTTCAATCAATATGAATGATGATATTCCATGGTGTATTGCTTGTCAATACCCACACAGCCCTGAGTATTGTGTCATTGCTTTAAATATATTAGAGAATGAAGAAAAAACTAATCAGTATGATGATAATGGTTGTGCAATGACATCTTCACACTTTTGGGATGAGGTTGATTCTGCTGATGAAATAGAAAATCAAGATGTTTCCTGTTCACAAGTTAGAAATGAACTGTACCATAATCAAGTTTTCTCTGATGAAGAGGATAAGGAATTTGATGATGTTGGATGCAGTGCAGTAAAGGGTGAGGAGCCAATTATTTTAAGGTGACCCTCTGATGAAAAAATTTCTCAAATTACTACAAACATGGTCACCCAAGACAAGAGTAATTATAACCTAAGAAATAGGACAGTTGGTAATGGTAATGGTAAGCCAACTGGCATGTTTATCAAAAATTAGAGGTTGATACCAAGCAGCCATAGGAAAAGGAAAAGGTGTTAGAAATAGGGAATACTGACAGGAGGGGTGAATCAGTATTCTACAAAATTTTACTTTTTCCCAATTTTGGATATAACAAATTAACTTGAAGTTTGCAAAATAAAGTAAACTAAATAACAAGTATAGAAATAAAGAAAATGAACTCATAACACCATGTTTTGTTCTTGAGGAAACCCTGGCCAAGGGAAAACCTTGGTGGGGATGGTGCCCATAACTGATCCACTAATCAAAAGTATCTGATTAAGGATGTTGACCCTATCAAGAGTCTATTGCATGCATATAGTGTCTATGTGTTGAACTAAAAATGATTTGGAATCTAATTGAAGAATCTATGATTAAAGATCATTGAGGAGTTGTTGATTAGATATGTAATATGATTAAATCAGTATTATGTTGTCATTGATGTTAAATATCTTGATAGCACTTATCTTGTAAGTTACTATATTGAGACATCTGAAGAAAGGTGAAAGAGATGAAGAATAGAGAAATCTACATGGGGAAAGATGTACATGATAGATGAGGATAAGGAACACATTGAGTAACTTGTTGATGATTCTATGACTTGATGATATTGACTTTATTATGTTGCATTCATCTATGATGAAGTATAGAGCTGAAAGACACAAAGCAGTGTTGTCGGTAAATGAAGCAATTCTAGTATACACCGACAGAGTGTAGTGTATACCGATCACAATATTGACTGAGCAGTGTTCACCAACTCATTTCTTTGTTAACCAAGAAGAACAAAATGAATTAAATGATTAGTTTAGTCGATAAGATTGATGAGATGTAAAGCACCTCAATTTTAATGATAACAGATAATGTCTGTTATGAAGATCAATAGCTAACAAAATTAAAGGAAGATCTAATGGAGTAGATTGAAATGTGTTATTGACACATCAGCCAAGAAAGTTTGAAGCGGAAAAATCTATGAATATGGTTAACCAGAAAAATCTAATGGAGGAGAAGAAAATGATTTACTCATCTATATAAGAGATTTGAATTTAATTATGGAGGATGTTAGAAGAAGTAGAAACTATAGGAATATCACATGAACAAGGTTTCCATGCATTCTAATCATACTAGTTAAGTAAGAACTGAGCTGTAGAATAATTACTAAGCTACAAAGACCAATTACCGATGGATAGTAAGTTGATACAGTATTGAATCTAAAGTGAAATATTGATCAGAAGGATTTGTATGGACTGAATATTTATTTTTAATCTGCAATTGAAGTTGTATTAAGGTAGGTCATTTACTATTACATATTTAACCATTGTATATAGTTAAAATATCTTTACTGAGTGGACTCTAAAAGTCTTATGATGTATCATTCATAGAATGAACATTGTTATCCTATCAACCCCATAGTGAATGCTGGTTGGATGATAACTTCTAGTCTAAAATCCTCTAACAAGGTCACACCTGACAGTGTGTTTGTAAACCTTTAACATGGTTGGGTCTTAACCAACCTCACTTTACAAGAGTGAACAATTTTGGGTTGCTGGTCGTAGGTGGTTTTTCCCTTTATAGGGTTTCCAAGTTAAATCTCTTGTGTTATGTGTTGATTGTGATAGTTGTTTATTATCATACTTTGCATGTTACATGTTAGATTTGATCAGTAACTATTATAGTATTTGACTGGTAATCATTAAAAGAATAGACAGTGAAAGTAATTAGTGTTTACCGAGGAGCATAAATTGCAGAAGTTGTTTTGAATTATACATTTTGTTTTGGGACACTGGATAACTGATTCACCCCCCTCTTAGTTATTCTAACAATTGGTATCAGAGCAGAGGTTGCTTAGAATAGAGTTTTAAGGACTTAAGCATAAAGGTCTCAAGATGTATAAGAGGGAAGTACCGAAGTTGAACAAAGAGAACTTCATAGTATTGCAAAGCAGGATGAAGCTGCACATATCTGGAATTGGGAATTCTGCACTAGATCTAATGGAGAATGGCTACATACAACTACCCACTGGTCCCTTAACTCTTGATCAACTGAAAGAAAGGCATGAACACAATGTCACTATGATGGAACTTTTTGCTACCTGTATCGATGCTGAATTTGAAGACATCAAGGGTTGTGATACTGCTAAGAAGATGTGGGACAAGTTAAATCTGATATACAATGGAGATCTAAATGTCAAAAGAGCCCGAGCTGAAAGCCTAAGAGGTAGATTTGATGATATGAGAATGAAAGAAGATGAGAACATTGTACAATACTCAAATAAACTAAAAGAGGTGGTACATGCTATTAGAGCATCTGATGGAGTGATTGATGATGAAACAGTGATAAGAAAGATTCTCAGAACTTTGCTACTAGTTTATGCAATCAAGATCTTTGCAATTCATGAAACAAGAGCTACATCCAACCTTACTCTTGACACTCTGAATGGTAAACTTACAACCTTTGAATTAAACAACTTTGATAATAGTGTTGTTCCTTCTATTGAATCCACTTTCATGTCTTCTTTGAAGATTGGAAAGTCTAGCAGGAACAATAAGAATTATGATAGTGATAGTAATACCGATGATGAACTTGATGAGCTTAAAGCTCTTATGGCCAAAATATTGCCCAAAGGAAAAGGAAGGTATAGAGGTAAGCTACCTTTGGCATGTTTTAACTATAAAGAAGTTAGTCACATCACTACTAGATGTCCTTACAAGAAATATGATGATAGATCTAAAGACCGATCTGAAGGAAGCTATGGGAGAAGAGTCAATAGAGGCTACTGACACAACAACAGAGAAAACCAAGATGATAAAGGCAAAAAGGTATGTTACATAGCTAAAGATATTGAAACTGAATCTGATTCTGAAGATGACATAGAAGTTTTATTTGTTGCTATGAAAGATGACTTAGAGGAAGAAGAGAAACATGAAGAGATAGCACTAATCTCTAAAGTAAGCAGAAAGTAAGCATAAATGATACATGGATCATAGACAGTGGCTATACACATCATATGATTGACGATGTAGAGAAGTTTGATCATCTTGTTGAATATAATGGAGGATCTGTGAGAATGGGAAATGATGCACCTTGCATGGTTAGAGGTAAAGGCTCACTAATGATCAATGACAAAATACAATGTGAAAATGCATACTGGGTCAATGGATTGAACTATAATTTGTTAAGTGTGGCTCAGCTAAATAATTTAGGCCACTGACTGGATTTTGAGAGAAAAAAGGTGAAGATCTATGATGATGAAGGAAGACTTGTTAGAACTGGTACACAATCTAGAGGTAATCTATTCTATCTTGATATGGATCCGTCTTCTTGTTTATTAATAAAGGATGAAGATGCTTGGTTGTGGCACAAAAGGTTATGCCATGTGAACTTTGACAACATGATCAAGATTAGTAAAAAGAAAAGTTTTAGAGGATTTCCTAACTTGACAAAACTTGATCATTGCATGTGCCATGAATGTTAGAAAGGTAAGATGATTAAGTCTAGTTTTAAAAGTAAAGACTACTCAACAAAGAAGATACTTGAGTTGGTTCATACCGACTTGTGTGGTCCTATGAGAAATCCGAGTTGTTCTGGTGATAGATATTTTATTCCTTTTTTTTATGATTATTGTGTTCCTAAAAGAGAAATTTGAAGCCTTTAAAATGTTTAAGTGGTATAAAGCTAAGGTAGAGAAAGAGACTGGAAAAGAAATAAAATTCTTAAGATCTGATAGAGGAGGTGACTTTATCTCTGATGAATTTACTAATTTATGTAATGAGCATGGAATTAAAAGACAGGTCTCTACACCGAGGACACTTCAGCAAAATGGCATTGCTGAAAGGAGGAACGGGTCTATAATTGACTGTGCAAGAACATTGATGATACAGAAGAATGTTTCTCAGACATATTGGAGGGAAGCTATCAGTACAGCTGTGTATGTTCTTAATCGAGTACAACTGAAGAAGGACACCAACCGAACACCTTATGAGCTATGGTTTGGACACAAACCTACTGTAAGTTATTTCAAAATTTTTGGAAGTAAATGCTTTATTTTGAAAGATGAAAGAAATGGAAAATTTGATTCTAAAGGAGATGAAGGGATATTCCACTACAAGTAAAGCATATAAATGTTTGAAAAAGGTTACAAATAAGATAGTTGAAAGTACTAATGTTTGTGTTGATGAGTTTGATGACAAGAACACAGAGGAAAGTACAAAGGAACCAAAAGACTATGGTAGATTCACTTACATTGAACATCCAGAGTATCTATCGATGCTGAAAGCTATGACAACCGGTCAATAGGGAAATAATATAGGACAATAGGAAACACAAACCGATGAACAAGATGGAGCTATCAAGGAAGGAAATGACCCTGAGCAGGATGAGCAAGAAAGGAGAAATCAAGTTCTGGCTAGTTTTTCAGAAGACATCATCTTGAGACACAAATCATTGGAGATAGACATGCTAGAATGCAAACTACAAGAAAAACAAGACAAGGTATATGTCTAGTTTGTGAGTTTGAACCTAAAATGTGAAAGTTGCATTAGAGAATGAAGAATGGATTAATGCAATGAAGGAGGAAATAGAGAAAATAGAATCGGTACTAAAGATAAGAATGTTATCGGTACTAAGTGGATATTCAAAAATAAATTAAATGAAAATGGTGAAGTCACAAGAAATAAAGCTAGATTGGTATGCAAGGGATATGCATAGGAAGAAGGCATTGACTATGGTGAAACATTTGCACCTATTACTAGATTGGAAGGAGTTAGAATGCTACTTGCATATGCTACACACAAGAAATTAAAAGTCTATCAAATGCATGTGAAGTCAGCATTTTTGAATGGTATACTTGAAGAAGAGGTCTACATCGAACAACTTGAAGGATTTATTTATCCCGACAACAAAGAAATGGTATGTAGATTACATAAATATTTATATGGTTTGAAGCAAGCACCTAGAGCATGGTATGAAAGACTGCATACTTACTTGTTAAGTATTGGATTTGTTAGAACAAGTGAAAACATCAATCTATATATGAAAGGTGACACTGATGATACTATTATGATTTCTGAAATATTTGTTGATGATATTATTTTTGGAGGTCAAGATCTTGTATGCAAGACATTTGCTAATGAAATGCAAAAGGAATTTGAAATGTCTATGTTCAGAGAGATTAAGTTCTTTCTTGGACTACAAGTGATTCAAAAGAGTGATGGAATATTCATCACACAATAAAAATACATAAAGGAAGTACTGAAGACATTTGGCATGGAAGATGCTAAACCTGTGGGAACACCGATGACTACTGGATGCAAATTGACAAAGGAGGATGAAACTATAGAGGTAAATCAGACACTTTACCGATCCATGATTGGTAAGTTAATGTACGTAGTTCATAGTAGACAAGATATAACACATGCTATGGGTATTGTTGCAAGATTTTTTTCTAATCCTAGAGAATCACACATGATAGCTACAAAAAGCATCTTAAGATACCTGAAGAAAATAGAGAATTATGGATTATGGTATCCTAAGGAAGGGAAGTTTGAACTGAAAGTTTACACCAATGCTGATTGGGCTGGAAATGTGCATGATAGAAAAAGCACCACCGGAGGAGCATTTTTCTTTGGTGAAAGACTTGTAACCTGGAAAAGTAAAAAGAAGGCTTGTATTTCTTAGTCTATAGCTAAAGTAGAGTATATTGCTACTACTACTAACTGCTCAAACATTGCATATATCAAGCAAGTGTTGGAAGGGATGACTAAGGTAATCACTGACCCGATGATTATATATTGTGACAACACTAGTGCTATTAATATTTTAAAGAATCCTATGATGCACTCTAAGACAAAGCATATATCTATTAAGTATCATTACTTAAGAGAACAAGTGCAAGAGAAGCAAGTGAAGTTAAAATTTTTTACATCTAAAGAACAACTTGCAGATATTTTTACAAAGCCTCTACCGAAGGACACATTTGAATACTTGAGGACTAGACTTGGGGTCTGTCCCCTATCTATCAGTCACTAAGGTGATCTGGTTGTTGCATCAACCTACTTTTATCAGAAGATCATTCATGTTGATGCAGCATAGTTCACACTTTGAATCATGTTCAAGGTTGTGATTAAGTTTGAGAACTTGAACTGATTGGAATATCAGTATACAGAGATATAGAGGAGGACATAATTGATTTTTTATTTGTTTCTTTGGCATTTCTATCAAAGGGAGAGATAAATAATATGAAAAGGGACAAGCACTGATGAGAATTATCTAAAGGAGAGATAACCTGAATGAGACAGAGTATTGAAGATCAGTTACAAAGAACATAAGTAGGAATAGGAGAACTGAAAAGAGAACAACTACAAAATGGTAAAGTTGTATTATCTAATGCTATTTAGTAACATAGTGATTAAACATATTAATTCTATTTGACTTACAACATTTTATTCACAAAGTTGTACAATATATGTCTGGTATGTGTATGGTACATTTCATATTACTTTAGTTGCCATCAATGCCAAAGGGAGAGATTATTGAACTACAACTGATTTGGAATCTGATTGAAGAATCTGTGATTAAAGATCACTAAGGAGTTGCTGATTAGATATGTAATATGATTAAATCAGTGTTATATTGTCATTGATGTCAACTAGCTTGACAACACTTATCTTGTAAGTTACTATACTGAGACATCTGAAGAAAGGTGAAAGAGATGAAGAACAGAGAAATCTACATGGGGAAAGATGTACATGACATATGAGGATAAGGAACACATTGAGTAACTTGTTGATGAGTCTATGACTTGATGATATTGACTTTATTATGTTGCATTCATCTATGATGAAGTATAGAGTTGAAAAACACAAAGCAGTATTATCGGTAAATGAAGCAATTCTAGTATACACCGATGAAGTGTAGTGTATACTAATCATAGTATTAACTAAGCAATGTTCATCGATGCATTTCTTTGTTAAGCAAGTGGAATAGAATGAATCAAATGATTAGTTTTGCTGATAAGATTGATGAGCTATAAAGTACCTTAATTTTAGTGATAACAGATAATGTTTGTTATGAAGATCGATGGCTAACAAAATTAAAGGAAGATCTAATGGAGCAGATTGAAACATTTTATTGACACATCAGCCGAGAAAGTTTGAAGTGGAAAAATCTATGAATGTGGTTAAGAGGAAAAATTTGATGGAGGAGAAGAAAATGATTTACTTGTTGAAAAAATGGCCAGCACTCCCCTCAAGATTTGTAACATGGTTTAATAGCCTCTTGTGTCTTCTATAAGTCTAGTGGTTGTATCGGGCATTAACAAGTTGACCTTTTGGTGCAATGGAAACTACTACTTGTAACAAGTGGTATCAGAGCTTGGTGATAGGTTTGAATCCCCTCAGGTAACGCTAAGGGGGAGATTGTTGGAAAAATGGCCAGTGCTCCCCTCAGGATTTGTGACATGGTTTAATAGCCTCTTGTGTCTTCTATAAGTCTAGTGGTTGTATCGGGCATTAACAGGTCAACCTTTTGGTGCAACGGCAACTACTACTTGTAACATTAGTCATCTATATAAGAGATTTGAATTTCATTATGGGGGATGCTGGAAGAAGTAGAAACTTTAGGAATATCATGTGAACAAGGTTTTCATGCATTCTGATCATACTAGTTAAGTAAGAACCGAGCTGTAGAATAATTATCAAGCTACAGAGATAATTTTCTAATCCAGTGATAACATATAAAATATATGGGTGGGTTTTTACATTAAAAAGACTTAAGTGCCTCTCTCATGCCTTACATGCTTGTTTAGATGGAGGATGAGGTGTAGAAGATGTCTTTGAGAGACATAGGTCTTTATCTTCATCTATATGAGAAGATAGTAGGCACCACTCAGATTCTTGCTTTGGGCACTGCCGTCTTGCACAGGGCATGGACTTGGAGTATCCCATAGGCAGATATGTGTGATGACACCCATTACTTTTGTATATGTTATATCTTTTTCCTAGTGTGTATTCTGATGTGTTTATCATTTCTCGGTATATGAGTGGCATCATTGGATAGAGGTTATGGTGGTCTTGCCTGTATCATTCTTATTTCATTGGATGTTTTCTAGGAGTTTTGTTTTATTGCTTATTTAATCAATTTCTAATGTTACTTCAATTTTTGCAAATGCAGAATTATAATTGGATGTTTAAAGATTAGCATGCATTGTCTTTTCAGCAAATATTTCTACTACTGTATTCTCAGCCCTACTGTATGTTTTTGTGGTGTGATTTTTGTTTCGTGCAAGAGCTCAATTTTAGAGTTCTGATTATGGCTAAGGATACTAAAGATCAGATTATTAATGAAGTTTATTTATCTAGTTTAGTTGTATTTTGGCTATATGTGATAAGGGCCATTAAGAGATGGAAAAGACATGTAAAAGGGAATACTATTAGTAGTATTCTATCCATGTGATGTAAATGATCTTAACACGATCATTCTCTTAAGAACCAATAGTGACTTATCCAATCAGGAAGAGCATTATGTTATGTTATCTAATTATGTATTAAAATCAAGTATAGAATATCATTGTTTTTATAATGAGCATTTGGTTAATTAAGATGTGATACTTGCTATCCTTTAAGCAATTATGTATTATGTTATGTTTGAAGTGTATGTTTCTCTCTTTTAGTATTAAAAAAAAAATTAGTACGTCTATTTCTTAGAATAAGTTAGGCAGACATTACACTAGTATCAGAGCCAGGTTGCAACACTAGGGAACTCTCTAACGTTATACCGTAAATGTGTACATGGTGGCCATTACATGGCCAAGACTACGACTCATAAAATCCTTAGGTCTAGATTTTTGGTGGCCTATAATTTTCAAATATGCTCATCAATTTGTGAAAAGGTGTGATGCTTGTCAAAGATTTGCTGGTAAGTTAAGGTTCAATGGGAACTTGTCCCTCAAGCCTATTGTAGTTTAGGAACCATTTCAAAAATGGGGTATGGATTTCATTGGTGAGATTCAAAACAAATCCAATGGAGGAAATTCTTAGATACTAGTGGCAATAGATTATTTAACCAAATGGGTGGAGGTTGTCCCTACTAGAAAAGATACTATGAAGGTTGTAACAAATTTTTTAATACAAAACATTCTTACTAGGTTTGGTTTCCCGAAATTTATTATGTTGACAATGCTATGTGTTTTAGATCATAGGAATTTGGTGACTTTTATTAGTAGTATGGGATATATATTTCATATTCATCCCCTTATCATCTACAAGGAAATGGCCAGGTAGAATCTAGTAACAAAAGTTTAATTAAGATCCTTAAGAGGGTACTAGATAAAAACAAGAAGGCTTGGGATTCAAAGTTACAATTAGCTTTGTGGGCTGATAGGGTGACTATGAAAAAAGCAATAGGATGTGCCCCTTTTGATTTAATTTATGGAATCAATACTAGATTGCCTCAAAATAATTTATTGTAGATGTATTAGTTTATTCAAGCATATGATGAAGATCTAGATGATGAAATGAGAGTAAGACTAAATGATCTGATACAACTAGATGAGGTAAGGAGAGATGCACATGAAAGGAATGTCAAATTACAACTATAGTACAAAAATTTGTATGATAGAAAAACCACCCAGAGAAATTTTGAAAATGATGACCTCATTTTAATGTGGAATGCAAGGTTAGAAGATAAAGGAAAGCATGGGAAATTTGACCCAATTTGGTTAGGCCCCTATCTTATTAAAATAAAATGGGGAACAAATTCTTCTATCTTGAAGGACTTAACTAGAGGTACTTTGTAATTGCTTGTTCATAGACAATTCTTAAAGCTTTACTTCTCTTGAAGTATTTTTATCCATGAGCAATAGTTTAGGGTTTTCTTCTACATTTTTGTATATAGGTGTGTTTATTTTGCATTCACATTTTTTTTATGGTGGTCTACAAAATCGAAGATTCTAAAGTTCTTGTTGTACCTGCAAGAGGTACACAACCCTAATTAGATCCACTGTTAAGACTGTTCAAACAATTTTGGCCCCTAATGTTGAAAAATCCTAAAAATCTATGTACTCACATAATCCTAGGTCTTCCCATGCCAAAAGCCCTAATTCCTTGTCTTTTATTTTATTTCTTCGTTACCTTTTTTAGCCACTTAAGTCTTATTTTCCACATGTGCCTTTTGAAAGGTATCAATTAAAGGTTAAAATGCTAGAAAATTGTTTGTCCCTCTCATGTCCATGGTACCTTTTATTTAATGTTTCTTTCTTCTTATCATAATTGTTCAATCTTGTTTAAACTAATGATAGATAAATGGTGGTGAAATTACCCTAAGTAATATCTTTTATATCATAACCGTCATATCTTCTTTTATATAACGGTTGTTGCAATCCCTTAAACCTCAAGCTGCAGGTTATTTATCTTCACGGGATCATGATCGAGTGCCACCTATCCATGGTTGTTAGTGGGACCACATAACTTCAAAGCCTCTCTTAGGCCACCTGATTAAAGTTATTTTGGTGGTCAGTATCAAGCAGGCCTAGTTAGTACATGGTGTAAAGTTTGATTAAATCTAGGAAAGATCTACAACAAGCATGATGCATCAAACAAAAAGTGACTAACCTTCATTCATCATAGAACCATGACAACCATCCAACTGAACATAAAGACAAGGAATAATTTTAGTGGGGCCAGTATTCCTTTTAATATGGATTGATAGGCCAACACTAGGGCAAATAATAACAAAAGAATTAATAATTTAATGATGAAGTTCGGCTGGTCTATACGTGTCAATCTGAGAGCGTAAGCTTGTGAAAGGTATCTGAGCAGTATGCCATCAAGGGATGTCGATTATGAGATGAGGGATTATGAATGCATCTAGAACACACAAGAATAAATTTGTAGCAAACTAAAATAATTCTGGCGACAGGAACTATCACTTCCTGGCGACAAGAACAGCAAAAACAGAAATAAACATTTAAGAAATAACAATAATAACAAATGTAGTAATTCACAAATTCAACTAATCTAGAGGAAATAATTCCAATACCAGGCATATAAATAATCTAATATAATAGTTTACTAATATGAATCTGATACTGCTATATTGATTTGTCTCTTAATATGATAGAAAATTCAAAATATGCTGGTCATTATTAATAATCTGTAATGAGAACATGATAATCTTTCTTACCCAGCTATGATATTAATCTGCCTGCAAAACTATTTATGAAAACTAATTATTGAAATGAAGGAAAATCTTATTCTATTAACAAACTCAAACAAACCAAATGTAAGCTACTGAAATCACCAGCATTCTTTAGAGTGGGCCCTTCCTCCTCAGTTTGCTGAGTGATGAAATTCAAATGGTTCTCTTAAACTGTTTCAATCATACACGGTACTATATTTCTGATCAAAGTCTTATCCCCCAGACTCTCTATCTGGGCTGCTATATATAACTGAAGGTGGTGATAATGGAATAAAATGACGTGGTCTATATTTGACCTGCAGCCAAATAGCTCACATAAACCGTGGAACAGATTATGGTTA
Organism: Chamaecyparis obtusa; assembly: GCA_027943335.1. NCBI lineage: Eukaryota > Viridiplantae > Streptophyta > Pinopsida > Cupressales > Cupressaceae > Chamaecyparis > Chamaecyparis obtusa. Next base: position 1,081,864 of record BSBK01002215.1, on the reverse strand, counting down.
CAACATAAGATAAATTTGGGGATTAAACTGATCATTGGTTATTCCATTCTCATGATAGTGAAAAACGTATCTCAACTATGAGATATTTCTTGTCAATTTCTCACAGCAGCCACACATAAAGATTCTATGCACAACTGGAAAACTAAATAATGGAATGATCCATATAAGCCCTTCATCGTTGTCCATAAGGAAGAAAGAAATCTATTATAACTTTTGAGAAATGGGGAAGATGACGGTCTCAAATGAGATTCCAGCAGTAGAAATTTTATTCTAGAAGAATAATAGCTCATGTCCAAATGTGATAGGAAGTTGCAGTCCCAACTGGCAGGCGACAGGAAGTTGCAGTCCCGACTGGCAGGTGACAGGAAGTTGCAGTCCCGACTGACAGGTGACAGGAAGATCTATGCCACAAATAAACATGCTGCAATAATAAAGATTAGTAAAATGCAATCAACAATGAATTTTCCATATTTTAATCCCAAAACAATATTAAACACTACTTATTTATATTAAACTATATGCAACGTTATAATGTTAAAATGGAATGAAATAGGATAGAAATGGAATGAAGAAGGAAGTAGGAAAGTGCGTAAGATGGATTAGAATAGGGCATTAAATAGGTTATAATTGGCTCTCATCATTCCCCCCAACTTAGCTTATTGCACGTCCTCGTGCAATCATTATGATCATGAGGTGTTTGGTTTTAACTGGAAGCACTTTAGGTTTATGGTTTTTAGCTTTGTCTCCACCCTGAACCATGATAACTCATAAACACAAATCCCTTTCACTGCTCCACATGACAAGCTTTGTTATTTTATTTTTTTCAATAGGGATATCTCTTTCAACATTTCATGAGTTGTTTCTCTTTTCTCTTTTCTTTTTCTTTCCTTTCATTTTTTTATAGCATCAAGGTTCAAAAGGTTGCATATAGGGGAATTTTATCTCAATTTTCACAAGAGGAGTTTAAATGGGTGAAACAGGAGAGATAAGAGACAAAACAAAGGCTATTATATGATGGATATAGTATGATGGGTTTAGTAAGGGCGATGGATGGAAGATAATAGGATGATATGCCTCCCCCCAACTTAAAGGTTGACCGTCCACGGGAAACAAGGAGAGGATAGGGAGGGTTGTTGCATATTGATCAACATAATAAGTAATACAAATAAAGTTAAGAGATAAAATAAGGAAAAACAAAATTGATTGTTTTACCAACATGCATGTGCAGAGAGACCAAGGCTGGAACATAGAGTAATTCAGCAACCAGGACCACCAAAATGGATGAATCATCAATAATGAAGGAAGATAGGCATCCAAAACTGTACTGCAACACCACAAAAGACCACCATCTGATTGAAAGCATCGAAGAGAAGACCACTGGAAGGAACCAGAAAATTGGGACCAAGAAGGCAATGTGAGGGACCACCATCATCAAACTGAAAGCAATGTAGAACAAATAGTGGGTAGCACATTCCACTAAAACACCTCAATTGAGAAAGTAGCACATACTATAGGTGATCAAAGTGTTGATGACCACGCTAAAGAAGAAATTCAAGAGGGAGTGACAGGAGGTCCAAAGAGCTAAAGAACCACAAAATCCATTGAGTGTTCCTAAAAAGAATGATTAGTAGAAAAACCAAGAACACCAATTATGGCATTTTGTTCATTTTCGTTTTTCAATATTTTTTTTCCTTTTCATTTTTCTTTCTTTTTTTTCAAATTTTGATAACGACAAGTGACCGCTGGCAAGCCAGTTTTCAATCACTCACCGCTTAATGGCGCTGTAAAAATAGTTTTCACCACTAAGAATTTATTTTGCAGTTAACATCCGCTGGAAACCAATTTTCAGATATTAACTGGCCAACAATGCCCGAAGGTTTTCATTGTTGGATCTTTTAGTGCTTTTTTTCTTCTTTTTTTTTAAAAATTTTTTTTTTCCATTTTTTCTTTTTCAATAATTGCATAGAATGACCAAAGATCCAGAAATCCTGACATGGATGATGGAAAAATGATACCATCCAAAACTTGAGTTTTGTCCATGACCACACAGAAGGCTTTGTTGAAACTTGAAATGATGACTAAAAATAATCTCCACCAAACTTGGGAATACTGAAACATTGCGAAAGCAACCTTGATCTATGTATCTCACACTACTAAATTTAGAAGTGCCTTGTAGAGATTGGGAACACATACTAGCATTCTTGGATGAAAGAAGTACTCATAAGGATGATGATACTCATATGACATAGTGCTCTGATAATGACAAAACTAGATCACCAATGATAGTCTCCAATGTGGCCATAGAACTTTAGAGAGGAGGAGACACAACTCAAAGAAGGAGTGTGATGATCTGCAATGTCTTCCAAGTCTTTTTGGATGTGTAGCTCAAAATAATCATGAATCTCAAAGACCAAGTTACATATTTTCCACCATGTGATAAATCATCAAGGAAAATAAATCTCAGTTCAAGGTGGGGAACACCTTATGCCAAAATTTGCATGTGATCCTAAATAGTGAAGCACAAGTGAAACGGACATGCACCGAAGAGCTAGCAAGCCCACACCATGTTAACAAAGCCAACAAAGTATGTTTTTCAATGCTTGTGTAGAGAAGCATCATCAACTAGCATTGGTACTAAGATCTTCTAACCACAATAAGAGACATGTAACCATATTCTCAAAACCAAGCATATCAAGCATAGTAAAGAAAATTTTATCTAATTAATAACCCTACCATTAAGTGAGTAATGCATTTTTTAACAAATGATAAGTAGAGTTATTAAGATAAATAAACATGTGATAAAAACAAAAGAATGTGATTACAATGAATGTGATTCAATCAACATAGGAATACATACCTTAAATTGTTGAGATGTCACATGTCAAGGTTTTCCAAAAGGACCAACAAAACAATCAATGAAGCTTGACTGAAAATCATCCTAGCACCACAAGATTGGAGGGATTCCCCCTAGCTTAACTTCATGCTACAAGGTCACAGAATCATTAGGATAACCAAAGAATTTAGGTAACCCAAAGAGAGTAACACATCTTTAGAATTTTGTGAGACTTATTGAATGATAGCTAAATCAAATATTTCAATAATTCAATGGATGTACTCCCAAATTAACTGTAGGATATAAAAGCATAGGGAATTTGAATTATCCAAGGAATCAAAAAAATGGATTTAGTACTTTTTATAATGAATGATCATCATAAGATACAAGAACCAAGAATGAAGAATATATGGATATTAATACCTTGATCCTTGTTAAATAAATGAATCATCCATAGTTTATTTGGTCATCTTAGGACAATAGAAAGAATCAACAATGAGGAATAATGATCATCCAGTTTTAACATTTGTTGTTTGGTCATTAATGCATAGAATCCCTTTTAATTGTGCTTAATCAATTATTGATCCCAAATCAACAAGTATGTGAGGAATACGTATTTTAACCATAGGCCTCCAAAGATCAATATGTATAAGTACAAAAGTAATAAAATATAGATCTTGGAGAATTTGACAACACATTTGTGGAATGAGGAAAGCATATGATTTAATATTACTTAGTGAATGATTAATATTAACACACATACTCATGAGTCCATTAATTAAAATTGATGCAATTTGAAATATGGGCTCATTTGTAGATATTTGGAATTCACTAAGTGGAAAAGAAGAACAAAGTTGATTAGAATTCAAGAAATGATATTGTTCTTCTAATTTAGTTAAACCAACATCCCATTCCTTAAGTACATCGATATATTCCAATGTTGATTTGTCAATTTCAAGCACATCATTAGATGGGAAAGGGATCCATGAAAGTTTATATGTACTATTAATCACCTTATTATGAAGTGTTGTATGAGGCAATATAGTTGCCTTTGGTGGATAAGGTGGAGTGCAATGTGAATGGGATAATGAATATGGTAAGAAGAATGAAGTGGATAAAGTAGATGGGAATAAGGAGGAAGGATGGAATAAAGATGGTAAGGATGGATATGGTGGAATATAAGAGAGATATACGGGTTGTTGTGAGCATGCATGATTACATTCATTGTGTATGCTAGATGGAGACGTATGTTTTGAAGAAATGTGTTGGCTTTGTAATGAAACAGAGTGACAATATATGTTACCAACATAATGCATACCTTGATCTTCTTGGGTTGGTATTTGAAATGGAGTACCAGGTACGAGGAAGAATTGTTCTCTTTCATCCTTATCATGGAAAGGTTCACAGATATCTTGTACTTCATGTATAATATGCTCTTGGTTGTTTAGGCATAGGCATTGGTCATCTTTCCTGTCGCAAATAGAACAAGCGGTTAAATTTTCATCATCAAAATCACATTTCTCTAAGAATTCATCAATGATTTGCTCATGTTCAAACATAGAGATAGAATTCTTGCATACCTGTGATAATGGAAGATCAAGATCATTTAAGATGCATTCATTAGGTAGAGAGGGTATTAAAACATCACCTTTGGTCGGTGCATTTTCCCCACCAAGTTCTTCTTTTGTTTTTAAATTTGAAGGTAGGGGTCTGGGGTCTATAGCCACCAGTGGGGTCAAGGGGCAACACCCCTTTCCTCTTGTGTTCCCTTCAAATCTTTCATTTTTGAAACATTTTTCAACCAAAATTGATGTATTTGAACAACCTTGAAAATGCATCATTTTTAACATTTTTCTTCAAAATAGCTTTTTTACCAATAGCTCACAACAAGTAATGATAATATAAAATTGAATCTAATTTATAAAGAAAATAATCAATCTAATTTCTAAGGTCTACTTGCAAAATCTAAAACAAAAATCTAAAGCAATGCATCTATATGATTTACACAATGCAAATTAAGATTAGTTACTTAAGCAAGGCTAGCAATTGCAAAAGTTTTCATCCTAACGCATTGTTCCTAACTCAATTCATCAAACTAACACACCTTTGACACCTTTCCCTGGCAGAGGTGCCAAAATGATAGGCCAACACTGGGGCAAATAATAACAAAAGAATTAATAATTTAATGATGAAGTTCGGCTGGTCTATATGTGTCAATCCGAGAGCGTAAGCTTGTGAAAGGTGTCTGAGCAGTATGCCATCAAGGGATGTCGATTATGAGATGAGGGATTATGAATGCATCTAGAACACACAAGAATAAATTTGTAGCAAACTAAAATAATTCTGGCGACAGGAACTGTCACTTCCTGGCGACAGGAACAGCAAAAATAGAAATAAACATTTAAGAAATAACAATAATAACAAATGTAGTAATTCACAAATTCAACTAATCTAGAGGAAATAATTCCAATACCAGGCATATAACTAATCTAATATAATAGTTTACTAATATGAATCTGATACTGCTATATTGATTTGTCTCTTAATATGATAGCAAATTCAAAATATGCTGGTCATTATTAATAATCTGTAATGAGAACATGATAATCTTTCTTACCCAGCTATGATATTAATCTGCCTGCAAAACTATTTATGAAAACTAATTATTGAAATGAAGGAAAATCTTATTCTATTAACAAACTCAAACAAACCAAATGTAAGCTACTGAAATCACCAGCATTCTTTAGAGTGGGCCCTTCCTCCTCAGTTTGCTGAGTGATGAAATTCAAATGGTTCTCTTAAACTGTTTCAATCATACACGGTACTATATTTCTGATCAAAGTCTTATCCCCCAGACTCTCTATCTGGGCTGCTATATATAACTGAAGGTGGTGATAATGGAATAAAATGACGTGGTCTATATTTGACCTGCAGCCAAATAGCTTACATAAACCGTGGAACAGATTATGGTTACAACATAAGATAAATTTGGGGATTAAACTGATCATTGGTTATTCCATTCTCATGATAGTGAAAAATGTATCTCAACTATGAGATATTTCTTGTCAATTTCTCACAGCAGCCACACATAAAGATTCTATGCACAACTGGAAAACTAAATAATGGAATGATCCATATAAGCCCTTCATCGTTGTCCATAAGGAAGAAAGAAATCTGTTATAACTTTTGAGAAATGGGGAAGGTGACGGTCTCAAATGAGATTCCAGCAGTAGAAATTTTATTCTGGAAGAATAATAGCTCATGTCCAAATGTGATAGGAAGTTGCAGTCCCAACTGGCAGGTGACAGGAAGTTGCAGTCCCGACTGGCAGGTGACAGGAAGTTGCAGTCCCGACTGATAGGTGACAGGAAGATCTATGCCACAAATAAACATGCTGCAATAATAAAGATTAGTAAAATGCAATCAATAATGAATTTTCCATATTTTAATCCCAAAACAATATTAAACACTACTTATTTATATTAAACTATATGCAACGTTATAATGTTAAAATGGAATGAAATAGGATAGAAATGGAATGAAGAAGTAAGTAGGAAAGTGCGTAAGATGGATTAGAATAGGGCATTAAATAGGTTATAATTGGCTCTCATCATGGATCATGAAATTGTTTTTGATTGAACGACAGACGTAAAGCCTTGATCAAGAGTTACACAAAATTTATTCATCATGGGATCACACTTTGTTGATGTGTGTCTTGGATGATAGCATATGTCAGTGGGGCCAAAATTGGCTGAGTGATAAAGGGTTTCCATCTGCAAAAATATCCAATGGTAGGCACTATTCCATGAAGAAGAGATGGAAGGATTTTAACCATTGTGGGATCATGCTTTGTTGACATGTCTCTTGATTTTAAAGTGGGTCCACAAGTTTTTAAAGTGCTAAAGACCAACAGATTTAAGAGAAGATCAATGACAGGCATGATGCCTCAAGGGAAAAGTGATCAAAGGATAATGATTGTGGGATCACGATGTGCTGACACGTGTCTCGCTCGATGAAAAGTTAAAGTTGACTTGGGTCTGATCTATGGTTTAAAATGAAATTTTTTCATTGGTCAATGGGTTCACCCAGGGTAAAAGGTATGTCTTTATTGGTTAACTTCATAATAGTTATCTGATGTGCTAGAAAAGTAAATATCGACGGCTTAGTTTTAAAATTTTGAAACCAGAGCTGCAAAGTGTTTTGTGAACATTGTAAGCACCAATTTTTCATGATGAATGGTTTAATGGTGTATTGTGTGAAGTTAATGTAGAATGTTGGAAAAGGTATAATGCAAGAAATGATAATTTCAAATGGCACATTGTCTCCAGAGCTCTCAGACAAAAGGTGATTCTCTCTACATTTTAGATATTCAGCCATTTCTAAAAGGTGGTAGGTCAATTCTACAGTATTACTTAAATTGTTTATATTTACATTTGTGGTGCCATTGGATTGAAGTTCTAAAGGGTTAAAGTATTGGTTGTATTATAATTTTATAGAAATATTATTTTCTTAGAACCCTAGTTGTTAGGATGGTACCACATAGAGAGTTTATAGGGGAAATTGATTATCAGAAGAGAGTTTTTTGTGATGATTTATTTTAGTTGTTACCTCCATCCACAAATGATGCCTCAAAAATGAAGGATATAGTTCCTAAAAACCCTAGAGAACAGATAGGGGAGGGATTATACAATAAGGGCATGTGGACTAGGAATCCCAAAGTTAAATATACTGCGTTGACCCTCTTCAGGACTACATATTCTCAAAGAAATACATGTGCGTGCACCCAATAGTAACATATGGAAATTTGATGTTCAAAAATTGGTTGTGCCCTGTGTTTTCATGGATATAGATATCCTCATGCAAGTATCAAAATGTTATGATCCAATGGTGTGAGTAGTAATGGATGTGGATGGGTGTGTTTTGATCAGTATAACTACAAATGAGATAAGATATGTGTTCTCATTGAATGATCCTTCTATGATTCTATAGGAGATAGAATTTGATAATTTTAGAAATATTTATAATGCCCAAATGGATTATTTTAGGATAGGACCCTTGAGGGATTTCTTTGGTAAGGTTGGCAGTTTGTGTATGGTTAGTCAAAGTACCCCTTAACCAATCAGATTAGATCTCTTTATTTTAAGAGAATGAGGCATGTATTAGTCATTGGCCTACATATTTGGTGAGGATGAAGAAACACATATTCCAATTCACTATATGTTCATGATGGTTCATATATTACACCCTCACCTTGTAGTTATTTTTTACTTTCCTCCTTATGTTGCTGATCTAATTCATCAAGGTTTGGTTGGGATTCAAAATTTGAAAGTTGACAGGACATTTGGATGGTACTCCATGCTGATGCACATGTTTTTATACAAGGGTGTAGAATATTTTAGTAAAACTATGGAAATAAAATAGAAAAGAGATGGTGAGTTACTTCTTGTTTGAGTTATGGAGCACTGAGTTATCATGGGACCTTTTTGATCCCAGCTTTGTCATTTTTGATAGAAATTTTGCCTCTAGGCTTAGAGCATTGTTGTTTTTGGAGAACCTAGAATTCCTACATGGTTAAATAAAGTCATTAGACCAAAACAATATGAAAATGATATCACCATAGTACACAATTGGGGTGATATCATATTGTATTTAGTGTCAATAGTTTTCAAAATTTATGGATTTAGAGAACACCTTATGTGTTTCCATATCAAGTCCCCTTGAAGGTGGGGTTAGTAGAGATTTTGAGATAGCTTGGTGGGTTACATGAGGTAGCTCTAACATGAAGGAATAGGGGAACTCTCTTTCCCACTATTACTATCACCCATCAATTTGTGATCACAAAAGGTGGCTGGGTAAATCTGAATAAGGTCTTGCAACCATATATGTTAGCTACTATTGTTTCCAAGTGTTTTGACAATGAAGGTTTTATTAATGGAATGTTTAAAGAGATACCTAGGTGTGTCTCCATGGAACATCATTTTAATTTACCTAAAGATATAATAAGGAATGAGTTCAAGTTACAAGACCAAGAAATTAAGAAAGAGAATTGGTTGGTTAATAAGAAGACCTTGGACTTTGTCCAAAATTTGATAAAATCTATGACCCGTTGCAGGCTTTCCATCCTTGGGAAAGGAAGATTGAGGCTCTAATGGAGAATTTTGAAGGAATAATGTAGGCCTTGAATGATAAAAAATATGTTGTGATCCATTTTGATCCAGCAAAGGCTAAAAGAATTCTGAGCCAACCGGAAAATGCTAGGCTTGTTCCTCGAGGAATTTACACCATACAAAAGAGGCATGGATATAATGTGGTATTTCCTGTAGAGTAGAGAAGTAGGGATGTACCATCTACTTCCAAGGGGAAGAGACCTATGGGTGACACTCCTTATGTGCATCCCTCTCCAAAGAGGCAAAAGAAAGAAGAAAAGGCCCAGGTTGGAGAAGATGTGTATTCTCAATCTCAGTCACCACTACACCTAGATGAACAAAGAGTTACTGAGCAACTGGTAAAAATGTGAAGTGTGAGATGGATTTTTGTCAAAAATGAGGAGATCCAAGAAGGGATGCCAAAGGCACCCAAAAAGGTAGATATGGACCTCAGTGTAGCTAAGTTCTAAGGAAAAGAACTAAACCCCATATTAAAACAGGCCGGTGATAGATTTTTGTCTAATGATAATTTTGATAAAGCTAGGGCATTCCTCCAATTCCTATGCAGAATGCATATTAATTAGTATAAATAGATATGTGAGAAAAAGAAAGAGGAATTCCCTGACAGGGATGTAAAGGAAATAGAAACTGAGACAAAGGGGGAACTAATGAATAAATTTGAGAAGATGACCCCTAAGGAAGGTAGGGCCATTATCCACATTATTGGAGTCATGATTCTCCCTGAATGGGATATAGTTGATGTAGTATTTTTTGATGTTATAAGGAAGTAGACCACCACTATGCACTTCACCATTGAGGAGGCACAAGAAGAAACCAAGGGGGTGGTCTTTAGTGATGACCATGCTACCCTTGTTATGCGGTCTCTCAAGAGAGAAGAGAATAGAAAAAGGAATGAGTTATACCCCACTAAGTTCTCTAGAAATCTACTATTCAAAAGCGTTGGGGATACTTCAATTGTTGAAGCTTCTAATGTAGTCTTGGAGACTGCTAAATTAAATCTCAAAGTTGCAGAGGAGGAGACAAAGGAGAAAGAGGAGCGGAGAATAAAATTTGAAACCCTCCTCAAGGCCTACAATGATTTGAAGGTAATGATAATAGAAAAGGATAAGTTGATAGCATAGATGATAGGGCCACTAGATCACAGGTCCCCACACATGTTTCTTGCTAACCAGCCTCCAAGTCCCTCTTCTTCGAGTCCAATTATTCTATTCCCTCCTTCCCAATTTCTTGATCCAAATATTGAAGCAAGAGTTAGCTGGGAAAAACAAAAATTAGAGGAGGAGAAGAAAGATTAAAAGAAGTCAGGGAGAGCCTGACTAAGGAGAGAGGCTATCATGTGAAGGCCAAGTCCATAATTGATCAAAAGTATGAGGAAAAGTTTAGAGGGACAATGCTGCAATTTTCTTAGAGCCTTGAGCCTACTGTTAGCACCCTAAAAATTTTCATGGCTCTAGCCCTTTTCTTCTGGTCTCTGCAGTTGCTTTTAGGTCTCTGGCATAAACCCTGGTTCAAATGTTTGAAAAACTAGCCATTGTATGAGAAACCCTTTGTAATGCCCTAGCCCCATTCTTTTTGTGTTACCTTTTTGGGTCACTTAAAAGTCCTAAAATGCATGTGCTTTATGTTTTTGGTCGGCCCCCATTTAAATTCTTCCTACGTTTTACCCCAGCGGCCTTTAATTTTTCCTATGGTCCTCAACGCCTAATATTTCCTTAAGCCTAAAGTTTGGCGAGTTTAATTTTCCCTAAGTCCTGCATTTTAATTTTTCCTATGTTCTGGCTTAATATTTTCTTGGGCCCAGCTTTCTGACACCATCTTGATCCAATGGTTATCACAAAAGCACAAGGGTTTTGTCAGAGGCTTGCACTTTTGCAACAGTCATTGATCCCTTTCCATGATGTAGCTTTTCTAAGTAGGTGGGTCCACTGTTAGAGGATGTTGAATTGGCAACTTTTTATTGGTCGAGGGCAATGAGTTGGATATAACATGTCAGGCGGGGCCGGTATCTCAATCAAAAGATTCATGATCAGATGGTTGGAATATAAGCACATAGAATCCTTTGAGCCTTTCAGGTCTTGTGCCAGTTGTCTGATCTTCCAGGTGGTATAATGTTCTCAGTGGGTCCTAATTGCCATGTAAGCATAGTTGGCAATCTCTTGTTGGTCCATGAGGTAATGATTTGGCATTTTTCAGTGGGACCTAGTTTCCAAATGCATTAGAGGGTCCTAATGTTTTCAGTAAATCAATGGTTGGTGTAAGTTCTTATGAGATGTGTCAGAGGTTTAAGATCTTGCACCGACCATTGATTTCATATCCTATCAGAGCGTTGTCAAGGTAGGGTAAGATTCTTCATCCAATGGTTGTCTTATGATCTAAAATAATCTTGGAGGTCTATGTGAAGATGAGACAACCATCGATCTTCTTTATTAGGGCCCATTAAAATTTTCTAAGTCCTTTTGGCCCGGTTTGGATAAGTATTTAGCAGTCCTGATAAATGTTCAAGGTTTCACTTATTCACGTAGAAAGGTAGCAGTACCTTAAATGTTTTGGTGATTTGGCGAACAAGCATTTGGGTTGTTGCTAGATGATTTGATGGAGGTAAAAAGCATTCTATGAACTAGCAAAACTCTTCATTCGCTAGTTTTCCAAATGTAGCTAAGATGAGTTAGGTTTCCTTTATTCGCTAAGTCACAGAGTTAAAGGTGGGTTAGTGTTTTCACTTTGTGAATAAGAAATGCCTTATCACATGTTCGCTAGGAGTTAACCTGAGGTATTTGGATGGGTTAAAGACATAAGGCCTATGAAATATGAGGATCCAATGGTCATGAATTAAAGTTGATCTAGATTCAAATATTGACCGCTGATATGTTGCAGGCGCCATGACTGTGACCGTTGTTGTTTAAATTCAAATTTTATGAGGATTTTAGCGACAGAAAGGACTCATTTTATTTTCTTTTGAGGCTGGATTTGATTTGTTTGGTGGTGCTTGCTATTGTAGTGTGGTCTAGGGTGTTCCATGATCATTTGCAGGGGTCTGTACTCTGTGGTTTTGTGCTTAAGATGTGTTTGCAGGTGGCTGATTTGACTGGTTTTCATGGCAATTCCTTGTTGTTTTGTACTATTCTCATAGATTTTGATGATTGAAAATCTATTTGAGATTCATTTTCTCTGGGTTGCCTATGTTTCTTCCCCTACAATAACTTTTGATGTAATTTTTGATTGGTTGGGTAGTTGAAACCCTAACCCTATTCACCCAAAGCTTGATGCATCCTCTTTGAGGATTCCAAGGTGACTAGGGGTATAAGTAGTTAATTTTTTGATAGAGAAAGGGTTCAGTCCTGAGGTTCTATTTTGAATTTTAGTCAGTTCCAATGGTTATGATTGTATGAACATTTGAGGAATGAGGAGTTGGATTTTGGGTCTTTTTCCTATCTTTGTTTGCTTTGATTGTATATTGATCCTGAATATGTTAATGAGAATGCTATTGAGTTCCAATCTTGCATTTGTGTATGTCTTCTTGTTTTGGTTCTGAGCTCATATATGTTAGTGTCACAAAGTGTATTATCATATGGTAAACAAAGAGTATTGTGAAGTCATCTCTAAGTTCCTAAAAAAGTTAGGATTAAAGTCTTTTAGGTGAGTTCAGTGAGTTTACAACCAAATAAGAATCTAATGTCCTTGTGTTTGAGGGAGAGGGGTAATAGGCAAAGCACTTATCCTGAGCCCAAGAGTGTTTGATTTAAGATCTTTAGCTGATGTATGTAATTGGGTCACTCTTTGCCCTAGGTTAAGGCACTGGTCCATTCTCTGGAGGCATTTCCTTGTCATCAACCACACACACCCAAATTTAAATGATAATATCTTTTAGTCAGTTAGTAAAGGACATAGTTATATATTGTTTTGAGACTCCTTTGGAGAAGTGAGTCAAGGGTACACCCACCTAAGCATTAAGGCTCAAAGTGTAGGAGGATCTCATTGTTGATCCTTGTTAATTGGCCCTCTTCCTTGTAGACTTTGGAGTGGTGATAGAGTCAAAGTTATATTAAAGTTATCCATCAAAGTATAAATCTACAAGTTGAAGATCAAAGGGAACTCCCAACACCTAAAATTTTGTTTAATGATGTGAAGAGGTTGGATGTTGTCCTAAGTTCCTTGTCAAAGGAAAAGGCTGCTCTAAAACCAATTTTGGATAAATGGATAGAGAGGCATCCAAATTTAAAATTATTTTATTTTTTATCAAGGGTTAAGATAATCCTAACCTAACAATAAATCCATTGCATAAGTTTGTAAAAGGTTTGGTGGAGTATCAGATTGTAAGGGATAATCTAGAGAGAAAGTCCAATTTTTTTAAGAAAGAATTGACTAATGCCAATATTGAGCTAGTTCTGAGTATTTTTAAAAGGAATGGCAAGTTGAAGGAGTTGGTAAAATGGGACAAGAGAGTTAGATGATGAATTATCAATAAGGATGAATAGTATTCTAACTCTGGAAACACTCTTTTCTTTGTCCAAATAGTTGAAGTGATAGAAGGTGATAGATCTTAGTTTGAGTACATAAAGAAGGAGATCAAATAGATGGAGAATAAATGGCAGGAGTTATCAAGAAGAAAGGTTGAGATTATTGGTTTCTCATTCCCAACTGAAGAAGTATTCAATGCTTGGTGGTACCAATACATCCCCCATGTTGAGAAAGAGAGTATGCCACCTACTTCTTGAAGGGAGAAAAGGCTAGTTTTTCAAAGTTTTGGTGGGCAAGAATTAGGTTGCATTTATTGCAGAAATATTTTCAAAGATGAGGAAAATCAGATCAATTGAATGGCTCAAGGAAATAATTGAAGACTCAAAGGGAGGTGACTAATTTGTCTAAGATATCTATGAAAGTCTCAAGGATCATATTTTGGGTAATTTATTGTAAATCCTACGTGGTTGTTGAAAATATTTTAGGTTAAGTTTTTGTTTTCCCTAAATGATCAGAGGCTTGTTAAAATCCTTGTATATAAAAGGATTTTTCATGATCATTTAGAGGTATTGAGAATTAGGTGTTGATAGAGCATATTTTTTAAACCCTAGTCTCAGTCGAGGTTGTAAAATTTTGTATCAATTTTTTTGTTAATGGAAGGTAGAAAGTTGCAGGTCTTTGCTATTATTTGCAAGCTTGTATTATGAAGTATAAATTATATACAAAGAAAGGATTCGTCATACTTAATACAAATATCTATTTCTTATCTCTCCTCTATGTCAAATCTTATGAATTTTGAACTTTCCAGTTCATTGCATAATTGTTTATGTGTGTATTTTCATTCCTGAGTTTTGATCAAGGATTAGATTAAATATTATTCTAGGTGGGGTACAAGTTCATCTTGGTCTGCATAAGGATATTTTGCAAGTAGTGAGGGTTTTGGGTGGATGTATTTATGGCTATGAATCTATGATTTCTTCTAGTCTTTGTATTCTATTTACTTTAGACTCTATTTCCCAATGGATAAGGCACTGGTCTGAGTAAGTATATCTCATATTGACATATATTGATCAAGGTTTCTATAATCTACAAATTTAAAGAAAAACCAGTTGAATATTTTTAAGTTTATGGTTGAGAAGTTGATTGTTCTTCCATAACAATGGAGATTCAATGAATGTTTGGTTATCATTTAGTACTTTCTTGTTATCTATCTATTATTTGAATCTAGTCTTGGTGTTGTAGAGGTTTTATATTCACTAGATTAGGTGCACCCATCTTGGTTTTGCAGAGCTAGAAGTACTAAGGGTAGTCTTGTCCCTATAGTTGGTCCAGTTACCTTATGATCCTTAAAATAATTTGGAATTAACCACTCCTAAAATCAATCTGAAGGTATATTGGCAGCCTAAGAGTGTAAGTCATTTTGAAACACCAACAGGATATAAATATGCTTCACATAAGAAAATAAATGATCTTATTTTGACACTGTATCTGTCGATTTAGATCATACATGTTCAGTCTTTCCTCTACTTGGTTGTTGAATATTTCTCTCTTTCACTCTTTGTGACTGTGATCCTTCTCAGAAGACTCTTCTCTTCTACTCTGCTCACTCTCCACTCTTGATTTTCAACATTACATCTTCAAGTGCATGATGACCTCAAAATGCTCATAGAAAATAAATCTAACTCTAGTTCATCTAAAAAAGAGAAATCTAGTTTGTCTGAAAAATGCTCCGCATAATCTAGATCAGATTATAAAGCACTAAACGGTAAGTATGCAATGGAGTACAAACCGGTGTGCAACCTATTATTCATTTTCATCCTATGGTGTCTATCGAGACTGATTGGACAAGATCCGACTAGTATAAACATGATTGGTTAAGGTATATTGTTCACTTAGTCATTCTATCAGTTCACCACTATTGTTCTATCATGAGTACCGGTGCATTTGATGTTTTCCAATGATGACAACTAAGCTTTATGTCAATAGTAACATTACCATAAATGATATAATATAATCCACAAGTTAAACCTCCATGGTGATACAAAGATCATTTCTATGAATATCATCAGCATAAGGCTCACAAGACTAATAGTTGCAATCGACTTCGACATGTGATACAAGATCTTATCGATAATGGTAAAATAGTAGTCGATGGACATACTCCTAGTAACTATGATCATGGGATTTTCAATTATCCCTTCCCTAAGCATGAAAAGAGTAAAGATAAAGGAAACTCCCCTCAATCAAGTCACTGTGTGAATTTTACCATTGCTAAATAAGATTGTCATAAATAATATGTCATGCCCATAATTCTACGAGAAAAATGCACCAACAATTTTTTTTAAAGAGTTATTTTAATATTTGTTTAAAGGTTAACGGTTTCAAACTTTTGATATGAATAGAATTATTAAAAGTATAAAATATTTAAAGTGTGATAGATGGTTATCACGCTACACACAAGAGTGGTAATCTTTGCATTCGTTCGAGGGGAAAATATGGCGAGGGGTTATCATACCCACCAAGATCCCTCTTGTGTTGATGATGGGACCAAGATAACATTACGATAATAATTTTAGCAAGGTTATACAAATAAGATAGTTTCTCTTAAAATTTGAGTTCATCTTACTATAATTCAATTAATAATTTATCAAAGTTTTCTTCTTGGTGATAGAATTATTTTGAATATTTTAATTATCATATTAATTCAATTTACTAAATTTAAAACCTCCAATTAAAAATCTTCACAATATAATGTCGCAAAGAGGCCCATTTAATTACAATAATTTGCATAGCTATTGATAATTAGACTAAAATAATTTACATTTATAAAAGTAATTATTACTCTATCTAAGCTTTCCATTCTAATCAAAAGATCAATTAATAAAATATAATTAACTGCTTAGCAAGAAAAAATAAAAATTATTTGATAATTTAAATCTACTTCCCAAGGAAACTATCAATTAAAAATCTTTTCTTAAAGGAGCATCCACAAAAAATAAAAATGTACATGGAAAAATGTTTCTCCCACAATAAATTTAAATCCTCTTAGAGGAAAAATAATTATCTTGTTGAAGATATAAGATTATTCTTTTCCCACCAAAAGTCAAATAAACAACATCACAAGTTAATTTAATTACTTGACACAAAAGAAGAAAAGAAAAGGGGTAAATGAAATTTAAAATAAATAAGGGGGAGGTCAAAGTGGGTTGACCCATTTGCCCTAACCCTAATTTGAATTTAGGGTTAGGGTATATTTGGTAAAACCCCAAAAGTTTCTATTTTCTCCCATTTTTATCTCAAACTCTCCCCTTTCATACCCTAAGTGGGTAGGGCTTGTTTTTTTTGTGTTTCTTGTTTGCAGGTAGCTTGTGGAAGCCATTAATGGAGTTTTCATTTTTTATCCAAGCTTCTATGTACATTGCATTTATAAACTTGAATACATATTGTATTTATTTTTATAAACACAATATTACATATACAAGGTTATCTGGGTCGGACAAGAGCAGTTGTCCATTTTTCTAAGGGAGGTATTCGGATACCTTTTCTCATTACCCAACTGGGTTTTCATTTTTTTTGTTTATCACATTTGATTGGGCTTAACCTCTGTTATATATTTTTTTCCTTTTAAAAAAAATGATTAAAAGAATACGGGGAGTGGCAGTCGAATCTCTACCCCCAAACCCCAACCACATTCATGGTGGCCCATGCCACTGTTGTGGCTATGTCGTAGAGTGTGGCCAAGGCCACAGACTGTGGCATGACCATAGACATCGTCAAAGCCACAAACTATGGTTGTGCCACAGGACATGGCCGAAGCCACGGACTGTGGCACGACGACAGACATGGCCAAAGCCACAGACTATGGTCATGTCATAGGATGTGGTCAAAGCCACGGATAGTGGCACGTCCACAGGTGTGGCCGAAGCCATGGGCTATGGCCGCCACTACCTAGCCCTCCTGTGTGGGGGTTAGGGTTAGGGCACGTAGCCCTAAAAAATAATTAACAGATTTTTTAAAAAATTTGTTCATAAGAAAAAAGATATTCTTTTTAATTTATTTAAAAGAAATAAACAGTAACAAAAACAAAATAAAATATACATATTTTTAAAAACACTTAATCCCCCTTTTTTTTAAATATATAAATATGTTTGAAATTTTCTTTTTATAGAAAGAAATTACATCTACTAGTACTCAATAACAATTTTTTTTTTGCAAACAGAAAAATAATTTTTTTTTTAATGGACTAAATTAATCTTTTGTTTGAAAATAACATGGTATCCTTAATCATGGGCTGCAAATATAAAGGTCTATTTATTTTTTTGTATAGATAGATAAATATTTCAAATGTGCATTCAACTAAAACAAAACTATTTATATATTTTTTTTAAAACAGAATGATCTATTTTTTTTGACAAAATCTAGTTGACTTCACATTATGTAAATTGTAAAAATGAAAATGAGAAAGTTTGTGCATTTTTTTTGTATGTAAATTTGTAAGAAACAATATAGATGGACA
Organism: Chamaecyparis obtusa; assembly: GCA_027943335.1. NCBI lineage: Eukaryota > Viridiplantae > Streptophyta > Pinopsida > Cupressales > Cupressaceae > Chamaecyparis > Chamaecyparis obtusa. Next base: position 1,063,890 of record BSBK01002215.1, on the reverse strand, counting down.
AATATAAATTTATACACAGCTATACAAATATTCTCAAAGAGAAACACACTTTAATGCAATAACTTTTTAGAATAATAGGCTAAAATTTTACATCTAAACACATAAATCTAAAACTGTAAAACAAGATACATAATATTATTGCACATAATAGCCTATTGCTTTAGTTAGAGAAAGAGATTTTTTATTTTTTTTTATGCTAGCATAATGAAATACTCTAAAAATTTCAACCTAAATTTTAAGGATTCATATGTGGGTACACTTACTAGAATCACTTTCAAGAGCTAAACTTCAAACATCAAATGGAGATGTATTATTTTTTAAAAGAAATAAGTCTGTCATACATTAGAGACATAAAGATAATATCATAATTTTTTTTGCAATTATTTTCAGATTACAAGCAAACTAAGACAGTGATTCTTTAAGTAGTAAAATACATTTTTTTTGATAAAACATAGAGTAGATTTCTAAGTACAACATACTCCATTTTACAAATGGATCCTACAATGATAAGGAAAATACACAAAAAGCTTCCACTCTTTCAGATGATCCTAAACTTCCTCATAAGCCATAAACTTCAAACTTGGTAAAGCCTTCAACTCTACATCCTTGCAAACCTACAATAAAACATATATAGAGCTTGACCATGGGAAGCTCGCCTCCCAACTAAGGCCTCTAGGAGGCTACCCCCAAGCTAGGGGAACCAAAACATAGACAACAAAAATATCCAACTACTTATTCAAACAACAACAAAATAGAAACATGCTATACACATGAAAACTCCCAACCAAGAATATGAACAAAGGGTCTCACATTGACCCTATTCTTGGGGTGAAGGTGGACTAAGTACCATTGGGGAGAAATATCATTTGAAAACAATGGAGACAAGCCCACACATGGCTTTCCCAAAACTCATATCAACTACTTTCCCAAAATCCCAACAAAATCCTTATGACCCCCATGGCATCAAGCCAAAACCTACTTCCTTATGGCCCCCAATATAACAAGAAATGAAATGGCTACATGGAGCCCATACATCCATTCTTTTTCCTTCTCCTTTCCAAGGAGAGACTCTAAACCCATGGCTGTCCAAAGAAGACCCTTCACCCCCAAGGCTACTGTTCCCCCCATGGGTGAGTGTGGCCTTGAGACTCCCAACAAAACATCACCAAAATAAGAGAACTAAATCACAAACCTTCACATTTACAACAAAACATAACTTGCACCAAAACAAGCACAATATTTTCATATGAAACTACTAACATATAAGAAGAATAAGAATCTCAACAACAAGAAACATGAAGAACACAAAATACCATATTTCTCACATACAAAATTGAATCTACATAAGATTTCAAGGTGGAGCCACCAACCTAAGTCCAAGAAATAATGGTGAGTGTTGAAGATGAGATCCCTTTTGACCAAGATTTCTCCTATCAAAGCTCCTCCAAATTCATCTAGTCTCTAAGTTAGAGAGTGGGTGTTCAAACTCTCCCAAAAGAAGAGTCCCCTATAAAAAGGATTCCACACATCTTCCCACAAATCCCTTGGGATAAGGTTTCCTTCCCATTGGCTGGTTCTCCCTAAGCCCCTTAAAAGATTACTAAAAATGGCCTCTTACAAAGGTAAGCTAAAAAGGTGGGTATAGGACTAACATACTAGTGGATGGTGTTCTTACCAAAACTTGGTCCCAAAAGTTGATTTTCGGCCATCTAGAAAATCCAACTTTTGGATGGGTCTTTTGGTCAACTATGGGTTTTTCTATGGTTAAAAATGACCCTTACCCATAGGTATACCAAGTGGGCTATCCAAAAATGGCATAAACACTCCCCTAAGAACCTTTTCAACCTCCCAAATACTCATGACAAGTTCAAATTCGAAATCCATGAAATGACACTACCTTAAGCTCCCTAACCAAGGGATTCACATGGGGATCCTAAAGGGTACTATCATATGTTGATGGGATCCAATCCTCAAGTGGAAATCTCATGGCCATAAGTACACTTACAAGTGTCAAGTGACACAACACAAATTACACATCACAAGCCATGTGGCATATCCACTAGAGAAATACATAACAATTTACAAAAACATTTAAACATATTAATTCAATGCACACACATGCTCATTACATTTACAAATAAAACACAATACAATGAGGTTTTGTCTCTTATTAGATGCAACCTTGGCTAACTAAATTAACATGTGTCTATGCTTTGGTTCCTAGATATCAACCATGGTCTAATTCTCTTCAAACTAAAGTCCAACATCAGTAGTCCAAGGAAATATAAATTCATAACATACATGATCAAAACAAATTCATTTTCAATGTTCCTAAACAAGTCATAAATCACATTACTTTCTAATTCATTTATGGCACATATATAACTCATTAGGTAATAAAACAATTTCATCATTTAATTAAGCTCATAACATCATCATTGCATCAATAATTCATTGCATAATTAAATATCATCATGACATCATAACATTCATCAAAACTGAATTAATCACACATGTAGAACCATAATGATATCATAGTAATCATCAAAATAAACATGACATAATGTGCATCTAGCCTCTATGGTGATAAAATCGATAATATAAAGTGTCTGAAAAACCATAATGCATCAAAATACAATATCAAATAAGTCTATCTCAAATGCAGAAACTGAAAAGCTATGACAGGCTCAGGGTGAGGCCTCACATAATATCATTGGGGTTGACAATCATGTGAACACTTTTATTATAAAAGGAAAAGAAATTGATTAAAATATTACTACCCAAAAAGACATAATTACCCTTAAAGGTCCTACTCCTAAATCCCCTGCATCAACTTCATGATACAATCACATAGAGAATTTAGGGAAAACACTAGTGTAAATTTTCATACTTGAACTTTTAATCCTATCTCATGAACACAAAGATATCCTTGAAAAATCACTTGCTACTATTATTGTACCTATTGACCTACATGTGGAACAATTTCAAGCTATGGTGAGACATATCACTTCCCCTCATACTCTCAATTTTACCAAAAATGATGACTCATCTATCCACCAACCCCATAATGCACCTTTACACATTAAAACCTTTTTAAATAAAGTTAAAATCTAAGAAGTCTTCATAGACAGAGTAGTGGCTTTAAACATTTTTACTATGAAATTAATGACAAAATTAGGCTTCTATGAAAGTGTAGTAGATCCAAAAAATAAAATCACTATAAAGGCATATGATGAAGAAGAACGTTTATCCAACATGTCTATCACATTGGCAATTAGAATTGGATGTATGGTAAAGGATGTGGTTTGTGAAGTTCTATCCCTACATTTAACTTATAATATACTCCTTGGAATACCATAGATCCATGCAATACAAGAAATTCCTTCTACATACCATCAATACATCAAATTTCCACATGATAGTGTTGAGTTAACCATACTAGGAGATCCAAATCCTTTTATGTATTGTGATAATTTGAATCCTAAGACTCAATTTGGTGTAGGAAAAACAAGGAAGATCCAATTAAGGACTGTCCAAACTTGCAGTGAAACACCAACAATGTAGAATAACACAACAAGACAATGTTTCAATAGAATTTTCATTAACATTCCCGGTTGTAAGGCCTTCTAAGTTAGGGCCAAATACAATCACAAAGTATTTATGCAATGTACTAGCTAGTCCAGCTCTGAAACAAATCAGCAACTGATGGAAACCCTAAGGAAGATCTAAACTTGAGCTCGCAAGCCTCTAAGCAATCTCCTTGTCTCCAAATATGCAAGCCACTAGCTCTGCTAATACAATTATCAGATAACAATCTAATCTTCAAGATCTCACAGGATCCAAATCTATCATTCTATTTTCTACTTACTTCCACTAACTTCACTGACTAACTCCTGAACATCTACCCAAACACTCCTTAAATACATTTCCTACGAAGTGTTGTATCCAGCCCTATGGAGATATCTATGCTTACCTAGGGGATAATATCTTACCACCTAACCTTTTCTAATAACTCTCATTAAAAATTTATATGTTGAGCTTCCTACTATGTCATTCTAGATGATACCTTATACCCTTGATGTTTTGATTCTACCTTACTTAGATGTCTTGAGAGAGATGATACCACACTACCTGACAAGAAGCACATAAGGGTATATGTGGGACACACTCTATCCTCCTACCTTAGCTAAGAAATTTTTTTTTACTAGTTATTATTGGCCTAATATTAAAAATGATGCCTATCAATTTGTTCAAAAATAAAACCAATGTCGAATACATGGAGACCTGATACATGCACCTACTCATGAACTACAACCACTTACTACTCCTTGGCCCTCTCTTTTTTGAGGATTAGAGCTCATAGGCCAAATTTATCCACCTTCTTGCAATGGCCATAAATACATTATCACTACAACTAAATATTTCACAAAATGGATTGAAGTTGTTCCATTAATAAATATCACTTCAAAACAAATATCTACATTTATCCTCAACTATATCATTTGTCAATATGGTGTTCCCTATTCCATTAACATAGATAATAGTAATTCCTTAAAAAATCAAGGCATTCATGAACTTTGTGAGAAATTACAAATACAACACCATTTCTCTTCAATATACTATCCTCGGGGTAACGGCCAAGCTAAGGCCTCTAATGAAACTATCTTGAAAATTCTAAAAAAAGATAGTCAATGAAGCTAGTCATGATTGGCATATCCAATTGAACCTTTCATTGGGTTCTTATTGAATGAGTGTCTGTACTCCCACTGGTGACATTCCATATGCCCTAGTTTATGATTTTAAAGCTATCCTACCAATTGCAATCGACTTACCATCTTTACTAATCTCTTTGTGTAATCTAATCAATGGTGAAGACTACAAGGTCTCTCACTTGCATAAATTACAGATGCTTGATGAACACAAATAAATTGCATTTAACCACCTCAATACATACCAACATTGAATGTGTAGAAGTTACAATCATAAATTTAGATCAAGAACACTTGAAATTGGTGATCTTGTCCTTAAGGAAAACCCAAAAAATCAACAAGATGAAATGAAAATGGAAAAGTTTGAAACCAGTTGGATAGGTTCATTTATCATTACCACTGCATATCAATCAAGTGCATACTAGTTGGCTACTACTGAGGGTGAACCTCTTGTAAACCCCATCAATAGCATTCACCTTTGCAAATTTTATACTTGATCATTTTAGGGAGTATCTTTTTGAAAGTCCTAAAAAAATCATAAAAAAAGTCTTGGAAAAATATAAAAAGTAATAATTAAAATAAATAAATAAATAAAGGAAACATAAAAAACAATAACAGTTTCATCCTCAAGTGAAAAACACTTTGGTGGCTCCTTAGATAGCTACCATGGTGAAAATAGGGCAGTCAATGCCATGTGTAATGACTTTGCTCCTGCTTCTATCAAGTTATACTTGATTTTTCCATCCCACTTTCATTTTCCTTTCACTTCATAATTACTTTTCCACCTTCTGGCTTATATATAGATAATTTCATCTTGCTTTCTTTTCTGGACACATTATCCTTACTTATTACACTAGTCATATCTTCACTGTGGCAATCTCCTTGACTATAGCACTAGATTGGGATATTTGGCATCTCATGATCAGAGGAACTATCACTTTTTGTATGTCTTTTCTCTCACCAAACATAATAAAGTTCAAATTGCACCATCAACCATATTACTCCACCTTGCTCCACAATAAAACATTCAATTCATGGATGGATTACACCTTAGACAAACATGCATCTTTTGACTTCAACAAAATCATGACAACACAATACTAAGATTGAGAAAACATAACAATATCCTATCAATATATCAAACCAATAATATCATGTGAGAAAGATCATTTTCGCATGAAAGATGATGATTGTTTGTTTTCTTTGGATATTCTAATTGTTTCTGATTTTATCTTTGGTGACATGTCATTTAGATTTTCAAGAATGTCTTTGACTATAGATTTTATCTCCAAAGTGCCTTTGTTTAAAAATGCGCGGATGGGGCATGTTCACTTTCTTGATGCTTGTGGATTGTTCCTTAGTGATATGATTACTCATCTTAGGACATGATTATCTAAGATCATCGAGAACATATGGGTTGTTGGAAATCTATTATGGGAAAGTGAGATACTGAGAGGGGGGATGAATCAAATATCTACTATTAACTCCATTTTGACATAAATTCACTTGCATAACATAAACATCAAATTCAATATTGAAATAGATCTAACATTCTAATCTTCATCCTTGAAATTGAAACATAACATAAATATTTTGGCTACCTAGAAACCCTTGAAAGGTAAAACTGGGGTGGTGATGACACCCACAAATCTTCACTACTGTAGTATTAAAGTTTTCCTATTAGGGCTACAAATTTTGACCATAACCTGATGATCTACCCTATGAGGGGTCTACCCTACTCAGAGATTAAAGACTTACAAAATATACCTTAGTAAAAGGATCTAAACTTACAACAAAATAAGAACTTGGTTAACAGATTTAGGTAGGCCTGTTAGGACCACTCTATTAAGAGATTTACCCTGATTCACCTATTATAATGTTTTAGTACCTGATCCTTCAGTTTTCACTCTGATGATGATAACAAATCTTCTCCTTTCAATGCTTATTTGATCTCCTCAATCAGATATATCTCTGGTATGTCCTTTACTACCTTTCTCGGTCACTTTTACTGATCTTTGCCTATATCAAAATACTTCTCTATTCTATATATGAGATCCTTCATACTCTTCCCATACTCTCTTTTAGTCATACATTTTTTTTGGATTCAAATCTCATCTTATATAGATAACAAAATATCCTCCTAGATCAGGATCAACAATCTAGATTCTCTATGTATTCTACTTAAGCATTCTCTAAATCTGATAGGCTACATAGATTACATAGGAATCAATGTTTAAAAATCTAAGGCATAATCACCTCTATAATTCCCTCAACAAACATAAAATATTATGTATATGTCATCCAAAAAAATTTACCTAAGTGTTTGTGCCATTTCAAACACATATGTCAAATATGTCTTGCTTGGCATATGAAGTCTTTGACACTCGGCATTAACTTTCCTTCTTATACCGATGCTCAGCAATGATATATCTACACAACTTAGCATAATGTTCTTAGCTATTACTAAAGTACTCAATGACCTCTGACTTGTTCGATAGTAAATACTGCTTGGTAATTATACAGGATAAAAATCTAGATATAACTTGGCCTTTACTAGATGGCTCAGTAGCAGTGATGACTGACCAACATTGCCTAGAAAATGACTAAGTATAAGACACTAATAGATAGTAAAACTTAGGGATCAACAATCTTCCCCTTTGACATTAGTGGCAAAAACACTTTGTCATGACATTTACATTACATTACATGAGTACTTATTAATAAGAAAACTCCCCCTAAAACTTGACTCGGTCTTCAAAAGATTCTACACATACATATACATAAGACTCTTTTTGACATACAACTGAATATATATACATATTACAAAATAGTATTTTGTACCATGATATACATCCTTTCCTATATTTCTCTATCTGTAGCATATCTATTATTTTTGCATTCTGTCATTTCCCATGTTTCTACGTTGAACTATCATGGCATTCATTTCCCCCTTGTTTTTGTCACTTGAAGTTGCTGGGGTGTAGGGGTTTTAAAATATTTATCCAAAAATGGTTTATGGAGATGCATTATCATACCTAATGCATTGTCCCATCTAGATCTTACAAACTCCAAAACCTATGACTTAATTTCTAGTTGGGCAGCTAGATCCACTAGGCTCTCGACCATAGAAAGATGAGGGTCTCTCTATAGTGATTCCTTTATTGTGGCTAATTCCTTCTGAATAACCTCAAGATGATGTTTCATCATCATTTGTATTGAAATTATCCTTTCCCTTATTTTTCCATCATTAGCCATCAACTCGGCTAATCTTCCTTGTGCATGCAGCAATCTAGTGAAGTGGATGGAGCTGGAACTTGCATCCATACTCAGTGAATGACCAATAGACTTTAAGTCTAATTGTAGTTTATCAATCAAATCCTGATTATCCTTAGTGAAATATTCAACATTACATAACTTCTTGTATAGAGAATGAGCATCCTACACAACTTCCTCTAAGTTTGTCACTAAGGCAGAAAGTTCTACCTATTTCATTGAAATGTCAGTGGAAACTTTTTCTAGTACCTTGGTCTCAGACTTTCTCTCAGACCACTGCATAAGTTTATAATTTGACTCATTGTCATCACTATTCACCTTCTTAACAATTTGTACTAGTTTATCCAAGATAGGTGCTGACTCATTCACATCATCCATTTCAAAAGCTTCAATAAAGATACCTTTAATTTCATGTAAGAATTGCTTATGGTGATGCTCTCTTCTTAGCTCTTCTTGTTTTCTCTTCCTATTTAAGAGATCTTTCAATATTTGCATTTTATCACATGTTAAGTTATTAGTGTCCCACTTAGTAATCACTATAACTTTATCAAGTTTAGCCTATGTTCCAAGAGATTTCTCCTTCTTCTTCTATGATTTCTTCCTTCGTGTATTCACACTTAGCAACTGTATAAGAGATCTTGTGGCATCTTGCTCCTTAGGCTCTGGTTTTTCCTTTTCTATCTCTTCTTCACTCTTTTCCTTTTCCTCCACATGAGGACTTGTTACAACTAATGCAAAATTATTTTCTTTCTCTTTAAGACTCTCATTAGCTTATTCTTTCTTTTCCTCCTCAACAAGTGTATTCTTAGGTGTGAGTGTTGACTTGTCTTGTTTCTCAGCACTGGTACTCTATGAGGCTTGATGTTCAACTGTGTCCAAAGTTGATGTACTCTCAATCCTTGGTTAATATTGTACTTGAATTAGTACTAGATTGGTGTGTTATCACTATCTAATTTTCCAGCTTTATGCTAACATTTTTAAAAATGATCTAGTTTAGAGACCTGATGGTTAGGTTTTATGGTGAAAACCCTAGTTTTGATGGAAGCCCTAGATTGGTCTCAAGCCTTGTTATAATTTTGCATTACCTTTTCAGCTCACTAATTCTCCAAAATATGCATGTGCTAATTTTCAACCCCTTTAACCCATCACTTTACATGTTATATCATTAGGTTATTAGATGGGGTACCTTTTAGTTTTTTCTTTCAGAGCCTAGGTTTCTGATTAAATTTTCAATTTGTATCAAACCCCTTTAAATGTGTGGTTGTCGTTAAACCACAAGACTGTCTGTTGTTAGAATGTTTGAAAAGTGCTTTAGCAACAAAGCACCACCTATCTAAGTGGGCCCATCTGGTAAAGGGGTGTGTTGACAATTAAATAATAGATCAGATCAATAGTTGTTGCTATACTGTTTGACCAAGATGATAGCCTTTTAAGCATTACACTTTAGTGACAAGCATCTGATAAAACTTCTCACTGACGGTGGAAGGTTCTGACTTGTCAGTCTCCATGGCATTTCTCTTGGGTTGACATCTATCTTTAGTGATGTAGCAGCTGTGGGGTCACACTTTTCAAAGGTTAAAGCTCAAATTAATCTGATAGCTATCGCTATATCATTGAAGAAAGATGTCAAAAATTTAAGCTTGGGCTTTAGTGACAACCATTAGATTCTCTTAAAGGAAGAAGATTTGTAGTGGGCCCTAAAGGTGCCAGGTCATATCGATGTATTTTTTTTCTATTGGCTACTAAGGTTATGATGTAGCAGTTGACAGGATGATCGGAACCAAGGAAGAAAAGTCAAAGGTCCCACCTGTTGGTTCTTCACGATGTGGAAATTTTTGATTCAACAAAAAGATAAATGAGGTGTCATAGTGGGGCCTACTTTCTTAGAGGGTTAAGGAACAACAAGATCAATGACTATCATTGTACCACTAGTGTAAGATGCATGATATTTAAGCTCAATGCTTTAGCGATAGCTGTTGATCTTGTTTGATCACTGGAACTAAAGTGGGTCCTTCTGTTGATGACTTGGTTATTTTTAATTGGCTAAAAGGCAATGATGACATGTAAGGTTTCAGTTTTCTTAACATTGAGAGAGGTGGGGTCTTCTGCCTACTGACCTGTTTGACTTGGCACTTTATGATTTGATAGGGGTTTGTAAGGAAAACTATGGGGCCAAGATTTTATTGAAATATGGCAATCGTCCAATTAAGTGGCATCAACGGTTGTCGTTATATCTTGATTTAGTTTTTCTAATAGTTTTGGGTTAGTGCTTTAGTGACAAGGTGACACCTATCCACTCTGAGCAAAGTGAAGGTAAGTTGTATTTTTTTCCCACATGATTAAATTGAAATGTTCTCATTGGTTGAGAACTCATTTGGAAAAAAGTGAAAAAGGGGTTGCGTGGTTTTGTTTGCTGATTGTCCAATGTGCTGAAAGAAAATAAAATCAATGGCTTGAATTCAAATTTGCTACTCTATGACATTGTTAACACCCTATAAATGCTAAGGCCACCAAATTTTAGTAATTGTAAAATAAATGTGCTACATGCGAATGGATTGTAAGCAGTTGGCAACACTATATATCAAAGTCAAATCATTATTTCTTTTCACCGCTCTCATAAGCTTTTCTGGCGAACTAGATTTTCCTCAAGGAGAATTTTCAAATGAAGAACTTGTAAGCACCTAGTAGGTCTCTTTTTGAGTTTAAAATTTTCTTAAAGTCTATGAAGGAGTTGCAAGGAAAATTGTGTTGCCAGCTGAAAGTATTTAGGGTTCTCCTCAAATTTTTATATATTATTCTAAGAAAGCCCTAATATAAAAATGCCGCCAAAGAGAGCACTATCTGGGAAGACAAAATACAAAGAAAAAGGTGTCTTTGAGGATTTAATGCAATTACTACCTCATTCAGATAATGGGGCAGCTAGATTAAAGGAGCTAGTTCTGAGAAACCCTATGGATTCTATTGCAGACGGACTCCATGATAGAGGGAATTGGATGAGAGATGCTAGGGTGGGTAAAGATCATAATGGCCTGATTTTATTTAGATCAATGTACTCATAGAGAAATTCCTATGCCCCCCTTAGTAATGTTTGGTAGTTTGATATAGGGAAGTTGGTGGTTCTTGGAGTATTCATGGATGCAGAGTTGTTAATCCAAATTGCCAAATGATATGATCCTGTGACAAAATGTGTCAAGGACATAAATGGGAAAGACCTAATCAGCATCACAACTGATGAGATTAGGGAGGTTTTTTCACTGAATGACCCTTTTGTGGGGTTATAGAAGATTGATTTCACAGATTTTACAGAGATATATGAAGCACAGAGGGATTATATGAGAGCAGGACCTCTAAGGGAATTTTTGGTGGAAATTGGATCCATGTGTGTCATTAGTCCAAGCACACTAGAGCCTTTTAGGCTGGATTTGTTCAGTAAGAGAGCACAGGAGGTCTATAAGTCATTAACTTTGATTCTAGGGCATGATGAAGCAACTCATATGCCAATACCGTACATGTTTATGGTGGTACAATCAGTCCACCTCCAATTAGAGCTCATTTTTCATTTTGCATCTCATTTGGCTAATCTTATTCATGAAGGATTGATGGGAATCAAGAACATGAAGGTTAGTAGGACTTTTGGATGGTATTCAATGCTTATGCATATGTTCTTATACAAGGGTGAGAATTTCTTTAGCTCGACAGTCAACATTATGAAGGAGAGATATGGAGAAACCCTTCCAGTTCAACTATGGACCACAACTCTGTCATGGGATAGAATTGATGCTAGTTACATTGCTTTTGACAAGGATTTTTCATCAAGGCTCAAAGCTCTGTTATTTTTTGATAATCCTAGAGTCCCAAGGGAGTTATTAAGGTTGATTAGACCAAAGGAATATTGTCAGGACATTACTATTGTCCATAATTTTGGGGATATCATCTTGTATCCTTTTTCTATAGTGTTTAGGGTTTATGGTTGCAGAAATGCACCATACATTTTTCCTTATCAGGTCCCCTTGAAGATAGGGTATGCTGAAATATTAAGACAGATTGGTGACTTGTAGGAGACCACTCTCACTAGTAAGGGAAGGGGAATTTTCTTCCCAGACATAACTATAGTACATCAGTATGTTCTTACTAAGGGAGGTTGGGTCCATTTGAATAAAGTTCTACAACCCTATAGAATGACAACGACCACCATCAGATGTGCAGATAATGAGGGTTTTCTATTAGGAGTGTTTAGAGAAAAGGTGAGGTGTGCTCTTATAGAACACCAATTCAATTTTCCTGAGGATATCATAAGAAATGAGTTTGACCTCCAAACTCAAGAGATAAAAAAGGAAAAATGGGTAATCTACAAGAAATCTATAGATTTCATCAAAAACTTTGACAAAGCTTATAACCCATTAAAAGGTTTTGAGCCATGGGCAAGGAAAGTGGATGCCCTTATGGAACATTTTGAAGGCATCATGCATGCAGTGAATGAGAAGAGGGTTGTTGTAAGAAAAATAGACCCTGAAATGGCTAAGTGAATTTTGAGCCAACCAAGATATATGAAATTGACTCCAAAGGGAGTTTATACAATGTAGAAGAGGAGTGGTTACAGTGTCCTTTTTCCAACACAGTAGAGAGGTGAGGATCTTCCTTCTACCTCAAAGGGAAAAAGACCCATGGATGATCTAGAAATACAGGGGCCCTCTCCTAAGAGGTAGAGACAAGAAGAATTAAGACAAGGAGAGGAAGATTATTCTCCTTCTCAGTCCCCTATCCAATTAGATGAACATGGGGTAGCAGAATAGTTAATACAACTGAGAAATGAGGGAAACATTTTTGTTTCCAATGATGAATTGCAAGAAGGGATGCCTGAGGCACCTAAGGAGGTGGCCATGGACCTTACTATTGATGAATTTGAGGGCAAAAAAATAGACCCTATCTTGAAGCAATTCATTTATTCCTGATGAAAAATTTGTCAAAACTAGGGCATTCTCCCAATTTTTATGGAGAATGAAAATAAATCAGTACAAAGAAATATGTAAAAAGAAAAATGAGGAATCCCCTAATAAGGATATGGCAAAAATAGAAAATGAGACCAAGGAAGAGATGGTGAAGCAATTTGAGAAGGTTACTCCTGAGGAGGGAAGGTCTATGGTCCATACTATAGGGGTGCTCATTCTGCCAGAATGGGACATTACCGATGCAATTGTCTTTGATCAAGTTAGGAAAAGCAAGGTAAAAACTCTTGCTACTACACAATAGGCTGATAGAGGAACTTCTTTCTCTAAGGATCATGCAGCCTTGGTAATGAGGTCCCTTAAAAGGGAGGAAAACAAAGGAAAAAGAGAAGCCCTCTCTATAGAATATGCAAGAAACTTGTTAGTACAGAGAGTAGGAGAGACTTCTGGTGTAGAAGCATCAAACTTAATTTTTGATGTAGGAGCATCCTAGGTGTAAGAGAAATCTTGCATCACCCAAAAATATTTATGTTTTTGTATTTAATAAGGTCTATCTTGTGCAGAGCTTCTATTTATGGAAACTTGTTTTTAGTAAGTTGGTCATAAATCTTGGAATGTTCTAATTTTACATGTGGAGGTTCATCTTAGTCATATCAGCCTGCCAGTAAAGTTTCATGGCTAGATCAGGTCTAGTTTTGAAGATATTAAAGATTTTCAGTATTGGCAGTAGGGTACAAAAACTTTGAACTCAGTTTTTAAGGCTTTAGAGGCCCTAGATGAAGTCAAAAATTTGGGTGAAAGGTGCTTGCATGAGTCAAGCCTATAGAGCACTTCGTGGCCTTTCCAAAATGGGGTTATAATAGTCAATCAGGTCAATTGGTGATGACTTATGGTCTCTAAAAGTCAGGTCACCTGAAATGGCAGAAAATAATTTTCCTTCGAAATTTCTGTTTGGGTTTCAAAAGTTATTTTGAGCCAACTTTGATGTAATAAATTGAAAAATAAAATAATTCTAAGTTTGGTTGGCCCAAAGGGCTAAATTTCTGAAACCTTCTCGGGTGGTGGAAAATGCCTATATAAAGAAGGCCCATAGTGTTGTCTAGGGTAGTTCTAGGTAGTAGATCTAGGTATTGATTCAAGGCTTTGTCCTATAGAATATTGTAAGGGAATGCCCATGTGGCTTTGCATATTATAATTTTGAAAGTTTGTAATTCCACATTTTTGGAGATAATAAGAAGCCAATTTTCTATTTTTTCATATTGTTGTTGTTTCTCTATTTTTGTTATGTGTTTGTGGTATTAAGGGGAGCACCCTTCATCAAGTGTTATCAGAGCAGGAGTTCTTGAGTGTGTAACCAAATTGCTAACTATGAGGTAGTTTGCACTAGGACCATGGTTAGGGTTTCAGCATGCATCACAAAAATGCCTCCATAAAGGGAACGTGGTGGAAGAGATGGGGTTGTAACACCTGAGGTTAGAGCACTCCAGAGACAAGTGCAAGCATTACAAGAAGAGATTCATAGAGGAATGAATCTTAATGTCAGAGATGAAAGTGAGGATGAAGCCAAAGAAGGAAATGATGATCAAGAAGAAGAAGAAGGTGAAATTTTGAATCGAGAAGAAGAAAGGCTTTTCTGGGCCATTTCCAAGATTGAAAAAAGACCTAAGATCGAGGTTCCTGCATTTTCAAGAAATCTTAACCCAGAAGAATTGATTGACTGGATCAATGAATGTGAAGAATATTTTGAGTATGAAGACATTGCAGATCCTGATAGGGTCAAATTTGTGAAGGCTAGACTAAAAGGTCATGCAAAGATCAGGTGGCAAGAGATTCAATTGGAGTGAAATAGAAGAGGGAAAGATAAAATCATAAGATGGGATTGGATGGTGGATAAATTAAAGTGACAGTTCATTCTTGTTGATTATGAGCTTGACCTATTGAAGAAGATGCAAAGTTTGAATCAAGTAGGAAGATCTGTTTAGGGGTATATAGAGGAGTTCTATCGAATCCTCATCAGAACATGCCATGTGGAAGCTAATAAGGAGAAAGTTTCTCGTTACCTTAATGGGTTGAGGCCAAGCATTTAGGAGGAGCTGAATATGGTTCGAATGAATAGTATTGAAGAGGCATATCAGTTTTCCCTAAAACTAGAGGAAAGGTTGAACAAGAAGTTCGAGAGCAGACAAAATGGAAGAGGTCATGGTGGATGATCTGGTGGACGGTCATATGGAGGCCTCAATGAAGATCTTAAAAAGAAGGATGAGGCTAGTAGCAGTCAAAATCATAGAGGAAACAATTCCAATCATTTCCAAGATTAGAATAATAGAGATCAAAGAGGAAGAAGAAGAGGACAAGGTTCAGGAAGAGGAGGCTTCCATGGAACATGTTTTCACTATGGAGAAGAAGGGCATAGGGAATTTAAATGTCCTCAATGCCAAGGATAGATAAGAGGAATGAAGGCTAGGCAAAAGTTTCACATGTAGATGAAGATGCCCGATCATCAAATTCTAAAGATGTTGAAAGAGGAGAAACATTGATTAACAGAAGAGTCCTACTGAGTGGTGAGAATGAACCTGAACAAAGGAGGAGCCCATTTCACACTAGATGCAAGTGTCAGGGTAAATGTTATGATGTGATTATTGATAGTGGAAGCACTGACAATTTGGTGTCAGAAGATATGGTGACAAAGTTGAAGCTCAAGAGATAGAAACACCCACATCCATATTAGATTGCATGGGTACAGGATGACCACAAGTTCATGGTCAGTGAACAGTGCCTGGTAAAGTTCAAGATCGGTGGGTACCAAGATGAGTTACTATGTGATATCATATCTATGGATGCAAGTCATATGTTGTTGGGTAGACCATGGCAGTTTGATAGATGTGTTGTACATGATGGTTGTGTGAATACCTATTCCCTGACAAAGGATGGAGTGCGACATAAGTTAAAGCCATTGAAGGAGACCAAAGAAAAGGTATGTGGTAATGCAAGAATAACATTTGTTGATGGAAGAAAATTTCTAGATGGTATGAGGCATGAGCATGTGTGTTTTTCTTTAATTCCAAAAGCTGGTAAAGAAGAAGTAGAGGATGTACCTGTGGAGGTTGCAAATTTGTTGAATGAGTTTTGGGATATTGTATCTGATAATGTACCTGATGGATTACCACCGGTAAGGAAGATCAATCATCAGATCAATTTGATTCCAGGAGCCATTTTTCCAAACAAGGCAGCACATAGAATGACACCATAATAAAGTGAAGAGTTGAATAGACAAGTACATGAGTTGTTACAGAAGGGATTGATTTAGGAGAGCCCGAGTCCATGTGTTGTACCAGCAGTATTAGCACAAAAGAAGAATGGAGAATGAAGGATGTGTATAGATTCTAGAGAAATAAACAAGATCACAATCAAGTATAGGTTTCCATTTCCATGAATGAATGATATTATGGATTGTTTGAGTGGAGCTGTGTATTTCTCAAAGATAGATCTGAAGAGTGGATATCACCAAATTCAGATCAGAGAAGGAGATGAATGGAAGACTACCTTCAAGATAAAGGAAGGACTATATGAGTGGTTAGTCATGCCTTTTGGGCTAACCAATGCACTAAGCACTTTCATGAAGCTCATGGATGAGGTTCTGAAATAATTTATAGGTAAGTTTGTCATTGTGTACCTAGATGATATTTTGATCTTTAGTAAGACATTGGAAGAGCATATGATGCATATTCATATAGTGTTTGAGAAGCTGAGAGATGAGAGGATGTGAAGTCAACATTTCTGAATGGATAATTGGAATAAGAAGTTTACATTGAGCATCCTGAAGGTTTTCCTTTATCTCAAGAAAGAGACATGGTATGTAAACTAAAGAAAGCTTTATATGGACTAAAGCAAGCACCTAGAACTTGGTATGCAAGATTGGATAAGTATTTTTTGAAATTAGGATTTACAAAAGGAATAGCTAATAGCAACATGTACACAAAAGAAATTGAAAATGGTTTGTTGGTTGTAGTTATTTTTTTTAATGATATCATTTTTGGAGGAGAAGATGAAGCGAGTGATAATTTTGTAGATGAAATGAAGATTGAATTTGAAATGAGTATGATTGGTGAAATGAAATAGTTTTTGGGATTGTAGATAACACAGAATAGTGATGGTATCTTTGTAAGTCAGACAAAGTACTTGAATGATTTTTTAAAGAGATTTGGAATGGAGAACTGTAAGCCAGTTGGGACACCTATGGTAACTAGAAATAATTTATCTAGCACAAATGAAACTCCTGTAGTGGAACATAAGAAGTATAGATCTATGATTGGAGGATTGCAGTATTTGACACATACAAGACCTGATATAGCACATTCAAATGGAATTGTAGCAATATTTTAAGCTAAACATAGCGAATCACATTATGCAGTAGTGAAGAGGATATTGAGATTTTTAAGAGGCACAATTGAGTATGGATTGTGCTATGAAAAATTTGATGATTTTACCCTATGTACATATACATATGCTAATTGGGGAGGTAGTGTTGATGATAAAAAGAGCACCAGTGGTGGAGCATTTTTCCTTGGAGGAAGATTGGTTTCTTGGCTAAGCAAGAAGAATAATTGTATTTCACAAAGCACAGTAGAAGAAAAGTATGTAGTAGTAGCAAACAATTATAACTAGATAATTTGGATGAAGTAGATGCTGAAGGATATTGGAATAAAATTTTTTGAGCCTATTGTTATACATTGTGACAACACCAGCACAGTTAGTATGTCTAAAAACCCTGTATTACATTCTAAGACCAAGTATATAGAGATAAAGTATCATGTAGTAAGAGAGAAATTTGTTGAGAAAGAAGTCAGACTTGAATACATAAGCACAAAGGAGTAGATTGTAGACATATTTAAAAAACCTTTTCCTAAGGATACATTTTAGTATCTAAGAGGTATGCTTGGGGTTATGCCCTAGCCTACTTCTGAGAAGTGATGCAAATTATTGCATCCATCTAGTGGTATATGAGCCCTATCTTTCTTCTGGACTAGATGTTGGTACTTCCTCTATGGGGGAGTATGTGTATCTGAGCTGAGTCATGAGGACTCTAGTGAATGTATTTTCTGAACAATGTCTTTTGACATTGGATTTTTTTTTGATATAATGATGAAATTTCTATCATTGATGTCAATGGGGGAGAAGTGTACATGAAAAACCATTTGTACCATCTATTGGAGAACTAAATAGGAAAATGAAGCAAGATTTTCTTGATGAAGAGGACTTGAAGTATTTTTTAGAGCAACAGTGTTGCAGTGATTGGATTTATGGAACATTGGATGTTTTTCATCTATGTTACCATCAATGCCAATGGGAGAGATTATTAGGAATGAATGTTAAATATATCCTATGGAAGTATTAGTAGCCATTCTATAGCAGTTGTTGTTGCATTCATGATTGTGATTGTCATTGATGTCAACACAGTGATCTACTGAAGATTAGTAGAGGAGATGACAATGTTTGGATTAGCGCACATGGGATATTAGAGATGAAGCTATGTGATGTTGAGGACTTACTCTATGATGTGTTACATGTTCATGGTTAAGAGTGTAGACCATAATTAATTTATTCATGGAAGTTATGAGCATTTTAGTGGAAGTAGTATTCAGGCAGTGTTCCTGAGTAGCAGTTTGTGGAAATCGAATGATATCTCCTAATCAAGGTGGAATCTAGTTATGCGCAATTAGAGAGTATTTGAATACATGTTGATAGTGATGTGGATGATAGCACAAACTTTGAGGTCACATGAGCGAAGATTTATTCTAATTGGAAGCTGATAATTTTGTGTAATTTTGATGTAACGTGTGGAAACTTTTATTTTTTAATTTGGTTGCCAACTCATTTGTAATTACTTGAGTGTGGTATAAAGGAAGCAATGTTTTCCTTTTTGTAATGTAGTAATGAAGTAGTAATGTAAGAGTGAATTAAATTGTGAAAGAAAATTTTTGGAAAGAGGATATGTGAGGTACAAAGATATGAAATTGAGATCTGGTGTAGCAGCGAGTGCGGTTTGGAACAGTCAAAGAAGAGGTAACATATTGTTGAGATCAGTAATATTTTGATATTATTCTATTGAATGATCTAGAGATCAGTTGGACAATGTGTTTAGTGATCTTGCAATTGAATTTGTTTGGGCAGTGGGTCATTCTATCTTCCATAACTCCTAACAGAGTTAGAATCTTTTAGCAGGGATTCAAAATCTCCTAACAGGGATTCATATGTACTGAATGTATTTCATAAGACTCCTAATAGAGTCCATCCTTTCACAAGGAATATTCATATTAGTGCATCTTTTGTGGGCATCATTCCCACCAGGGTTTACCCTTTGATCAAGAGGTTCCCTAGTCAACTTATCTTGTTTCATTGTGTTATTGTGTATGAATATCTTTCTTTGGTTGTTGGTTACATAGGTTATATGGTTAAAATATATTGAAGTTGATAAAGGTTATAATTATCTAATAACTGATTCACCCCCCCTCTCTCAGTTATCTTGGTGGAATTTACTTTCTAACATGAAGATAAATCAATGGAGGTTGATGGTGACTAAATTGATTTTTTGATTGGCCAGTATAAGGATCAAGTGTTGTGTGATATTATGGATATGAGTAGTTGTCACATATTGCTTGGTAGACCTTGGTAGTATGGTTGCAGAGCTATGTATGAATTTGTCAAGAATATGTTTATTGTTGAGAAGAATGACATGAAGTTTTCCTTGATGTCTTTGCTAGAGACAACACTCGGTAGGAGAAACCTAAGCTTTGGTAGCTGAGATGAGTTGAAGAATTCTGAAAGGATTGATTAGTATGGAGAACAGACCTATGTGTTGTTGAGGAAGGACTTGAAAAGATAGAGGAAGAAAAAGTCAAAGAGTATGCAAGGTGAAGACTTGAAGGACTTTTATGTGAAGAACCAGTTTGGGGTTTATGTGTTGAATCTTGGAAGATGTTCTTCCAGCCTATGAGAACATATTTTTGAACTTGGGGTGTCTGATGTAGTGGCATTCTTGGGTATTCAAGAAATTTACATGATGGTGTGTTGAAGTGGTTCTCTATTACTCGACTACAGCTTTAACTCATGATCTTGGTTATTAAAGTGGCTCGGTCGCTAAAGGAACTCGGTAAAAACTCTGGTGCTCATTGGAACCTGTACTCAATGATTCTTATGGTGCTCAATTGACGTGCTTTCTCAGTGATGCCTAGCGTGCTCGGTAGTTCTAGTTTACTGATAGGAGTTCTTAGACTTTTGGTTGGCCGACTTGGTGTATTCTCCTATGTGGATCTAGAGGCTGACATGGAGAATCAATTATCTGTAAAGCTATTTATGAGCCTAGTATTGTTGCATTTAATATTTTTTTGTAGGATAAGCTAACTTGGCTTAGGATTTAATTATTTCTTCTATCTGAATTGTAGTTGAAGAAATGTATTTAAGAAGTGTTTGGGTAGTTTTTTAGGCATTGGCTTGGGGAGTTAGTCAGGAATTAGATTAGGAGTAATTTTTGAAGGATGATAATTGGGTCCTATGAGATCTTGAAGATTAGATTGTTTATCTGATAGTTGTAATAGTAGAGCTAGTGGTTTGCATGCTTGGAGACAAGGAGATTTCTTGGTGGCTTGTGAGCTCAAGTTTAGATCTACCTCTATGCTTCTATCAGTTGCTGATGTGCTTTAGAGATGGACTAGATAGGAGATTGTAGAAATACTTTTGTAAATGATTTTATTTGGCCCTACCCTAGAAGGCCTTATAGTCGAGCATGTTGAAAGAAATTCTATTTGAAACTTTATATTATTGTATTCTATTGTGGTTATTGTTGTTGTTATTGCTGGTGTAGACTTGGACTATCCATTCTGAGATTATCCTTTCATCCCCTACCTTAGAATGAATCACAATATTCTTTGATATGTTAATAGCACTGGTATTTATTCTAGTTGACGAGTAAATAACCCACAGCTCCCAAGAACACCTACATGCAAACACATGTCACAAAAAGAGAGAGAAGGAAGAAGCTATGGAGGCCTAAATGCATCGATCCATGAGAGAGGAGAAATCATTCTTGAAGTGCAAAAACAAAAGTTGCAATTCAATAATGAATAATCTATTTTGAATACAAGAGAGATCAATCCTTATAAAAGGAGATCAAAACCCTAAAAGGGTGAACAAACCTAGGTTGTATGATAATAATTAATAAAGTAATTAATTATTATATGCCTAAAGTTTAGCTTAAGTAGAAAGAGACAATAACTGACTTAGTAATTAAATCAATATAATTTAATTAATAAGTAAATGGGTATGTGCAGGATCATGATATGCCAAAAAGTTGTGATGTGAAAAAAACCTATTTTCACTTGTCCAAAAGCACACAAATGGATTTGTTGAATTTTTAGTAGGCCTGGGTGTCAGTACACCTAACCAAGACAAAATCCAAAGCACAGGCCTAATCAGATATCTGATATTTTCTAGTAGTTATATATTTCTATACCTTGACCGCGTTCAATATTTTCACTGTGAAAACGTTGAACGTGGCTAGGGATTTCAGATATCCATTGTTATCATATATCCAATTTTTATAAAATCATAAGGTAAGTTCAATCTTTAATTTTTTAATTGTTTTAATTATGTTTTAATAGAAATTTATAGGTTTTTATATATAAATTTACCCTTTTAAATGATTTTTTAATTGTTTTTTTAAATTCATTGTAATTATCTTTTTTTTTTTTCTAATTGTAATCAGACATGGAATCAAAAAAACCTCCTAATGATCTTGTAAACAATCTAGAACCACCTCCCAACAATCAGTTCATTTCCATCAATCCCTAACCTAGGATCAATCCATAATCCATTCTTAGTGACTGCTAGGTACCTTTTAGGCTTATCATTTCCATTAAGGTTTACATTCAATATGTGATTACAATGAGATCAATATATGATCAAAACAATATTACATGACCATGAATATTCTTATTACATGATATAATGACCTATGAAGGCCATTTGTCTTCCACTCCTCCCAAGGATCCATTAGCGACCCTGGGACACTCCATGGCTACTACCTTTGACGTTGGTGCTCCTGCACCACTTACTTTGCCTCTTGACTCACTAAAATTCTCACCAAAATATGCAATGGTGCACTCCATTCAATTTTTGGATGAATGGTTTGGAAGAAACCTAGTGGTACAACTTTCAATTGACCCTCATAGTAAGTTTTGGCATCAAGCGAGACTGGAGTGCCAAATTCAAATAAATTTGAATCTCCTAGAATGAAGAGAGGTTATTGTAGGCCTAAAAAATGTGGTCATGTAGCATCTCATGGATCACTGATACCTCTCATAGGGTCCTCTCTCTCTTTCTCTAGTGCAGGAGCACCAGGGCCAAGGAAAAAGGCCTAGAAGGAACCAGGATCACTGAATAGATCCTAGGTGGGAGTAAAGAATAAACATGACCATGTTGGGTCATTTGATGTAATAAGACCATATAATGGTCATTAAATGTGTTTTGATTATGTTTGAATCATTTTTTTAATGTGATTAATATTGTAAGCCTTACTGGTAAATGTAATATGGCCAATAAAGCCATTAAAAAGGATGTAATACACTAAAAGTGCCCAAATGATGTAATTTTCCTAAAATGGAAAAATAGGTGTTTAAGGCTTTAAGAGTTAGGATTGGGTTACTAAGAACCTTTGAAAAGATTGATATAAATGATAAAAATTGTGATTTGTCTAATTGACAACCATGTTGTCAACTTGACAACAACATAAACAAATATAATCCATAAAACTGACTGATTATCTGTTAGGAGGAAGTTACATTGGGTGACCAGTTGGGAAAGGTTATTTGGTTGTGTGAGAATGGGATTTTAAAGGGGAGGGGAGAATTAGAGAGTGAGTAGTGAGTTAATGTAATGAAGTTTCATTAAGTATAGAATTAATTCTCTACAATTTTCTTTGTTCTCTGCCGCGAGGGAACAATCCCTTGTTGTGGATTGTTAAACTTTTTTTTGAAGGAAATATTGATTAATAATGGAGTAGAATAGTAATGGTTTGAGTCATTGTTCATTCCCATGATTTGGATTATTTTTTGGCAAATTTTAAAGCAAGAAAATCTTAGATTGTCTTGACTGTTCCTTGATAGAGATTAAGTGCAATCAAAAATTTATTTTGAAGTTTCTATGAAGATCTAGGCCCTCCCACTTAATGTGACTATTATGACTTGTGGGAGGAGCCAATCCATGTATAATATGTGTGCCATAAGGGTTTGTATGTAGGGAAGGTCAGATTGAGAAGAAGGTGGTTGCTAATTGAGCAAGTGTGAATGAAAGATTATCTCAGAATAAAATAGTCCCAGTGTGGGGGACATATCTCCCAACTCAACCGTTGGATCTTTCTTAATTTTAAATATGTTATAGAAACACTAATTGTGAACATATTCACTAGAGGGATCCTTAAAATAATATTTTTTACAAAATTTATTGTGACTGTTTATCGGTCTATCAAAGAGGACAATAAGAAAGTAAATTTGTTTGGTTTCATTTGATGTTAAGTTCAAGGAGTCAAATGAACATGGTGAATGTGTGGAAAAGAGTCTAAAGAGATCTAATAAGACCTAGGTGATGTTTTATTTAATTTAGGGTTGTGGGGACACATTGGAAGGGTTGGTTGTAGTGATTGTTCCAGAATGAGAAGGTGACTGTCATAGTGGACAGCAAGTGTGAGTTTTGCATTCAAGGGTGGGATGCATAGTAGTTTAGTTTGGAGAAGATATTAAGGGTTGTAGGGGGATGTGTAGAGATCCCTCTTTGTGAAAAGCTAAATGGTGGCTCCATAGAGAGTGATCAATGTAAGTGGGTTTGGATAGTCACATCAGATTGGCACATATGCATGAATGGTTAAGTTGAGTGAGTGCAGATTTAAGATGTGGAGTCTAGTGGAAGAGAATATTGTTATAGACCACTAGCCTCTCTCTCTCTCTCTTTCTCTCTCTTAGATCTAGAGCCTTCACCTCCACTTTTTACTATATATTTAATGATTTCATATACATTTTTTTGGACAATTTACCTTAAATGTTATTACATCAATTTTTATGCCATTGTCAGTTTCTAGGACAGACGATGAGCGTACGGTGGTTCTACATCTATGTGAAATTTCTTTCCATAGTTTAAAAATCAATTGATTGTATTCAATCTAGGGGAAGTCAATTTACATCTACTTATTTAGTATAGTCAAACAGCCAAAATTACAAGGAGTCTATAGAAAAATCTTGTGTTGGATAATTTCAAGAGGACACGGGCTGAAACTATCTGTTATCAAATCAACTGTGCAGGTATTTTTTTGAAATCATTTTGTATATCAAATAATATAATACATACTAATATAAAAATTTATATTATAATATTAATGCTATGCTATTATTATTTAATATTAATATTAAAAACAAATTGTAATGTATATTTTAAAATTGAAAAAAAAAAACTTAACTCAATTAATATTAATATAAAAAATACAATTTAATATGAAACTTGAAATTGTGAAAATTAGTGCAATTGAAATTTTGAATTAGGCAGGAATTTTTGGATATCTGATTAGGCTTTGTATTTGCTTGGGCAATACCAAACGTGGATGGTCAACTCTTTAGGCATGTTTAGGAGATTGTTTTTGATATCGAGACTTCAACCATGTAGCTGATGACTATTTTTTCACCCAAAATTGATGAAACAAAAAGGGTTTCTTAAAGACATTATCAACTTTCTATCAATATAATTGCTGTCAAATTTTGAGTTCATTAAGTAATTATTACTTATTTTTCAATCGAGTTATCTTTCAAGTCATAATTGACATACTGATTGAAAACAACTATAACTTTCAAACCATTTAACCTTTTTGAAATCTGAAACATGTGTCAGATTCTATGCTTCGGCTACTATAAGAAAAGAAAAGGTTTTCAATTTTGTAAAGTTTAGAATTAGTTAAGGTGGTCAAACATGAGATTCTTTTATTCTAAAAAAGTTGTAGTAGAAAATTCATAATTAATTATTTACTTTGCAAAAAATTACAAAAAAATATGTCACATATGGGCATGAGTCTACTACTTATATCTAGAATCTTGGGAAAATATATCATTTGATTGTGATTAAGGTGGTTAGACATACACGTACTTTTTATCTTTTCCCTAAAATTTTGAACAATTAGATAAAAAATATTTCAGACAAGGGCTAGTAGTTTAGAAACTACATTCAATTTCCTACAGATTCTATTTTTACACCTTTTCACATAAGGCTCATCATATGTTCAACTTTTTACATCAAGTTGACTAAACCTAAAAATAACTACTGAAAGCAAATGGGTCCTCACAAAAAAAGCCTGATCAAGTACCCAAGTACAAAAGAGAGTCTCTATAAAGTGTAGAAATAGAGGAAACCACATGGGAAAAACTCTACTCCAAAAAGAGACAAAGACTAGTCTGAAGGACTGAAGAAGCCTCCAAAAACTAGGAATGTTTGAGAAAATAGGAACAAGGATGAACATGAACAACATCACCAAAGCAAAAAGATGAAAACTCTATAAAGAAGTAATTGTTGATCTAAAGATCCTCCACTAAAATATGACAAGGTAGAGAATACTATAATCTACATGAGTGCCCTCAAATGACACTACTCGAATCAGGAGGCAAACAAATGAAAAAAACTAAAGTTGAAGATACATAATACTATAATCTACACAAGTTCCCTGAAATGACACTACTCAAATCAGGAGGAAAAAAAAGGAAAACACCTGAACTTGAAAATACAGATGGCATAAAAACACCAAAATTTTGAAGAGATAATCAATCAAAGCTTGAAGAGTGCATCCAAAAAAGGAAAAGGAAGAGTGTGCATATGGTAAATGATCCATCTCACCAGAATGCATAGGTACCCAACCACTACATCCACCTAGTACATAGAATCAAATACTTAATACATAGCTCACACTATCAAATCAAGGAAGTAGTAGAACCAATAGTAGAAACCCCCCCATAATGCTGACAAGAGAGTAATGATAGGTACATTGAAAATGACATCCAATATGAACTGCATGATGAAGAAGAATTTGAAACATTGAAAGTGTAGAGAGAGTACAAACACAAATAGAGATACCTAAGGCTAATTTTGTTGGAAGAATGCTCACATGACCAAATTATATGGAAAAAAATAAAATATCAAACCCCCATGGAACTTTATAATGGAGCACAACTACATAGAGCATGAACATGTGAAAAATCCTATACATGCAATAGAATGACACTTTATCTCAGTGCGTGTGCATAAAAGAATGCTACAAAAGTGAAGTATATACTTCTCAAAGAAGATAGAAGGCTGCTAAAATAAAAGAATAGCCTAAGACAAGTGATTTCTCAAAAGGAAAAGATCCCAGAACCTAAAACATCCAAGATATTCACCAGATTGAAAAATTTAAGAATCTGAATAAACTTTACCTAGAGTAGAATATGGAAAAATGACTCACAACACTGGAAAGCTCTTAGAACAAGGTTTCCAATGATATATCATTTTCCCAAAATGGAGTCTAGATGTGCAAGATAGAGCTCTAGAAGTGAAAAATTGAACATTTGGATTTGAAAGTAAAAAAAACCATCAAAAAAGAAAAATCAGATATTCAAACCTCCATATGTGAATAGAGCTTGCAACCAGCTTTTTGACGATATCTCATTTTCCTGATTTCAACACTGTATGCTCAAGTTATGAGAAAAAAACCATATGTATGCTGATGGACTAAAAAAATGTTGTCCATATGTGTTGACATGTGTTGTCGTCAGCACTTCATGGGGCTAAAATTGATGGTCAAATGATCGTCATAGCATAAAAGTCCCCTGGGGCTAAAACACTAAGCCCATGGTTGCCATATGACCAGGGGCTGAGGCTGCATCTGCTATAGACTTAAATTTGACATCCAAATGGTCGTCGCCACCCAAGAAAAATAAAAAAAATTTCAAAATCATATGCGCACCTTGGGATGCATACTAGGGTGGTACAATGTTTTGCTTCAAATTGCATGCTAGGGTTGTACGAGCTGGTATGCAAAAATTTTTTTGCCTCGGAATGCAATGACGTCCAAATTTTACATGCCTTATATGGAAATAGGGATTCTTGGGCATTGTGATCTCAATGGCAAGGTTCATTTCAGCCCAAAGTACATGAAAAAACTAGTGACCACCTTAGTGTTGGTCTTTCCCTTGGATCTTCAAAACATGTAGATTTATGCTTTGATGGATAACTATAATGATACTTTGACTCTATCACCACTCCAAAGTCTACAAGGAAGAGGGCCAATTAACAAGGATCAAGGAGATCCTCCTACACTTTGAGCTTCAATGCTCAAGCAGGTGTACCCTTGACTCACTTCTTCAAAGGAGTCACTAAAAAATATATATAACTATACCCTTTACTGTTTGATTGAAGGATTTATCATTTAATTGTGTGTGTGATTGTTGATGAAGGACTGCTTCCAGAGAATGGATCAGTGCCTTATCCTAGGGCAGAGAGTCACTTAACAACCTATAACACCCTAAAACCTTAACTCAAACATATATAGACTTAGAGTAAGTGCTTTGCCTATTACTCCCCTCACTCACATATCAAGACATCAAATCCTTATCTTGCCATGAACTCACTAAACTTACCTTAAAGACTTTAATCATAACTTTGTCAAGAACTCAAAGATAACCCAAAAATACTCTTTGTTTACCATATGCTAACCCACTTTGTGCAATCAACATATATGAGCTCAAGAGGAAAACAAAAAGACATACACCAATATGAGATTGGAATCCAAATATATTCTTACTAAGACTTGCAGAATCAATACATTACCAAATGACAAAATGCACAAAGGAAACAAACCCTAAATCTAGGCTCTCCTTGTTCAAATTTTCACTATCAACAATCTAGGATCAAAACCAAAAGAATTGGAACCCCTGCAAACACAAAAAGTCTACAACTTATACCCCCTAGTCATCTTGGAAATTTTCAACAAGCTATGGATGACTAGGGTTAGGGTTTCAACCACCCAACTTGCTAGAAACAATCAAGAATTTAATTTAGGGGTGGGAAACACATCCAATCCAGGAAAGTAGAAATCTTGAACTGATCCTTCATCATGAAAGACTTCTCTACAAGTACAAAGGATCACAAAATTGGGCTCAAAAGGACACCCTGCAACATCCCTCGAGCCATTCCTGCAATGTACATGCCCTACAAATGAGCACTAGACCTCCTAGACCACACCGTAGATGGAAAACTAGTCGCTTCTCACCAAATAGGGTCATCTCTGCATTGAATTCCATAAAATGATACTCACTATCACTGGAAACCTCAGAAATTAAAATTCAAACTGCAATGGTTAATCTCTTTGGTGCCAACAGAGAAACGACGGCCAGAATTCAAACCTTTTACCAACTTTAAAATGTAGTCATCTGATCAATCTCCCTTCGTGGGCTTATGACTTCCTCCAAAAGTGGTCTCAGTCAAACCTAGAAACTTGGTGACAAAGAACCTTCACCAATTCGCAAAACACTTTGCTCCTTCGCTAAATAATTTAGTGACTTCTCGACTGCCATTCGCCAGATTGCCAAACAAACTAGCGAATCACCATTTCATTGTGTGAACATGCGACCACATTGAATTTTGTTAGCACTGCCAAATCCTTATCAACTCCGCCAAACCTCAGACCCCACCTTTAACTCCACAACTATGACACCTGATGCCACTTGTCATCACACCACTCACTAAATATCGCCCAATCACCAACACTGGACCCACGCCCAAATCAGCACTAGATCGAATGGCGGTCGCATGATTGCAAGGGAGAGGAATATTCCTCATGATCATGTGGCAACCGTATATCTCCCACAAAGTTATTCTGCTTAAGAAATATTGGGCCCAGCATCTAGCGACCACGTGACTAAGGAAAACTTAACCGCCAGCTAAGTCGCTAGATGCTAGGGACTAAACTGCCAGGATTCAATGACAAGGAGAAAACCACAAGTCACCAAGTCACTAGAAGAAAACTAACTGCTAGGCAGCTGAACACAATGAAGAGCTAGGACCATGCAGATAGGTGGCAAGTGGTCGCATGATCACATATCAAAAAATTCTAACATGCGGCCATGCGAAGGCCAATCATAACACATCTCCACCTCCCTTCTGAAACCAGGACCACCACACTCTGCAAACATAATCAATGGCAGGTGCATGATCGCAAGGGGAAAGAATATTCCTTGTGATCACACACTGGCTGTTGATCTTCCTCCTTTGTGACTTGAATAATCGAGCCCACTTACCAACCGCCAAGCATTCAGTGATCATGCGACTAAAGAGAAATAGACCATCTGCCAAGTCGCTGAAGGTTAGGCGCTAACCACCAAGCATGAAAAGATTGCATGACTACACAGTCGCCAGGTCACCGAATAAAGATTTAACTATCAAAAAACTTGGAGAATCCATGACAAGAACCTGAGCAAGGATAGGGCCCCACCAACCATCGCACTTGCATAGTTAAAACCAAGGTAAAAAACACACAAAGTTTTTGGCACCAAAAGACAAATGCACAAAGTAGGAAAGCAAAGGTCAAAAACATCATGGATTTTCAAAAACACTGTGGGTTTTCGACACTTAGGGAGATTTTGAAAATTTTGTTTCCCTGCAGACCTTAGAACTTTAATATCTCACTGGATCTTGTGAATTAGCACGTGAAATTTGGACCAGAGCTTAGTGAAAAAATGAAGAACACAGGGTAGGAGGCAATGAAGAACACATGCAAGGAAAATAGGCCATGTTCATAAGATTTTTTTCTATGATAGAAAAATGGCCTAACACTTAGGATCCATGTCAGGGCTGGTTGCAAAAAAAAATTGCCACAGATTCCAACTTTGTCCAAATAGGAAAAATTTTATATGGGTCTCAGGGTTTTTAGATGCTCTGAATGCAACTATGAGTTCCATTTGAAGCTAAGAAAAAATAGAAAGAGAGGTACCCGCAGATCCAAAAAATATTGGATATTACTAATGCATGGGGTAGTGATTGATACATTTAATATGTTTAATCACTACGTTACTAAATGGGTATTCATACTATTGTCATTTGTGGTTTGTCACTAATGTCAACATATGTTTTTGTGAAGATTACAGGTTGATTATGATAGTGTACAGACACTATACGGATATTTCAGAACATGCGAAGATATATGAGAGTACTAGAAGATGTTGTGATCTTATATCCAAGATCGCATCATGTAATGTTTGATATTTGATGAGTTACAAATATTTTGGTGAAGACTGGTTACTAGAAAGTGATAGTAGGAGCTGATAGAGTGAGTCTCTTTGTTTTTGGTATATCTTACAAAAGATATGGATTAGGTGTATCCAAGCTTAAGAGATGAAGGTACAAAATGCTAGATGACATTGGTTATGGCATGTGATCTAGAGAAGACTTATTTGGGAGCTGACTTTAGAGGTGTAGTGTGCATTTTGTTTGGAAAATATATATTAAGGATGGCGGTCCTTAATTGTTGTAATGGAATCACTATATACTTGTTTTAGGTACTGTCTTTATCTTAGCAAGAGTTTATGTAATTAGGAAATCCTAATGGGCTGACCTAATCATGTAGAATGTAATAGGGTATATATGTAAGATCTTTTCTTTGGAAAATATATGGTGAGAATATATTAGATGTAAAAGGAATTGGAAGAGCTATGAGCTTGCATCTGTTGGTTGTAGAGTAGAGGATTACTAGTGAACGTCATTGGAATTGATCAAGTGAAGATAGTTTCTAACAGACAAATCAAAAGATTGTGTATGTCTCCATATACACTTATTGTGAACAGTGAGTTCTAAAGGTGGATTTAACCTTCTTTAGGCAGTGAGCCCACCCTTCTTTCTTGACTCCTAATAGGGTCTATCATCTAACAAGGACTGTGTACTATAATATTTCAATAAGCTCCTAATAGGGATAAATATTTTAACAAGGATACTATACTCTCAATACATCATTTGTGGGTGCTAATTCCCATCAAGGTTTTTACCTTTAATAGGGTTTCCCTGAAACCAAAATATTGTGTTGTGTTGGAATTCATTGTGTTCATTGGATTTGATATTTCTTCTATTCAAAGTTTAAAGTTTAATAATCTTTCATACAACTAATTCACCCCCCCCCCTCTCAGTTGTATTGTGGAATTTTATTCCTAACAATTGTTATTAGAGCTTCTAGTCCTTAGAGAGGAAGCTTAACAACTTGAGGTGATCTTGGAGATGGCATTCTATAGGAAGGATAGTCTAAAATTTGATCCTAAAAACTTTGACAGTTGGAAGAACAAGATACAAACTCATTTGTTTCATTTAGGCATTGACTATTGGTTGATTACAAAGAATAAGGTAGCTATGAAATCTGAGGATGACTTACCATCAGCTACTGAAGATGAGAAGAAGATATTTTCACTTAACATGGTTGCAAGGGAAGCATTGATTGGTGCACCCTCTGAAGGAGAATTTACTAAAGTTAAAGACTTGGATTCAGCATACCAAATTTGGAAAATATTAGAAGAACTATAAGGAGACAAGTATACCAAGAAAGAGAAGTTATAGAACTAGAAAACAAAGATGGAGAAGCTATAAATGAATGAGGATGAAAGAATTAGAGCTTATGTCCAAAGGGTTACAAAATTTGTAGTTGGAATCAAAAACTATGGAGGCACTTATGATGAAGAAGAAGTTGTTGCAAAGATCCTTAGATCATTGACACCTACTTACAAGTTTAAGGCTATATCTATTCAAGAGACTATACCTCTGACTCTAAACTTTAGCAGAGAGATGTTGATTGAAAAGCTAACTACCTTTGAAGTTGTTGAATTGGGAGATTATGTACCTAAAGTTGAATTTTCATTTAAAGCATCTACACACAAGAAGATAATGTCTAAACTTCTGAGCACCAGCAGTGAGAACCTAAAAGAAGAGCTCGGTGAATATGT
The DNA here is from genome assembly GCA_027943335.1 of Chamaecyparis obtusa. Classification (NCBI taxonomy): domain Eukaryota; kingdom Viridiplantae; phylum Streptophyta; class Pinopsida; order Cupressales; family Cupressaceae; genus Chamaecyparis; species Chamaecyparis obtusa. The sequence goes on along the minus strand of BSBK01002215.1, from coordinate 1,031,922 downwards.
TAAGGAATGGGAACAAATACAAGAAGAGGAAAGAAATATGGATAAACTTGTTGCACTGATTTCTAGAAGAGAAAAGAGAGGTAAGGGTAAATTTAAAGGCAAATTACCTTTGAAATATTTTTCATGCAATAAGGTAGGTCATTTTGCATCTAGATGTCCTATAAGAGTTCTTAAGTACAAGCCTAAGTTTTTAAAATCTAAGTATTCAAGGGATAAGGAATGTTATTATGCTGGTGAAGGAATTTATGATTATGATGATGATTTAAATTATGAGGAGATTGGATTTGTTTCTATTAAAGATTAACTAGTACATGAGGAAAAGTCTTTAGTATCTCATTTTGATAATAAATCTAAATGGGTCATAGATAGTGGTTGTTCACATCATATGACTGGAGATAAATTTTTTTTGTTAAATTAGTAAAGTATGATGGTGGTGTTGTGAGGTTTGGAGATAATCTTCCTAAAGCTATCATAGGAGTAGGATCTATTACTCTGGATGGACAAAATAATATTGATAATGTACTACTTGTTGATAGACTTAAGCATAACTTATTGAGTGTTTGACAGTTCATGGACAAAGAGTTTCAATTACAACTCAATGATGGTAAATATTTTATCAGAAGTAAGAGAGGAAAAGTGATTGCAACTGGTACTAAATCTAGAGGTAATGTATTTGAATTAAATACATCTAGAGCCTCTTATTTTGTTGCAAAGGTAGATGATAGTTGGCTATGTCATAGAAGGTTTTTTCATGTTAACTTTGAGAATATTGTGAAGGAAAGCTTGACTAAAGCAATAAGAGATCTACCAAAGATTGTGAAACCATCTAACACTATATGCAGAGAATGTATTATGGGAAAACACACTAGAAGTAGTTACAAAAGAAAAACATATACATCTAAAGCAAAGTTGGATCTAGTACATACAGACCTATGTGGACCTACAAGGACAAAATCATACTATGGTGAAAGGTATTTCATACTTTTTGTTGACGAATTTTCTAGAATGATGTGAGTTACTTACTTAAAAGAGAAATCAGAAGATTTGATAAATTCAAGATATTCAAGGAAAAAGTAGAGAATGAATCAGGTTTAAAGATAAAATGTTTAAGATCAAAAAGAGGTGGATATTTTACTTTAGACTTATTCAATTCATACTTTGAAGACCATGCAATACAAAACCAGACATCTTCTCCTACGACTCCACAATAGAATGGGATAACAGAGTGAAAAAACAAGACTATACTTGATGCTGCTAGGATAATGTTTCTTGAAGGGAATGTATCTAATGTGCATTGAAGAGAGGTAGTTGGGACAGTGGTGTACCCATTGAGTAGAGTTCCAATCAGATAAGGTACAAATAAGACCCCTTATTAATTATGGTTTAATCATACTCCTACTATAAAATATTTCAAAATATTTGGTAGTAAATTTTATATCAAGAGAGATGATTAAATAGGGAAGTTTGATGCTAGAACTGATGAGGGAATTTTTCTTTGCTATTCTACTAAGAGAAAGGCTTACAAATGTTTTAATATGAGATTAAGAAAAATGATTGAAAGTAATAATGTGAAGATAGATGAAAGGTTTCGGATGCAAGAAAGTTTGTATGACTATAATTAGGTTATAGAGATCAAAGAGGCTTCTGCTATAGAAGAAAAAGAAATTGTTGAGATTGAATGCAAAAATGATATTTTTGATAATGACATAGATAAAAGTACTGAGGTTCCTAAAACTCTGAGGTATGTAAAGAACAATAAACCTGAAAAGAAAATTATTGGTAATACAAATCAAGGAGTATTGACTAGATCAAAGGTTAGAGAAGAAACTTGTATGATTTCTCAAGTTGAGCCAAAGAATATAGATGGAGCTTGCAAAGATGAATCTTGGATAAATACTATGAAAGAAGAGATAGATCAGATAAAGAAGAATAACACTTAGGAATTGGTTCTTAGACCTAAGAACAAAAATGTGATAGGAACTAAATGGGTTTTCTGAAATAAAATGAATGAAGAAGGAGTTGTAGTAAGAAACAAATCAAGACTATTATGTAAAGGCTATTCACAACAAGAAGGTATAGAATTTGGAGAAAAAGTTTCTGTTGTTGCTAGAATAGAAGCTGTAAGACTATTCTTGGCTTATGCTACACATAAGAACTTCAAGGTGTATCAGATGGATGTGAAATCTTCATTCTTGAATGAGGATCTTGAAGAAGTGTATATAGAACAACTTGATGGATTTCCTTTATGCAAAGATGGAGACATGGTATGCAAGTTGAAGAAGGCATTGTATGGGATGAAGCAAGCTCCAAGTGCTTGGTATGCAAGGTTAGACAAGTACTTACTTCATCTTGGATTTAGGAAAGGTAATGCTGATAGTAATTTGTATTTAAGAAGTAGTGAAGATGGAGTTTTGCTAATAGAAGTCTTTGTTGATGATATTATCATTGGAGGTAATGATGATCTATGTGAGAAATTTTCTAAAGAGATGGGAAATGAATTTGAGATGTCCATGATTGGTGAAATGAAACTCTTTCTTGGACTGCAAATAATTTAGAGTAAAGATGGAAATTTCATTTCTCAGACTAAATATCTTAAAGAAATGTTGAAAAAGTTTGGAATGGAGGACTGTAAACCAGTTGGTACACCTAGGGTAACTAGTAATAATTTGATAGTTGATGATGAATCAAAGCATGTTTTTCAAACTAAGTATAGATCAATGGTTGGAGGATTACAATATCTAACTCACATCAGATCGGATATTGCTAATGTTGGAATTGTGGCGAGATGTCAGGAAAAACCCAAAGAGACACACCTAGCTGCTATGGAAAGGATACTAAGATATCTGAAAAGAACAATAGACTATGGTTTATGGTATGATAGAAATCATAGCTTTAAACTTCATTCCTATACTAATGCTAATTGGGCAGGAAAGATTGATAACAGAAAGAGTACTAGTGGTGGTGCATTTTTCCTTGGGAAAAAGTTGGTTTCATGGTTAAGTAAGAAGCAAGATTGTATAGCTCAATCTACTACTGAATTAGAGTATGTTCCTTGTAATACCCTCTTAGATGATTATACTTGGACTTTAATTTTGGACATTCTGCATTATGATGGCTAGAACTATATGTTTATAGTTTTTCTCATTTAGATGATGATATGCTTATTAGATGTTTAGATGCACTCATTTATGATTATCATTTATATGTTTATGAAATTGGAAATCATCTATCTTTATATGTTTTATAGAAATAACTCAAGGATTTGTATCTAACCATTATTATCCATGATGTCTCATGTTTTCATGTCTGATGTGTTTTCATGACTTAGGATGAAGTCATAGTTACTCACTTAGTTGAGGTCCACATGATATATCGATCCTGGTCATCTATTTGCATATGTCTGATTGGATGGATATATATATATATATATATATATATATATATATATATATATATATATATATATATATATATATATATATATATATATATATATATATATATATATATATATATATATATATATATATATATATATATATATATATATATATATATATATATATATATATATATATATATATATATATATATATATATATATATATATATATATATATTTGCACATATATCTCTTTTCGGTGATGCAGGATTGTAGGTACCAGGCATCATCTCCACCTGATCTCACAGGTCTGAGTGATCCCTCAAATCCTTGATCCTTATTGTTGTTATGAAGAAATCACTAAGGTTTCATGATAAATAACTCTACCTCTGACCTTTTTAAGATTTCAAGTAAAGTGGCATGTTTCTCATTATTGTTGATCAAGAAAAGCTAGTGAATCAAATGTGATGATTTCCCATGTGTAATGGTTCAAATTATTAGATGAATCTATTATATGGTATTAATGCTTTAAATTTAATATTGTTCATAAATGATACTTAGGAATATAGATGGATTTAAATGTCAAATTAAAAGGAAACATTTATATTTCTTTCTAAAGGATCTTCAAATGATATGATGTAGTTTCTTTAAGAGTTAATCTTATTGTTAGTACATTTGATAAACTTAAAGGGAATGTTCATAAACTAGTAGGGAACCTTGGGAGGAATCTAAGTTATCTTTGTATATGTATTGTTCATATAAAACTTTAAAAATTTCAAAAAAATTCATAATTCATTACTTAGGTTTTCTTTTCTAAGAGAATCTTTGTTCTCTTCCCCGATTCCCTTGCGGGGCATGACATTGCTGCTGCTATAAATTGCACTCAAATTATTTGGAAGAAGCAAATGCTGAAAGAAATTGGAATAAATTTTTATGAGCCTATGGTAATCCATTATGATAACACTAGTACATTGAATATGTCAAAGAATCTAGTGATGTACTCTAAAACTAAGCATATTTCTATCAAATATCACTTCTTGAGAGACAAGGTGGTAGAGAAGGAAATACAATTAGAGTATATTAGTACAAAGGAATAGATGAATAATATTAGTTTAGGTCCCTCCTAGTTAGAATTAAATGATGCAGGGATGCATCAGTTAAGAGCTTTTCAAAGCCTTATCATATTCTGGACTAGATGTATGAATATACTCCTCAGGGGGAGTGATTGTGGAAGGAAGGTGTTGAAGAACAGTTGATGACTCATGGCACCCTTTTTAATTATTTTCAAAGGAGGAGTGTTTCTATGAGAAAATCCCTACTCTATGGGGAGATTGGATGTTTTACTATTTGGTTGTAGAGCTTTGGATTGATATAACTTTGGGATGATGGATTTTTTGGAGATTTTCCAATAAGCCTATGTTGACTATATATTTGTCATTGATGACAACATATGGTAAGTAGTGTGTATTGTAGTTCTATGTAGAGAGCCTTGAGCATATGTTGTATGGATATGTTATCAAAATAATATCATAGATGCAAAGGTTAATTCTGAGTATAGATAGTTGTGCAGTTGTTTTTAACAATAGTGTTCCTGATAGTGTTGCAAGAAGAGTTTTGTATGTAATTCATAGTATGGTTTTGATGGATCTTTGTGCCTTTATTTTTTGTTGTACACATAATAGTAAATCTATGTTCATAGAAGCAGAGGTAGTTGTATAGTTAACATTGAGTTATGATTTTTCTATTTTCTAGTTACAGTTTCAAGAGATTAGTTGGTGGAGCCGACAATATTTATATTGCTTCTATAGTTGCACTTATCATTATGGTATGCATGTTTGGTTTCATGTTTCATTATGAGCTAAGACTGTTTGGTTATGAGAACATAATGTATTTCAGCTTGAGAGTAAAGTTTCAATTAATTTGGTTGAGCCCATAGTGTGAAGAAATGCATCTACTCATATTGGGTTGTGTGGTCCTATTTGTGTTGCGTGCTTAGTATAGCCATTAAAGATATTGTTGGAGAGTGTATTATTTTTATTAATATGATTTGAAGAAGGTTCTAATAGTTCATCTTGATTATATCTTTTGTAGTAGGCTACTTATAGCATGTCAGTTGTGTTCACTAAGAATTAGTTAAGAGTAGCAAAGCAAGAAGGTGCAAATGTATTGAGCCAGTAGATATACATCAATCATTAGTTGAAGATCTATGTGAAGAAGTAGAGAGTGTATGCTATCCATTGGAACTAATCAAGATAGAAGGTCTAATTCATAGTTCACCAAGATCCATATATAGTGTGTATCTATTATGTAGAAGGTTGCAATGTTCACCATTTGAGCAGTGTGCTCTAGGACACTGTGTCCTCACCTTTAACAAGGTTATTTGTAAAAGACTCCTAACAAGGTCCTAGCTTTGACTAGGTCATTGTACTTCATGTATTGTAAAGATCAACTCCTAATAGGGTTGTAAGATCTTCTAACAGGGATAATTATACTTTAGTGTAGTTTATAGTGGGTGCTAATTCCCACTGGGGTTTTTACCTATTTGGGTTTCACTATAACCAAAATTCTAGTGTTGTGTTAAGTGTTATCTTGTTGTGTATGTGCTTAATGTTCTTCTATACTAAATTGGATAAATAATTAAATTTTATAGATAACTGATTCACCTCCCCTCTCAGTTATCTCTTGGGACTATTCCTAACAATTGGTATCAGAGCCAAGTGCCTCAGAGAGAAAATTTAATAGTTGGAGATTGATCAGATGGCATTCTTTATAAAAAAAAGTCCTAAGTTTGATGGGGAGAATTATCTAGACTAGAAGAAAAAAATGATAACACATTTGTAGTACATTGGTTTTGAGATCTTTGAAGTAGCTACACGAGATGTTCATGTTCCCTCTCTAATAGACCTTGCTAAAGAAGATGCAACCACTAGACAAAAAGAAATGTTTACTCAAAATGCAATTGCCAAAGAAGCCCTTATTAGTACCTTATCTGATAGTGATTTTTTAGAGATCAAGAAAGAAGAAAGAGCATACATAATTTGGAAGTATCTAGAAGACATGTTTGAAAGAGATATCCAAGCCAAGAATGTGTGTAGAAAGACATGGAAGAAAATATACAATAATTTGGAGATGCTACCTGAAGAAAACATCAAAGCCTAAAAAAAAAGAATTAATGAAGTAGTTGTAGGAATCAAAAACAATGGTGGAGAAATTTTGGAAGAAGACATAATGGATAAATTGATGACTACTTTGAAAATAAAATATGAGAGAAACATAAACATCCTAGATGAGACTATGCAGTTTTCAAAGGAATTCAAGCCAGAGACCTTAATCATCAAGATTTCAACATTTGAGAAATCAAGATTGAAGAAAGAGCCTAAAAGTGAAACACCATTCAAAGCCTCAGTCCATGGTAAGAAATCCTTGAACACGTCTGGTAATTTTGATGATGAAGATGATGATAAAGAAATAGAATAATTCATTTCTATGATTGCTAAGATAGAAAGAAAAGGAAAAAATGAAGGTTAGTTACCATTTAAATGTTTTTCATGTAACAAGGTTGGCCATTTTGCATCTAAGTGTCCTTCTAGAGTCAAGAAGTAAAAAATTAATTTCAAGCCCAAGTATACAAAAGAATGTTACTATACCGAAGATGGAGTGATAGATGAAGATTCATAAGAAGATGAAATTGGATTTATTGCAATTGAAGTTATGGAGAAAATGTTTGATGACATGGATATTGAAGATGAAAAGAAATAAGAGCAAGCATTGATTTCACAAGAAGACATCAAGATAGACTGGATCATTGATAGCGGTTCTTCACATCACATGATAGGAGACAAAGATATATTTCTACATCTAGATAAGTACAAAGGTGGCATGGTTATATTTGGAGACAACACTCCTAGATCTATCATAGGTAGAGGAGCTATCACTTTGGATGGAAATTGTTGGAGTTAAGTATTAATTATGTTAATTAATCTTTACTCCCTTCTTAAGATGTCAACTCCCTTTTTCTTTAGTTAAAATCACATGCACTAGTTGTTCTAAACTCATGCATTAGTCATGTAATAGTTAAATTGATTATTACATGCACTAGACTTTTCCTTTCAAGGATTTGATCTCCTTTATAAGGATGATCCATTGTACATTCTATTCATTCATTAATTGAGGATATTTTCTTCTTCATATTTTTGAGTTAAACCCTTGCCCTCTTCTTGTCTCTACTTCCTTGTAATAGGTTTTTGTATGCAGGTGATCTTTGGGTTTTGTGGATTTATATTGCTCAAATCCTATAGAAATAATAAAAATGATGATGTTCTATATGTTGATAGTTTGCAGCATAACTTACTAAGTGTTGGACAGTTACTTGACAAAGGATATCAGTTGGAATTCAAAGACAGTAAGTGCATCATTAATAACAAAGAAGGAGTAATGATTGCATTAGGTTCAAAGACAAAAGGTAATGTTTTTTAGCTTAATTTAGAAGAAAATTTTTTTGTTGCAAAAGTTGATGATAGTTGGTTATGGAACAAAAGACTATGTTGCATCAATTTTAACAATATAGTAAAAGTAAGAAATGTAAAAGAAGTAAGAGACCTCCCTAGTATTGCAAGACCAGTTGATACAATATGGAGGGAATGTGTGATGGGAAAGCATGTAAGGAACTCATTCAGAAGTAAGCATAATTCAGCAAAGAAAAAATTAGATCTAGTGCATACAGACCTATGTGGACCAACTCAAACAAGATCATACTATGGTGAAAGGTACATTATTTTGTTTGTTGATGATTATTCTAGAATGATGTGGGTTGCATTCTTGAAAGATAAATCTCAAGCATTTGAGAAGTTCAAAATATTCAAAGCTAAAGTTGAAAATGAGTCTGGATTAAAGATAAAATGTCTTAGATCAAATAGAGAAGGAGAAATCATCTCTGACAAATTCTATGATTATTGTGAAGAACATGGGATAAAGAGATGGATAAGTGCACCTAGAATCCCTCACTAGAATGGAATTGTAGAAAGGAGAAATAGGATCATACTTGAAAGAGTGTACACTATCATGATTGAAGGAAAAGTTGCACACACCTATTGGAGAGAAGAAGTGAATATTGCAGTCTATACTATAAACATAATTCAATTAAGGCTAGACATAGACAAGACACCCTATGAGCTATGGTTTGGGAATGTACCTATAGTAAAATACTTCAGAATCATTGGAAGAAAGTGCTACATCAAGAGAGATGATGGTGTTGGAAAGTCTAATGCAAGAAGCGATGAAGGTATTTTTCTTGGTTACTCTACTCAAAAAAAATATTATAGATGTTTTAACTTGAGATTGAAGAAGATATTTGAAAGTGCACATGTAAAGATTGATTAAAAGATTATGATTCAACAGAGATCTTATGATTATGCACCTATGATTGAAGAAGAACCTATACCTATCAGTAGAGAAGCAAATGTTGAAGAAATGTTTGCCACCATTGATGTATTAATCAGTGAACCTGAAATAAGTGAAGAAGAATCACAAAGATAGATGGGAGAGTCACACCTAATGTTTCAAAATTCACATCTAGATACCATTCAAAAGAAGATATCATTGGAGATAAAAAAACAAATTCATGACAAGATCAAAAGAAAAAAGTTCAACAGTCAATGAAGTAGTATGTTTACTTTCACAAATTGAACCTTTAAGTGTTGAAGGTGCATGTAATGATTCAGATTGGCATGAAGCAATGAAAGATGAGTTAGATCATATAATTAAGAGTGATACATGGGAAGTGGTCCCCAAACCTAGTGACAAAAATGTGATTGGAACCAAGTGGATATTTAGAAACAAGATGAATGAAGATGGCATAGTGGTAAGAAACAAAGCTACACTAGTATGTAAAGGATATGCATAGAGAGAAGGAATTGATTACTCTGATACATTTTCCCTTGTAAGAAGATTGGAAGCTATAAAGTTCTTTCTAGCCTATGCAACATTCAAAGAATTTAAAGTATATCAGATGGATGTCAAGTTAGTATTCTTGAATGGAGAATTGAATGAAGAAGTCTACATAGAGTAGCCTGAAGGATTTAGTTTATCAAACAAATATAATATGGTTTGCAGACTAAAGAAAGCCCTCTATGGACCAAAGAAAGCCCATAGAGCATGGTATGAAAGACTAGATTGTTACTTGACAAATATTAGATTCAAGAAAGGAGCAACAGATTGTAACTTATTCATAAGAGAGACACCTAAAGGATTATTATTAATAGATATTTTTGTTGATGACATTATTTTTGGTGGTAATGAAAACCTTAGTAGAGATTTTCCTAAAGAGATGCAGAGTGAGTTTGAAATGAGCATGATTGGACCTACCAAGTACTTTTTGGGATTAAATGTGAAGTAGACAGACAAAGGTATATTCATTAACCAGTCTAAGTATGCAAAAGAAATATTAAAGAAGTTCAAGATAGATGATTACAAGCTAGTAAGCACCCCTATAATAATGGGAAGAAAACTTTCAAAAGATGATGATTCAATAGTAGTTAACAAGACTCTATATAAGTCTATGATTGGTAAAATCATATATCTTACTCAATCTATACCAGATATTTCTAATACAGTTGGTGTTAGGAATAGTCCCAAGAGATAACTAAGAGGGGGGGGGGGGGGTGAATCAGCTATCTACTAGTTTCAATTATTTATTAAATTAAGTATACTTAAACATAAAGAATAAACACAATGAAAGAAAAATTGAATGCAACACCAATATTTTGGTTATGAGGAAACCCAAATAGGTAAAAACCCCGGTGGGAATTGACACCCACTAATATTCTGCACTAGTGTATTATTATCCTTGTTAGAAGATCCTTAACCCTGTTAGGAGTTTCTTTAAAATATATTTAGTATAGTAGACCTGGTCAAGGGTCACACCCTATTAGGATTATTTTACAATAGTCCATGTTAGGGGAGAGGACACATTGTCTGAGAGCACACTACTCAAAGGGGTGAAGGCTACAACCTTCTATTTAACAGATACACACTATATCTGGATCTTGGTGAACTACACTTACACCTACTATCTAGATCGGTTCCAATATATAGAAAAAGCACTTTAATTAGTCACATAGACCTTCTTCTAATGGCTCAACACTTTGCACACTCTGCTCTGCTCTTCACAATCAACTATGAACCACACTCTAGCAATCACCAATGATTGCCTATAAATATCTTTCCTCTAAATGATATAATAAAGTCAGCCTATTAGAACCACCTTGAATTCATAATAGAGAAAACATAACAAACTGCAATAATAATTTAGTTAGCTCTAATAAGAATGCAACACATTCTGGGACCTCTCCAATAAGACAATTGTAGACGCATGCTACACACTATCAGCTCTACCAAAATAACTGTATCTTTCTCCTCAAGCTAAATTACTTCATGCACTCTTAATTGGACATCACTAAATCTTATCCAAGCTTAAATCCAAGGGAACATATTGAAATGATATTCCCAACTCCAGAATAAATATAATCTCTATCGGCTCTTCTGAACAAACATAGGAAACTGCTATAGGTGAATAGCGGCTGCATAACTTCACTTCTACTAATCATTAGACTCTGGTTCCATGAATGTAACATCAATAACATGTCTTCATCATATATCCAAGCATGTAAGGCTCCATGATAACTGTACAAATGATTGTACATAGAACACTACCTGTTACTCTATCAGGAACATTGTTGACACAAGCTGCTATATAACTGTCTATAATAATAGTTAACCTTTGTGCCCATGATATCATGTTGATAACATGTCCATGCTATATATACTAAAATCTTATTGCATAAGTCTTCCATGCATGCTACTTACCATATGTTTTCATCAATGACAAACATATAGTCAGTACTGGCCTGTTGGCAAATCTCCAACAATCTCCCCCTTTGGCATTGATGGCAACATATGGAATGAAAAACTCCACCAATCCAAATGAATAATTATTCTATAAAATTATCCATTTCCTCTTCAATACTTCCCCAAGGATGAGTCCTCCATCTACTACAATATTCTTCAACATTCACCATTTCCTCAACTGAACTACTATCATAATTGAGTACTGATCCTGCCTAGTATATTACTCCTCTTTTTACTTCTATTTTTCATGACTATATATTACTCCCCCTTTGACATCAATGGAAAAGGTCACCAATTAGTTTAAGCACTAGCACTACTCCAAAATTAGAGTAGTCAACCATCCATCAGTCCCTGAGGACTGATGCTTTTCCTTCTTTCTTCTAAGCAAAATCAGGGAAGGGAATAACTCCCAACTTCTCCCTAAGATACTCAAAAGTATCCTTAGGAAAGGGCTTTGTGAATATGTTTGCTAATTGATCTTTAGTACTTATATAGTCCACCTTGACTTCTTTCTCTACCACTTTCTCTCTTAGGAAGTGATACTTGATCTCAATGTGCTTTGTCTTTGCATGCATCGTAGGGTTCTTTGACATATTGATAGTGCTAGTGTTATCACAATGAATAACAATAGGATAATCAATCTGAATTCCAAAATCCTTTATCATCTTCTTGATCCAAACAATTGTAGAGAAATTCAAGGCTACTACAACATACTTCACTTTTTCTATCGACTGAGAAATACAATTTTTTTTCTTTCTTGTCCAAGTGACAAGTCTATCACCAAGAAACATTGCTCCACCTAATGTACTCTTTCTGTCATCAACGCATCTTGCCCAATCTGCATTAGTGTACACATGAAACTCAAAATTTTCTAAATTGGGATACCATAGACCATAGTCTATAGTGCATTCCAAATATCTAAATATCCTTTTTATTGCCACGAGGTGAATTTGTTTAGGCTCTGTTGCAAATCTTCCAATGATGCTAACTACATTCAAAATATTTGGTCTAGTCTGAGTAAGATAAATAAGTTTTCCAATCATAGACTTGTACAATGTTATATCTACTACTGGTGAGTCATCTTATTTTGTAAGCTTGTACCCAATTATCATAGGTGTCCCTACTGGCTTACAATCATCCATATTGAATTTCTTCAATATCTCTTTCACATTTTTTGACTGATTAATGAAAATTCCTACATTCAATTTCTCTGTCTGTTGTACATTCAATCCCAAAAATTATTTGATAGGTCCAATCATGCTCATATCAAATTCACTCTGCATATCTTTGGCAAATTCAACACTTAGTTTGTCATTACCTCCAAAGATAATGTCATCAACAAATATAGCTACAAGTAGTAGTCCTTTAGATGTCTCTCTTATGAATAGGTTACAATCTACTACTCCTTTTTTGAATCTAATCTTTGTTAGATATCCATCAAGTCTCTCATACCAAGCTCTAGGGGCTTGCTTAAGTCCATACAGGGCTTTCTTCAATCTACATACCATATCAAGTCTATCTAGTAGAGTAAATCCTTCTGGCTACTCAATATACACTTTTTCTTTTAATTCACCATTCAGGAATGCTGACCTGACATCCATTTGATAAAATTTGATATTTTTAACTATTGCATAAGCTAGAAACAACTTAATAGCTTCTAATTTTCTCACAGGTACAAATGTGTCTGAATAATCAATGCCTTCTCTTTGCACATATCCCTTATGTACTACCCTTTCTTTATTTCTTACTACTATATGATCTTCATTCATCTTGTTTCTAAATATCTACTTTGTTCCAATCACATTCTTATCACTAGGTCTTAGGACCAGTTCTCAAGTGTCATTCTTAATAATCTGATCAAGTTCTTCTTTCATAGCATCATGCTAATCTGAATCATTACATGCATCTTCAACACTTAAAGGTTCAATTTGAGATAGTAAACATACTACCTCATTTCTAGCTGAGTTCTTTGCTTGTGATTTTTTTAAGACTTTTCCACTCTGATCTCCAATGATGTCTTTCTTGGAATGATTTCTAGATGTAAAATTTGATACTTTAGGTGATACTATCTCTTCTTCCTTATGATTTTCTTCTTCACTTATCTCAGGGTCATTGAATAACACATCAATGCTGTCAAACATTTCTTCAATATATGTCTCACTAGTGGAGGGTCTGGGTTCTCGTTCAATCATGGGTGAGTAATCATGATATCTTTCTTGAATCATGAACTTTTCATCAATCTTGACATAAGCACTTTCAATGATCTTTTTAAATCTTAAATTCAATCATCTATAAGATTTACTTTTAGTAGAGTAACCAAGGAAAATACCTTCATTGCTTCTTGCATCAAACTTGCCTACTGGTTCATCTCTCTTGATGTAGCACTTGCTTCCAAAGATTCTAAAGTATTTTACTATGGGACCATTACCAAACCATAGCTCATAAGGTGTTTTATCTGCGTTAGGCCTCAATTGAATTCTATTGATGGTATAGACTTTAGTATTGAATGCATCTCTCCAATAGGTGTGTGCAACTTTTCCTTCAATCATGATGGTGTGGGCTATATCAAGGATGATCCTATTCCTTCTCTCTGCAATTCCATTCTACTAAGTGGTTCTAGGTGCACCCAACTACCTCTTGATTCCATGTTCTTCATAGTACTCATAGAATTTGTCAAAGGTGAATTATCCTCCTCTATCCGATCTTAAACATTTTATCTTTAGTCCAGATTCATTCTCAACCTTAGCTTTGAATATTTTGAACTTATCAAATGCTTCTAACTTGTCTTTCAAGAATGCAACCCACATCATTCTAGTATGGTCATCAACAAACAAAATGAAATAATTTTCACCATAGTATGATCTTGTTTGAGTTGGTCCACATAGGTCTATATGAATCAGATCCAACTTGTTCTCTATTGAATTGAGGTTTCTCTTGAATGAGTTTCTCACATGCTTTCCCATCACACATTCCCTACATATAGCATCAACTGTCCTTGCTATGCTAGGTAGATCTCTTACTATCTTTACATTGCTTATCTTTATTATGTTATGAAAATTGATATGACACAACTAACTATCATCTACTTTAGCAACAAAATAACTTTCTTCTAGATTAAGTTGGCAAACATTACCTTTGGTCTTTGATCCCAATGCAATTATTTCTCCTTCTTTGTTGTTAATGATGCACTTCTTTCCATTGCATTCCAATTTGGAACCTTTGTCAAGTAACTTCCCAACACTTAGTAGGTTATGTTTCAAACCATCAACATAAACATCATCATCAATAATATTCTTTCCATCCAAGGTGATGGCTCCTCTACCAATGATGAGTTTAGGAGTGTTATCTACAAATCTAACCATTCCACCATAGTATTTTTCTAGATGAACAAATCTATCTTTATCACCTATCATGTGATGTGAACAACCACTATCTATAATCTAGTCTGTCCTTATATTAGCTTGTGAAATCAATGCTAGTTCTTGTTTCTCTTTCTCATCTTCATGGTCTCTCTTATTGTTTATTTTCTCTATGATAGAAATAAATCTAATTTCTTCTTTAGCTGAATCACCATCTGAAACTCTAGCTCCATCATAGTAACATTCCTTAGAGTATTTAGGCTTGTAGTCATTTTTGAACTTTCTAGCTCTTAAAGGACATTTAGATGCAAAGTGACCAATCTTATTACATGAAAAGAATTTAAATGGAAATTGACCTTCATATTTTCCTTTCCCTTTCTTTTCTCTTTTGGAAATCATAGAAATGAAATCATCTAGTGTTTTCTCTTCATCATCATCAAAATTTCCAAAAGTGTTTGCATATTTATTACCATGAATCGTTGCTTTGAAGGCGGTCTCACTTTTAGGTTCTGTCTTCAATCTTGAAATCTCAAAAGCTGAGACTTTTCTGATCAAGGTCTCTCTCTTAAAATTTGATGTAAGCTACATGGTCTCATCAAGGATGTTGATCTTGTTTTCATATTCTGGAGTGAGGGTGGTCATCAATTTGTCCATGATATCATCCTCTAAGATATCTCCACCATTGTTCCTAATTCTAGCAACTACTTCATTGATCCTTTTATTGTAAGCTCTAATGTTTTCTTTAGGTAGCATCTCTAATGTATTGTATCTTTTCTCCATGTTTTTCTATGTGCATCCTTTTCTTATATGTCTCCTTCAAATATGTCTTCTAAGCACTTCCATATTTTGTGGGCTGTATCTACTTTCTTTATTCTCAAAAACTCACTATCAAATAGGGTGTTGATAAGGGCTTCATTGGCTATTACATTATGATGAAATAATTCTTTTTTCTTATCAGTAGCACCATCCTTTTCAAGGTCTTCTAAAGTAGGGATCTTGACTACTTTGATAGTTACATCAAAAACTTCAAAATAAATGCATCACAAATGAGTCACCATCTTGTTCTTCCAATCAAGATAATTCTCTCCATCAAACTTAGGACTTTCTTTTCTGAATAATGCCATTTGATCAACCTCAACCTATTAAAATTTCTCTCTAAGGCACTTGGCTCTGATACTAATTATTAGGAATATTCCTAAGAGTTAACTAAAAGGGGGTGTGAATTAGTTATCTACTAGTTTTAATTCTTTATCAAATTAAGTATACTTAAAAATAAAGCATAAAAACAATGAAAGAACACTTGAACATAACACCAATATTTTAGTTACAAGGAAACCCAAATAGGTAAAAACCCCAGTGGTAATTGACACCCACTAATATTTTGCACTAGTGTATTATAATCCTTGTTAGAAGATCCTTAACCCTATTAGGAGTTTCTTTACAATATATTTAGTATAGTAGACCTAGTCAAGGGTCAGACCCTATTAGGATTCTTTTATAGTAGTCCCTATTAGGGGAGAGGATGCACTATCTGAGAGCACACTACTCAAAGGGGTAAAGGCTACAACCTTTTGTTTAACATATACACACTATATCTAGATCTTGGTGAATTTCACTTAGACCTGCTATCTAGATCAGTTCCAATGTATAGCACAAGAACTTTACTTGGTCACATAGACCTTCTTCTGATGGCTCAACACTTTGCACACTTTTCTCTGCTCTTCACAATCAACTATGAACCACACTCTAGAAATCACAAATGACTACCTATAAATATCTTTCCTCTAAATGATATAATCAAGTCATCCTATTAGAACCACCTTTAAATTATAATAGAGAAACAATAACAAACTCCAATAATAATTTAGTTGGCTCTACTAAGCACACAACACATTTTGGGACCTATCCAATAAGACAATTGTAGATGCATGCTACACACTGTCAACTCTACCAAAATAACTGTATCTTTCTCCTCAAGCTGAATTAATTCATGATCTCTTAACTAAACATCACTAACTCTTCTCCAAGCTTAAATCCAAGGGCACATACTAAAATGATAGGTGCAACTCCAAAACCAATATAATCTCTATTGGCTCTTCTGAACAAAAATAGGAAACTGCTATAGGTGAATAGCGACTGTGTAACATCACTTCTACTAATCATCAAAATTTGTGTCCATAAATGTAACATCAATAACATGTCTTCATCATATATCCAAGCGCACAAGGCTCCATGATAACTATACAAACAATTGTACATAGAACACTGCCTATTACTCTATCAGGAACATTGCTGACACAAGTTGCCATATAACTTTCTATACTAATAGTTAACCTCTACACCAATGATATCATGTTGATAACATGTCCATGCTATATATACTAAAATCTTACTACATAACTCTTCTACACATGCTACTTACCATATGTTGTCATCAATGATAAACATATAGTTAGTACTAGCCTGGTAGCAAATCTCCAATAGTTGGTATTGTTGGAAGATTTGCAATAGAACTTAAACAAAGTCATCTTATGGTAGTAAAGAGGATATTCAGATATTTGAAAGTAACTATAGACTATCATTTATGGTATCCTAACTCAAAGAATGTAGAACTTCATGTGTATACAGATGCATATTGGCTAGGTTACATTGATGAAAGAAAGAGAACCTCACGAGGAGTAGTATTTCTTGGAGATAGACTAGTTACTTGGAAAAGAAAGAAAAAGAATTGTATTTATTAGTCAATAAAAGAAGCAAAGTATGTAGCAGTAGCATTAAATGGTTCTACAATTTTTTGGATCAAGCAGATGATAAAGAATTTTGGAACCCAAATTGATTATCCTATTGTTATTCATTGTGACAACACCAGCACTATCAACATGTCAAAGAACCATGTGATGTATGCAAGCACAAAACATATTAAGATAAAATATCATTTTCTAAGAGAGAAAGTTGTAGAAAAAGAAGTAAAGTTGGATTATGTGAGTACTAAAGAACAATTAGCAGACAAATTCATAAAGCCATTGCTGAAGGATAAATTTGAGTATCTCAAGGAGAAGTTGGGAGTAATTCCCTTCACTAGATCTAATTAGAATTTGTAGTAGTGCATCAATCCTTAGTGACTAATGAATGGTGGACTACTCTACTTTAGGAGTAGTACCTTTGCTTATTTATTTTTAGCATTCTTTGCCATTGATGTCAAAGGGGAGTATATAGTCATGAAAAACAAATAGTTCTAGTAAAGGGGGAGTATATAGTAAGAAGATATAGCAGTAGATGGAGAAATCATATTTGGGTGAGTATGTTGTTGAGGAAATGGAGAATTTTATTTTACTTTTGGATTGATGGTTTTTTTCATTTCATATGTTCCCATCAATGCCAAAGGGCGAGATTATTGGAGATTTGCCAGCAAGCCTATGTTGACTGTATGTTTGTCATTGATGACAACATATGGTAAGAAGTGTGCATTTTAGTTCAATGAAGAGAGCCTTGAGCATATGTTATATAGATATGTTATTAGTATAATTGTTAGGAATGGGAACACTGGGTGGGGGGGGTGAATTAGTGTTCACTAAATTAAATATTTTTACTGTTCTCTTTAATCTTAACTTGAATTCTGATCAATTCCTTTGATAAGCTGATGCTTGGACCTCTTTCAAAGCTCTAATACATCTTATTGACTCTTTTCACACTTATTCTCTTCTTATCTTGACTCTATATCAACTCACATACTTAATAATAATAGCGCATCTAATATTTATATGCGTATACAAAATAATTAACTAGGTCGTCCCTTTAACTGATTACATACAACACTTCCAATTCAATTGGCTCAAGCATGTTTACAAAAAAACATAATTATATGTCTATAACCTAATTAAAATAGGCACATAGCCCTTACATAACAATATTAAAGTCACTAATCAATTTACCATCAGTCAGTTGCATACACTATTCTATTTTGGCATTCACTGGCTGTGTAACTTCAACTATTTGTAACTTCATCATACTTGCATATTTGATCATGCACTCATAGAATAAGAATGAATACACTCTTAAAATCTTATCTTCTAGGGTGCATACCATAACTTGGTCATACCCACGTGCGCTGATGCTCTGAACTACTGGTACTAAATATACAGTCTTTTGTACTTAGCCAATTTCTAATCTTCTTATCATGTACACTGACTCCAAAACACTATATGAATTTGTTTCCATAATTAAAATACTATATTAAGTCATATACAATATTATAGTCAACTTTCCAACAATCTCCCTCTTTTTCATTGATGGCAACAAAGGAATATGGAGCAGTTACTAACTGTTCTCTTATACATAATTTTTTGTCATACTCAATCTTATATCTCCCTTATATTCTTTACTATACATACTATTTACATATCTATATCTCCATATTCTATAAATACTCCCCCTTTGACATTAATGACAAAGGTGCTAAAAATTGAATCTATACAAGTACTTACAAGGAAAGTACATCTGATTATGCTATCTATAACTTGTGGATCTCTTGCTTCCAGAATGCAATTAGTGCATTGATTGTTTGGAGATGGGTGCATAAAGCATAGTTCAGCTTCTCCATCTTCTCCAAATCTGAGCTAGGACCTTGATCATATGTTACCATGGTGGCATCAATCTCCTTGATATTCTGATTGAGCACATTTAGGGAGGGCGCAAGATAATTCCTAATCTATGTTTGCCTTGCCCTTATTTTGGACATCTCCTTCTCTGCTCTTTCAATCTTGTCAATCTACCCTTGATATATATTATTACACATATTTATATTAGTGGAGAGGTGTTCTACTAATTTCCTTACTTGTTCTATCATTTATTCTGCTTCTTGTATCTTCTTGAAATGGTCATCAATTAACTTATCCTGATCCATACAGTCATCAATAATCTTTCTTCCCTTTGCTGCAAAGTCCTTTAAGGATGCTTGACTAACCTTGAGTGAACTTGGGTCAAGTGCAAAGTTACTAACCAATTCATTGAGTATTTTATTTGTATACTTCTCTTCTACAACTTGAGATGCAGTCTCTTCCAAGGTAGAAAAATTGCTTTTGAAAGCTGGGAAGATGTTGCTAACATCATCAACTAAATGTACCTTAGACACTTTCTTGTCTGAAGGCAAGAGACTATTCAATATGTTGACTGATTCAACAAATAATGGGTTCCTCGTTACCTATTTCTATTTGGCCTTTTCCATGGCTAAGACACTAATCTCGATTAGGTCTTCTTCTCCCCAAGAATCCAGACTAGTGGTGTTTTGTGTAAATCTTGACAACAATGATACAAAAGGAGTGATAGGAGTGCTATCCATTGCTTCTTGTTTAACTTTTATTTTCATTTCAACAAATGACTTATCTATTGGTTCATTTTCTTTCATCTCTACTTCTCCTTTCTCTTTTTCTACTTCCTTTTCTTTTTCTTCTTCTCTTTCAACTTTTGTCATATCCTCAATCAGTATTTCTTATTGATTAGGAGGAGTGTTACCACATAGATCTTTAGCCTCTTGAATGCTTACAAATGCTTCTTGAAACTTATCCAAATAAAGATCTCAGGCTGCCATTGCAATCTCAACATTTTCAATAAAAATTCAATCATCCTTATGTGTTTCTTCCATAGGTGCAGGCTTCTCTACCTCTATGGGTGCTACAACTGTGGGTGTTGAATCCTAAGGACCTATATTCTATACATTGATGGTCTCTGACTCCTTGGCTACCTTTTTGGATACTTGATTTGTGGGTGGAGTAGCTGGATACATGTATCTATTCATGAACACTATCTCAAAGGCTTTTTCTATTTCCTTTGCAACTAGTTTATAATTCTTGTCCATTATATCCAAATTCCTTTTCTAAGATGTGGCTTTACCAGATCTAACAATAAGGTCTTCAAATCTAGACAACATACTAGTAAACTCTCATCTAAGATCTTCTCTCTTATTCTTAGATCTTCCTCGATTTCTTGTCTCTTAAAGAAGTCTAAAATGTTCCAAAGACTGTCTAGAATCATAGTCTTCAATTCTAGCACTCTCTTCTTAAACTTAAGCATGTTCTTGATAATCATGCCATAAATCTCTAACTTATCTATTTCATTGTACTTATCATAAAATTTTCCTATTTGATCAATCCTTCCTTCATCAATAATCCTTTTACTGAACACTTGAAGAATAGGTTTGAAACCTACCTCTAGAGGTGCTTGAGTATTCTTCCTGCTTCTTGTTGCTCATGAGGATGGATGGCTTGTGATAATTTATTTCTTTCTCTTAGGCATTTCCTTATACTCTAGAGGAATATTAAGGTTAATTTTTATTGAGGGTGTAGGAGGGGCAACATCAAATTTTTCTTGTTTATCCTTAGGATCTTTAGATTTCTCTATCTTGACCTTCTTTAACTTGGGATCTTCTTCCTTAGCTTCTGTAGCTGATGCACTCTCAATTCCCAAAGAAATCTTTTCTTATCTTTCTTTGTCAAGGTCTTCTTGAGTTACTCCATGAATTCTAAGGATATTAGAAGAAACCTTAGCTACTTTCCTTTCAGTTGCTATGCTATTCAAAACAACATCAACTTCTCTTGTTTTCTCTTCATAATTCCCCCACCTTGGTTCATTAGGGTCCTTAGGGGCTGATAGTAGTACTTGTGCATATGCTTCTAGAACTTGTTCATCAACCTCATATCAAAGTGGATGGATCCACTTTGTTCTTGGTTCCACTACTTCCATATAGGTTGTATTGGTTTCCACCATAAAAAAAAATATTGTCCTTGTATTTCTCAACAATATTATCTAGAATTTTGTATCTCATCTGTATTTTGGTCCTAAATGTCTTCAATTCTAGTGTCATGTAATCCTTCAGTGTACTCTCAGTAGATGCCTTGAGAGATATATGTGGCATTATGGGTAGGTGTTTGTCCAAATACAAGTCTGAGACCTTTCCAACTATATGGAAGTACATGTATATGACCAAAGACCCAAATCTGAATATTTTGGTCTTGTCATGTTTAATGACTTTGATGTTATCTATTAGTTGTGCGCACAGGATCTCATATAGAGTCAACTCTCCATTCTCTCTTACAAGTCTTATTGCTACAAGAATTGTTGTTTTTGACACACTGTTAACCCTATTGGTGTGTTGGAACCTATATCCTAGTATCATAGACATCAATTTGATGTCTTTCTCCTCTATAGGCTCTATAGTCATTTTGCATCTATCACTTCTTGATTTGTATGTTTATTCAACAATCTTCCTTACATCCTTACCCACTGGAAGAAAGGCACCTATTATTGAGAGGCCTATCATCTCATGTATTAGGTCTCTTGTTATTCTAATCGACACTTCACCTATCCAGAATAGGTCATCATGAATCCTGCTAAGTAGAATTTTTATCCATTCAAACTCATAAAACTCATATGTCATAGCATATTAAATAATGGGTTTGTTCTCTAACTATGTAGACTCATCTAGGAGTATTTTATTTGGTTTCATCATGGTTTCTAAATGCACTCTTATCCTGTCAAGTCCTACTAGCTCCTTCTTACAATATATGTATGCACGGATGTCTTCAACATGCATAACCCCCATAGAGTGCAGGAGAATGCCCCTTCTAGGTCATCCAATGTGGATTTAAATCAGTGCCTCTTAAATACATATCTTTTCTTCTCTACAACATCAAATACAATAGGATCAGGCATCACTTACTTGTATATCTCTTTCCTAATGGTTTCCAAGAACTTCTGAATCGATGTGATGGATCAGGGCTTCCTCAACCAATCAAACACAATGCTTTGCTGGTGAAACAATCTACAATCCTTCACAATTAATTGCTAGGGCTTCTGGGCTCTTCAATCACTCTGAATTCAAATGTAATGAGTGATATAAAAAAAATTGTGTACTTTAAAGTGAAAATTCCACCATTAATGCTTGCCATGTAAACCAGACTATCACTGATAATTTCCAACTTTCATTCTATAATCAATCAGCTAGTGCACTCTTGTACATACGTTCTTCTAGTCTCCAAAAGGTTAAGTCCAAAGATGCATACTTTGAGGATGAGTATATCAGCCGCGCATGGATTTAGAGCTAAATTCACTCCCCCTATGACCCTGAGTTCCATTCATCTAGATGTAGAGGGTGCATCCATTGTGGATGCATCCAATACATTCTCATCAACCTTATCTTTCTTTGCCTCTAAGAAAATCAAGTTCGCATCTTCTAAAGCTTTCACAAACTTTACTTCTCCTTCGGTATCCAGTATTGATTCTTCTATCTTTTTAGGGCTTTCTTGACTTTGCATTCTTGATCTAAAGAACTTTGAAATGTGTCTAGAATTGTTACATGAGTGAAAAATAAATGGAGGCCTTATATTCCTTGGTGCATTGACATGGGTTACCATTTTACACTGTCTAGTTGAGTGACCATTATGGTTACATATCTGACATGTAACATTCTGAAAACTTCTTACATTTGACTGATTCTAATTTCTTTGATTATGTTGAGTCTTCTTCTTCTGACTTGTCTTACAATTCATAGCTCTATGACCAGATTTATTTCATGAATAATAGTAACCATTGAAAGGTCTTACCTCTGTATAGTTCCTTTCTATATGTCCATGCTTGTTACATGCATAAAAAGTTTGATATTGGATTGATCTCATTATTGGATGGTTCTATTAGGAATGAATGCTAAAGTGATTGGCACCCATTTTGTAGCAGTTGTTGTTGCATTCATGACTATGATTGTCATTGATGTCAACACAGTGTTTTATCGAAGACTTGCAGAGAAGCAGACAATGTTTTGATTAGCACAAGTGGGATATTGTTGTTGGAGCTATGTGACATTGAGGATATATTATTTGATATGTTATATGTCTATGGTTAAGAGTGCAGATAGTAATTCTTTTATTCATGAAAGTTATGATCACTTTGGTGGAAGTAGTATTCAGGTAGTGTTCCTAAGTAGCGGAATTTGGCAATCAGATGATATCTCCTAATCAGGATGGAATCTAGATTTACATAGTTAAAGGGAATTTAGAGACACATTGATAATGACATGGATGATAGCACAAACTTTGAAGTCACATGAGTGAAGATTTATTGTATTTGGAAGTTGACAATTTTATGTAATTTTGGTGTAGCGTGTGGAAACTTTTATTTTGTAATTATGTGCTGAATCATTTGTAATTATTTGAGTGTGGTATAAATGAAAGAATGTATTTCCTTGTTGAAAAAATGAGAGATAGAATTGAGATGTGATGTAGTATGCATGAAGTGAAGAAAAGATCTAAGTATGTGAGTGAAATTGTGAAGCAAGACATGCGAAGTACAAAGATCTGAAACTAAGATTTGATGTAGTAGTGAGTGTAGTCTGGCATAGTCAGAGAAGAGGTAACATATTATTCTATTGAATAATGCAATGATTATTTGGATAGTGAGTTTAGTGATCTTACCCTAAAGCTCTTTGGGCAGTGGGTCCTTCTATCTTCCATAACTCTTAACAAGGTTATAATCTTTTAACAGGTATTCAAAATCTCCTAACAGGGATTCATATGTACTGAATGTATTTCATAAGACTCCTAGCACAGTCCATCCTTTTACAAGGAATATTCATATTAGTGCATCTTTTGTGGGCATCATTCTCACTAGGGTTTACTCTTTGATCAAGAGGTTCCCTAGTCAGCATATCTTGTGTTATTGTGTAATTGTGTATGAATATCTTTCTATGGTTGGTAATTATATTGCTTACATGGTTTAATGTTGTTGAAGATGATAAAAGTTATAATTATCTGATAACTGATTCACCCCTCACCCCTCTCAGTTATCTTGGTTGACTTTACTTTCTAACAATTGGTATCAGAGCACCAGGTCCTTGAAAGAGAAGTTTAACAGCTTAAGGAGATCCATGGTGAATTTCAGGAAAGAAAGCCCTAAGTTTGATGGAGTAAATTTTGACAGTTGGAAAGAGAAGATAAAGACACATCTATTATGTTTAGGACCAGGTTATTGGTTGACTACAAAGAATGATAAGACTATCATTGAAGAAGATGATCTTGAGACATGCTCTAATGATGAAAGAGATCTATTCATGTGTAACATACTTGCAAGAGAAGCACTTTTGACAGCACCTCTAGAGAATGAATATAGTCAGGTAAAATTTTTGAAAAAGTCTCATGAAATTTGGAAAGCTTTACACTCTACTTTTGAAGGTGATGAACATGCAAAAATAGTTAGATTACATGATTGGATATGTGCATTTGAAGAGATAAGAATGTTGGAAAATGAATCTGTTAGAAGCTATATTGGTAGAATGTCAGAAATTGTTGCAGGGATAAAATCTTGTGGAGGAACAAAGATAGAGAATGAAGTGATATGGAAAATTTTGAGGACATTGACTCATGTATTTAAGAAAACAACACAGATGATTGAAAAATTTATACCTTGTCCTGAGAACTTTACAAGAGAGACTCTTCTTGGAAGATTGGAAGCAATAGAAATGAACTTGAGGTTATCAGGAGACTTACCTAGAGTGGAGACAACATTCAACACTCTTAGTATTCACCCTACATTGTCAAGAAGCATCAGTGTGAGTAGAGATTATGCTCACAACATCAGATCTAGAAATGAAGAAGAAAAGAAGATTGAAGAAGGTATTTACTTGCTTGTGAAAAGAGAACCAAATGGTAAGAAATTTTTTAAATGTTGGACTTGTCAAGAATATGGTCATTTTGCATCTAAATGTCTTAAGAGAGTTAAGAAGTACATAAATAATTTCAAGCCTAGAAGATCTAAGGAATTTTATTATGCTAATGATGAAGACCTTGAAGCTAGTATTGGAAGAACTTTAAGTGAAAGTGATACTGAGAATAATGATGAAATAAGATTTGTAGCAATTAAAGAAGAAAATTCTAAAACTAATGTTAAGGAAGAAAAAGCCTTAGTTTCCCAAGTTGAAAAGAAAGCTGATTGGATTATAGATAGTGGTTGTTCACATCATATGATTGGAGATATAAAGAAGTTCATAAAGTTTAACAATTATGATGGAGGAGTTGTTAGAGTTGGTAATAATGCACCTTGTTAGATTAAAGGTATAGGATCTATTACTCTTGATAGAAAGACTAATACTGATGATGTTTAACTTGTGGATGGATTGAAACATAATCTTTTGAGTGTTGGATAGTTAGTTGATAAGGGATATCAAATTTGGTTTACTGAGAAAACTTGTGTGATAAAGGATCAAGATGGAAATCTGATTGGAACTAGATCTAGAACCAGAGGTAATGTATTTCAGTTGAATCCTACTAAGATGACATGTTTGATTACTAAGATTGATGGCAATTGGTTATGGCATAGAAGGTTTTGTCTTATAAACTTTGATAATATTGTGAAAGTGAGTACTACACTTGCAGTAAGGGATTTGCCTAAAATTATGAAGCGTACTAACATGATTTGCAAAAAATGTGTGATGGCTAAGTAGAAAAGAAGTTCATTTCCTAGTAAGAAGTTCACATCGACATAAAATTTTGAGATTGTTCATATAGACTTGAGCGGTCCTACTAGGACTAGATGATTCTATGGAGAAAGGTATTTTATGATTCTTGTTGATGATTTTACAAGAATGATGTGGATTGCATTTCTGAAAGAAAATCTAAAGCATTTGATAAATTTAAGATCATTAAGAACAAAGTTGAGAATGAATCTAGAATGAAGATTAAATGTTTGAGATCTGATAGAGGTGGTGAATTTAATTTTAGAGATTTTAACACTTTTTGTGAAGTGAATGGTATTAAGAGACAACTTTTAGCTCCTAGAACACCTGAACAAAATGGTATTGCAGAAAGAAGAAATAGATCAGTAACTGAAGTAGTAAGAGCTATGTTATTTGAGAATGATTTAGCAAAGAGATTTTGGAGAGAAGCAGTGAATACAGCAGTATAGACAATGAACAAAGTACAAATCAAAGTAGACATAGACAAGACACCTTATGAATTATGGTTTGGACATGCACCCTCAGTTAAGTATTTTAGAATTTTTGGAAGCAAATGTTATATAAAGAGAGATGATGATATTGGAAAGTTTGATCCTAGAAGTGATGAAGGTATTTTTCTTGGATATTCTTTGAAGAGAAAAGCATATAGATGTTAAAATAAGAGAACTAAAACTATTGTTGAGAGCACAAATGTTAAAGTTGATGAAAAGTTCAAAATTCAGGAAAGAATGCTTGATTATGAATCTAATGAAGAAGCTCATCCTAAGCCTAACACTGAAACTACTAAATTATTCTATGAAACTAATAGTGAATTGTTGAATGAGAGTCATGCTGAAGAACCTAGAGATGAATCTAGAGAAGAATCTATAGTTGAAGCAAGATCTGAGACTATGACACCGAACAGGTATTTATCAAGACATCATCCTATTGAAGAAGTTATTGGAAGTTTGGACAAAGGATTTTTGACTCAGAATAAGGTACATTTATGTTTGATTTCTCAAATTGAACCTAAATCTACTAGTGAAGCTTGTGAAGATGAACATTGGATTAATGTTATGAGAGAAGAACTAGATCAGATAGAAAAGAACAAGACATGGGAATTGGTCCCTAGACCTAAAGACAAGAATGTAATTGGAACTAAATGGGTATTCAGAAACAAGCTGAATGAACAAGGAGAAGTTGTAAGAAACAAAGAAAGATTGGTATGTAAGGGATACTCACAGCAAGAAGGAATTGACTATGAAGAAAATTTTGCACCAGTAGCAAGAATTGAAGTAGTAAGAATGTTTTTGGCCTATGCAACTTTTAAGAAATTCAAAGTATATCATATGGATGTGAAGTCAACATTTTTGAATGGAGAATTGGAAGAAGAAGTCTACATTGAGCAACCTAAAGGTTTTCCTTTGACTCAAGAAGGAGACATGGTATGTAAACTAAAGAAAGCATTATATGGACTAAAGCAAGCACCTAGAACTTAGTATGAAAGATTGGATAAGTATTTGTTAAAGTTGAGATTTGCTAAAGGAACAACTGATAGAAATCTGTACACAAAATAAATTGAAAATGGTTTGTTGATTATAGTTATTTTTGTTGCTGATATTATCTTTGGAGGAGAAGATGAAGCTAGTGACAAATTTGCTGATTAAATGAAGACTAAATTTGAAATGAGTATGATTGGTGAGATGAAATACTTTTTTAGATTATAGATAATAAAAAACAATAATGGTATCTTTGTATGTCAGACAAAGTACTTCAATGATTTGTTGAAAACATTTGGAATGGAGGACTATAAACTAGTTGGAACACCTATGGTAACTATACATAAGTTATCTAGCATAGATGAAACACTGACAGTTGAGCAGAAGAAATACAGATCCATGATTGGAGGATTGTAGTATTTGACACACACAAGATTGGATATAGAACATTCAGTTGGAATTGTAGCAAGATTTCAAGCTGAACCCAAAGAATCACATTATGCAGCAGTAAAGAGGATACTGAGATATTTAAGAGGCACAATGGACTATGGATTGTGGTATGAAAAATTTGATGATTTTACCCTATGTGCATATACAAATTCTGATTGGGGAGGTAGTGTTGATGATAAGAAAAGATCTAGTGGTGGAGCATTTTTCCTTGGAGGAAGATTAGTTTCTTGGCTAAGCAAGAAGTAGAATTGTATTTCACAAAGCACAACAAAAGCAAAGTATGTAGTAGTAGCAAACAATTGTAACCATATAATTTGGATGAAGTAGATGCTGAAAGATATTGGAACTAAATTTGTTGAACCTATTCTTATACATTGTGACAAAACCAGTACAGTCAGTATGTCTAAGAATATTTTACTACATTCTAAGACAAAACATATAGAGATCAAGTATCATGTTGTAAGAGAGAAATTTGCTGAGAAAGAAGTTAGACTGGAGTACACAAGCACAAAGGAAAAGATAGCAGACATATTTGCAAAGCCTTTGCCTAAGGATACATTTGAGTATCTAAGAGGTATGCTTGGGGTTATGCCCCAACCTACTTTTGAGTAGTGATGTAGTTGGTTGCATCCATTCAGTGGTATATGATCTCTATCTTTCTTTGGACTAGATGTTGGTACTTCCTCTATGGGGGAGTATGTGTATCTGAGCTAAGTCATGAGGACTCTAGTAAATGTATTTTTTTGAGTAGTGTCTTTTGACATTGAGTTGTTGTTGACATAGTGATGAAATTTCTATCATTGATGTCAATGGGGGAGAAG
The DNA here is from genome assembly GCA_027943335.1 of Chamaecyparis obtusa. Taxonomy (NCBI): domain Eukaryota; kingdom Viridiplantae; phylum Streptophyta; class Pinopsida; order Cupressales; family Cupressaceae; genus Chamaecyparis; species Chamaecyparis obtusa. Next base: position 1,003,030 of record BSBK01002215.1, on the reverse strand, counting down.
TATGCATGAAAAACAATATGAGTAAAACAATATGAGAGAACTGAATAGGATAACGAAGCAAGATTTGATTGATGAAGAGGATTTGCAAAAGCAGTGTTGTAGTATTGGATTTTTGGAACATTGGATGTTTTTCATCTATGTTGCCATCAATGCCAATGGGGGAGATTGTTAGGAATGAATGCTAAAGTGTTTGGCACCCATTCTGTAGTAGTTTTTGTTGCATTCGTGACTATGATTGTCATTGATGTCAACACAGTGTTTTACCGAAGACTTGCAAAGAAGGAGACAGTGTTTTGATTAGCACACATGGGATATTGTAGTTGGAGCTATGTGATGTTGAGGATATATTATTTGATATGTTATATTTATATGGTTAAGAGTGAAGATAGTAATTCTTTTATTCATGAAAGTTATGATCACTTTGGTGGAAGCAGTATTCAGGCAATGTTCTTGAGTAGCAATTTTTGGCAATCAGATGATCTCCTAATCAGGATGGAATCTGGCTTTGCATAGTTAAAGGGAAGTTAGAGACACATTGATAGTAATGTGGATGATAGAAAAAAAATTTAAGTCACACAAGTGAAGATTTATTGTATTTGGAAGCCGACAGTTCTATGTAATTTTGGTGTAGCGTGTGGAAACTTTTATTTTGTAATTGTGTGCCAACTCATTTGTAATTATTTGAGTGTGGTATAAAGGAAGGAATTTATTTCCTTGTTGAAAAAAGGAGAGATAGAATTGAGATGTGATGCGGTATGCATGAAGTGAAGAAAAGAGCTAAGTATGTGAGTGAAATTGTGAAGGAAGACATGCAAAGTGCAGAGATCTAAAGCTGAGATCTGATGTAGTAGTGAGTGTAGTTTGGCATAGTCAAAGAAGAGGTAACATATTATTCTATTGAATAATGCAAAGATTATTTGGACAATGAGTTCAGTGATCTTACCCTAAATTTGTTTGGACAGTGGGTCCTTCTATTTTCCATAACTCTTAATAGGGTTAGAATCTTTTAACAGGGATTCAAAATCTCCTAACAAGGATTCATATGTACTAAATGTATTTCATAAGACTCCTAACAAAGTCCATCCTTTCACAAGGAATATTCATATTAGTGCAGCTTTTGTGGGCATCATTCCCATTGGGGTTTACTCTTTGATCAAGAGGTTCCCTAGTCAACATATCTTGTATTATTGTGTAATTGTGTATGAATATCTTTCTATGGTTGGTAATTATATTGCTTACATAGTTTAATGTTTTTGAAGATGATAAAAGTTATAATTATTTGATAAATGATTCACCCCCCCCCCCCTCTCAATTATCTTGGTGGACTTTACTTTCTAACAGTTTCAACATGATATTTAGTCTAACTTCTAGTCTCCTTAGCATCTGAGGTGTCTTCTGGTGCTTTCATTCTTTCTTGCATGTTGTCAATATGATTTTGTGCTTCATTGAATCTAATGCCTCCAGTATCTCCTTTAAGCTTCTGAGCATATAATTGAGATTCAATTAGATCCTTTCTTGTGTGTAATTTATCAATGTGATTCTTAGCCTCTTTCAATTTAGATTCCAATCTTTCTTTATTGTTTCTTAGCTCCAAGATTTCCATGTTTTCTTGCCTCAATTCTTCATTCAGTTGAAGGTTCTCTTTGATCTGTTCATCATAGACTTCCTGATTGTTAGTTATCTTATCATCTAATTCTTCAATCTATTCTTTTAGGGATGAATTTTCTTAATTCATCTTCTTGATCATTATCCCTAAATCACTGGTAGAGCATTCTTTCAAATCTTTTCTTAGTATTTGATGACTTCTTGAGCATCACTGGCTTTTTGTTTTAGTTCTTCAATTTCTTTTTCAGATCTGTCCAGGTCTTCAAGAGAAGCTCCAAGATTTCTTTTTAGATGTTTCATTTCTTCTTTTTCCATGATCTCCTCAAGTGGTTAAACTTCTTTTATAATGACCAAAGCTCTGATACCAATTGTTAGGAATGGGAAAACTGAGAGGGGGGGGGTGAATTAGTGTTCACTATATTAAATCTTTTTACTTTTCTCTTTAAACATAACTTGAATGCTTCAGTACTAAAATGAACATTAACATAAACAAGATAGATGAACACAACACATAACACTAATATGGTTATGGGGAAACCCAAATAGGTAAAAACCCTAGTGTGAATTGACACCCACTAATAATTTGTACTAATGTCTTATGATCCTTGTTAGAAGATCCTTAACCCTGTTAGGAGTTTCTTTACAATGTATTTAGTACAGTGACTTGGTCAAGGGTCAAACCATGTTAGGATTATTTTACAATAACCCTATTAGGGGTATGGACACACTATCTTAGAGCTCACTACTCAAGTGGTGAAGGCTACAACCTTTTGATCTTAGATACACACTATATTAGCTAGATGAACTGGCACTATGACACTGCTTGTCTGATTAGTTTCTTTGATGTGTTGATGCTTTGACCTCTTGAAAAGATCTAATACATCTTATTAACTCTTCAAAAACTTCTAATCTTTTTATCTTGACTTTTTATCAACTCTTGTACTTAATTACAATGGTGCATCTAATATTTATATGCGCATACAAAAAAATTAACTAGGTCGGCCCTTTAACCAATTACATAAAATGCTTTAAATTCAATTGGATGAAGCATGTTTACAAAAAAACATAATTATATGTCTATAACCTAATTAAAATAGGTGCATAGCCCTTACATAACAATATTATAGTCGCTAACCAATTTACCATCAGTCGACTGCATACACTATTCTGTTATGGCATTCACTGGTTGTGTAACTTCAACTTTCTGTAACTTTGTCATTCTTCCATATCTAATCATGTGCTCATCGACTAAGCATCAATACACTCTTACCATCTTATCTTCTAGGGTGCATACCATAACTTAGTCATACACACATGCAATGATGCTCTGAAGTACTAGTGCTCTGCTAACTATCCAATCTTCTACACTTAGCCAATTTCTAATCTTCTTATCATGTGCACTGACTCCAAAACACTCTATGACTTTGTTTCCATAATGAAAACACTATATTAAGTCATGTAAAATAGTATATTCAACTTTCCAACAATAATATCATAGACACAAAGGTTGATTCTATGTACAGATAGTCGTGTAGTTGTTTGTAACAACAGTAGTCCTGACAGTGTTGCAAGCAGAGTTCTTTATGAAATTCATAGTATGGTTATGATGGAGCCTTGCACATTTATTTTTTTGTTTTAAACATAATAGTAAATCTATGTTCATATATATAGAGTTATTTGTGTAGTTAATGTTGATTTATGATGTTTCTATTTGCTAGATACAGTTTTAGGAGATAATTTGGTGGAGCTAACAGTGTTTATATTGTTTTTGTAGTTGCGCTTATCATTATGGTATGTGTGTTTGGTTTTGTGTTTGGTTATGAGCTAAGATTATTTTTTTAAGATCACATAATGTATTTCAGCTTGAGAGTAAAGTTTTAGTTAATTTGGTGGAGCCCATAGTGTGAAGCGATGTGTCTACTCATATTGGGTTACAGGGTCCTATTTGCGTTGCGTGCTTAGTATTGTTGTTAATGATGTTGTTGGAGAGTGTATTTTTTTAATTAATATGATTTCAAGAAGGTTCTCATAGGCTAACTTGATTATATCTTTTGTAATAGGATACTTATAGCCAGTTAGTTGTGTTCATTAAGAATCAGTTAAGAATAGTAGAGCAAGAAGGTGCGAATGTACTGAGCCAGTAAAGATACATCAATCATCAATTGAAGATCTATATGAAGAAGCATAGAGTGTATGATATACATTGGAACTAATCAAGATAGAAGGTCTAATTCATAGTTCACCAAGATCTAGATATAGTGTGTATATGTTGTACAGAAGGTTGCAACCTTCACCATTTGAGAAGTGTGCTCCCAGACAGTGTGTCCTCACCTTTACCAAGGTTATTTGTAAAAGACTCCTAATAGGGTCTAACCTTTGACCAGGTCACTATACTTCATGTATTGTAAAGATCAACTCCTAAGAGGGTTGTAATGTCTTCTAATAGGATCATTATACTCTAGTGAAATTTATAGTGGGTGCTAATTTCCACCGAGGTTTTTACCTATTTGGATTTCCCCATAACCAAAATTCTAATGTTTTGTTAAGTGTTATCTTGTTATGTATGTGCTTAATTTTCTTTTTTACTAAATTGGATAAATAATTGAATCTTGTAGATAACTTATTCACTCCCCCCCCCCTCTCAGTTATCTCTTGGGACTATTCCTAACAAGATTTTCCCATATGTTGACATCAATGCAAAAGGGGGAGATTGTTGGATATTTATATTGCATAGGGTAGTGATTCATACATTTTATATATCTAATCATTACATTATTGAATGGTTATTCATACTATTTTCATTTGTGGTTTGTCACTATTGTCCACATATGTTTTTGTGAAGAGTACATGAAGATTATGATAGTGTACTCACACTATACAGATGGTTTAGAATGTGCAAAGATTGATGAGAGTATAGGAATATGTTGTGATCTTATATTAAAGATCATATCATGTAATGTGACATATTGGATGAGTTAAAAAAAAATTGGTGAAGAATGGTTACTCGACAGTGACAGTGGAAGCTGACAAAGTGAGTCTCTATGTTTTTGGTATATCTTACAAAAGATATGGATTAGGTATATCCTAGCTTAAGAGATGAAAGATAGGGAACTGATGGATGTTCATTGGTCAGCGCAAGGTACAAAATGTTGGATGACATTATTTGTGGTATGTGATCTGGAGAAGACTTAGTTGGGAGCTGACTTAAGAGGTGTAGCGTGCATTTTGTTTGACAAATGTAAATTAAGGATGCCAGTCCTTAATTGTTGTAATGGAATCATTGCATACTTATTTTAGGTACCATGTGTATCTTAGCAAGAGTTTATGTAAATAGGAAAGCCTAATGGGTCAACCTAATCATGTAGAATTTAATAGGGTATATATGTAAGATCTTTATTTTGGAAAAGATATGGTGTGAATATATGTGATGTATAAGGAATTGGAAGAGATGTGAGCTTGTGTCTATTGGATGTAGAGCAGAGGATTACTAGTAAACTTCATTGGAACTGATCAAGATGTTGGTTAGAAATATTGTTTTTTACTTTTTGCCCTAAATTTATGGATGATCTTGAAAATTTTGCAATCTTTAGGGTTTGCTAGGTCCAAATGTCTTTGAAAAATAGAAAAGCCCTAGTTTTGGTCATTAGCTTTCTATTTCTCTGTTACTTTATTGGATGATTTAAGTCTCAAAGTAAGCATGTGTGCTTTTATTTTTCTCTTGGTCATTGAGTCTCCTTAAGGTTTAGGAATATTCTTCTTTGTTTAGCGAATGCCCAAAAGCCTTTGTCGCCCAATCTCGTGAGCTTTTCAAAATATTCCTTATTATCTAATGACTTAGTGTTTCCCTTTTAGTCTCCAGATCTTGTAATGTTTTCTCAAGATCTAGTGACTGTTGTATCACATTTATTACTAAGGGACTATAGTCACGTGATCTCCAAATTGAATTTACCTATGGTTGGGAAATCTCGGGATGATTTATGAAAGAGGTCTTTTGTTTAGAAATTATGAGTTTTCCTTTTAGTCACTAAATCTCTAGATGGAACAATGGTCTTCTTTGATGGTTGTCTCTAGATCTCATGATCTCCTCATAGTTAGTCTTTCTATTCAGTGATTGAGAGTTCCTTTGGTCGTGTTGTCTCCCAATGTTGGTAGCTAACTCTTGTGGGGTTAGTTATTCTATGACCATGAGACTTTTCTTTAGTCACTAGATCTTAGAATATTTAAATTTAAATTTTTGAGCTACGACTAGTAAATTGAAGCCCTGTTCATGCCAAATTAATGGTGAAAGTGACCTTTTGATAGCTGGAGATGTCAGAAATGGTGGTGCATTCAATACTGTAGGATAAAATAGTTAGAGACAGCTCATTTGAGAATTATGAAGCATATGAAAGAAGTACAAAGTGATAGTTTTTCTAATTTTTTTAGACTTGCAGCGTGATCAATAATTTTTGCAGAAGAATTGTCAGAGTTACAGTCAGGATGAGTCAAGCAACAACAAGCGGAGCTTCTAGTAGTTGAGGGTCAAAGGAAAAGGTGAAGAAGAGCTTTTCAGGTGATTTTCTCACCCTTATGCCTAGTTCATCATAGAACAAGAAGGTTACTAATGATATCTTTGTTGATGATTTAGCCTACTATAGAGATGCTATAACTCCTGAGGTCACAGACATGTGCCTGTTTACATATTTCTATAAAAATCATGATAGCGTTATACTTTTTCCAAACCCTTGGACTTTAGGGTTAGCCAAATTGATTGTCCCAGAGGTTTTTCTAGATGTGGACACACTCCTTATGATATCCCAAAGATATGATCCCTTATCTAAGACAATTAGAAAAGAGGATGGTTCATCCTTGGTAACCTTAGACCAGAATTCTTTCATGAATGCTTTTAGAATTTAGTTTCCAATGGCCACATAAATTAACTTATAGGCTCAAGTGAATAGATATGTTAGGGAGGATGCTTTGGTCTCTAGGGAGATTAAGAGTCACATGCCTAAAGAAAATAGAAATTATATTGCACCTATGGCCAGGTCAATTCCATATGCTTACAAGGACCTAAAGTTTTACATGAAATACATTGCATATGGGATATGCTAGGTTTTGGGAATTGATGCGGGCCTTGAGAGGATTACCTCTGATATTTTGATGTTAGTGATGGATTCACAGAGCCGTATGGTGAGCAAAGGGTATGATTTTATTGGTTATGCAATAAACAAGATGCATGAGGGTTTGTTGTCTTTGAAGAACTTCACCTCTAGTTCTGCACCCAAATTCATGCACTACTCCCTGCTGATGCACCTCATTGTGTATCACAATTATGGTCTTATAAACTTGAATGATCTCAAACCACAAATGATGTGGAATGGATGGCCTAACCCATTATAGTTCTGGTTAGGATTTTGGAGCCCTTCTTTCCCTAGGTGAGATTTTGGTGCCTTTGAGAACTAGATTATGTACCCCATTATCCAAAGTTTGGGAGTTAATTATACAAGATTATCCACCAAGGTCCTACAGTTGGTGAGACCCCAATAGTTTTTTCATAACTGGACCAAGGGTCACAATTGGGGAGACATTTACTATGAGAAGGGCTATACAATGATTAGGGTTTATGGATGCCCTCAGCCTCCTCATCTACTTCCATTTTATGTTCCACCAAGAGTTTCATTTCTAGAATTTTTCTGGCAACTCATGTTGATAGAAAAAGAACACTTGGCTTCCCACAGGAAAGGGACTCTCACTCCTCAGCACTTCAGAGTGCACTATATTACAATTGGAAAGGGAGCTTTAAGTAAGGTGAATGATTGGTTAGAGAAATACATGATGTTTGTAGCTCTACATCTGTATGTAGATACAGAAGGTTTCATGGCTACTAAAAGGATATAATACATGCCTACCATTCCTTTCAATAAGAAACATGAAGAGTATCCTGAGGAGGATGTGATTAGAAACATCATTGAAGATGATGAAGTAGAGAAAAGAATTAGAGAATTGGATCAGTTGCACAAAATTGAGAGAGAGTTAAAAGGAAAAGGATTGGTGTTTAGGGGTTTCTTTCCTTCTTTGCCTTACCTCCAAAGACTTGAGCAGATGATGGCTCAATTTGACACATTAGTTGAATCCATGAATGATCAGATTGATGATGCTAATCAGGGTAAGAAGGCCCACTCTGATTCTGAATGTGAAGAGGACAATGATGGTGGATACCCAATATATAGCCCACCCCCTATGAAGAAGCCATTAATTGAAGAACCCAAGGAAGGAGGTGAGACTATCAACCTCAGTGAGCTGCCTAGCTGAAAGGACACCCCTGAGCCCTTACAAAAGAAGAGGAAGTTAATGGCTAGAGATCCATCAAAGAAGAAGAAGAAGAAGGACAGAGTAAGTGCCCTCTACATAGGGACTAGCTTTCATCACCATGAAATAAGGAGAGTAGTCAGAGAGGCTAAAAGGAAACAAAGGTATGAAACAAAGGTTGTAGAGTTGCCTCTGGCTTTAGGCCAAGATGAAAGAATAATTGAACATGATGCTTTCCTAAAAGATGATAATTTTGTGAATTCTGAGGAATTCAAGAGTTTCTTAATGTGGCATAAGTAGTATCAGGTGGCCTCAAATGTGAAAATAACTAAGGAGGGTCAAGTGTTAGATGAGGCATTGCAATAATTGAGAGAATATGACCCTGAGGTAGAAAATATTACTCCAAATGAGGCTAGGGAATTAGTAAGAAAAAGTAATATGTTTCTTGTGCCTGGGTGGAGTTTGTATACTAACTTCATAATTGATCAAATAAAGAGACAAGATCTTACCTTATCTTTAGAAACACAAGTAGGGGATATAATAAAAGGATTTGGGTATAGCCCAAAAAATCAAGCCTTGGCTATGTGGAGTCTATATCCAAAGGATAGAAAACCACATATTTTGAATGTGAAAGAACAGATGGAAGGGGATAAAATTATATGGTCAATCCACAATATAGGGGACCTAGAAATTTCTTAGGTTTTGACCCAATTTTCCAAGTTAAATGAACATAAAACTAAACAGTTGTCAGAAAGATATGGTAATCTTTTAGAGGATTATAGTGCCTTGGTAAAAGATAGGGACTTGTAGATCATAAAAATTATAGCATTGGAAAAATAGGCAGAGGAATTGCAATTACAAATTATCAATACAAATGTAGTAGCCCTTGCACCTCCTGAACAACCTACAGTAATAGAGGCACATGGAATGAAAGAGGAGGAGGTGGCAGTATAATTAAAGAAGATTAATGAGGAAAAGAATGAAGCTATATTGCAGGCCCTTTTGAATATTTTGCAGCACAGAATGAATACCATTAAAGATAAATTTGACCTGGTTTATAATGCTTATGGAAAGTTGCCAGAATTGCAAAAGGAGGTCAAAAATTATGTGAACATTTTGAGTGGATCTCATACAGTGTGGTCTATCAGAGCACCACTTTTTGAGAGATTGATTCTTGCTCAATCTTTGGGGAGTGACATACCTGGAGATAGTTGTGAGGTTTGGTGAGGAGATTGATAGAATTAAAGCCATCTTACCACTTTTCAAGGGTAAGGAAAATCTGATTGAGGCTAAGATAGCCATGCTCAGCTCCTATTCCAACAAATTCATCCCCTCAATTTTGAGTACAGATGGGGCTATAAAGAGCCTTGATCAATGGAGATCAGATGGTGATCTTCTACTACCTAGGAAAGAGGCATTTTTAGGCAAGGATAATAATGTTGATTTAGAAAGCTTCAACAAAGCCCTAGATGAAGCTATCAAAGTAGAGGTGGACCTCACCAAATTTATGTCAGATATCAAGGAAATTATGGATGCTAGGTGGGAGAGGCAAAAGGCCCAACTACAACTTGTCCAAAACTTTAATTGGCCATCAGAGGAATAGGTAAATGCATGGGATGAATTGACAAAACCCAAAAAGGCTAGATCTATCACAGTTGATTTGGACATTTTGGATGAAGATTGAGAAGGACATCTGACACACCTAACACCTGATTTGAGGAATATAGGATTGATAAGCTATCATTCAAGAATGGTGTAGGTTAGCCTGAAATGGTGGTCACCATATCTCATTGAACTCAAGGAGCTATCTTAAATATTTGCATTTGAAGGTGTCAATTTTTGAGCAGCCAAAGATGTACATTTGTCCAAGGAAGTTTTGTCCTTTCATCACCTAGGGGTTGGGTGTGTATTTTATTCTTATTTTTTATCTCTTATGTTTTTAGAGAGTTAGGTTTTTCAACCATCTGAAGCTTGTTACATTCTAATTAATGAGGGAATTCCAAGGTGGTTGAAAAGAGATTGTATATAGAGTTGAAGACTTGATTTTTTAAAAAGGGGGTTGAAAAGATATAGAAATAAGAAGAGAATGGGATTTCTTGGAAACAGATCACCAAGTTTTGTGTCTGGTCTTTTGAGTAATGGAATTGTGAATGTAAGTGGCAAGTTGATTTTAATACAAATACACTACAACTTCTACCATATATTGTTGTTTTCTCTTTGCTTATATATCATACTCTTGTATGTTTTTCATGTTAGGCATTTGAAATATATCAGTTGTAAGGCAACCTGCTTGGGTGTTTTAAGAGTTTCTTTCAAGGAAAGAATTAAAAGTTCTCATATTTCATCTTGGAGAGTAGATATATTTGTATGGATCTTTGATGATAACAATATTTGGTAAATAGGATAGTTTTTAAGGCAACCTATTTGGATTTGTAGTTGGTATGTAAGGCATACTATTGTATTTCTTTTAGAGTTTACTTTTTTATTTGCATTTTGATTATGTTGCCCTTAGGATAAGGAATTGGTTTGGTGTTTGTTTCTTACAATTTTATCTTTTATAGATCTTAGAAGAAAAATTGAAACCTTCACATCACTTACCAATACCTTTTCATTTCATGTTTATTGCACCAAATAGCTTGGACTGTGCCTAGGGCGTTCGGTTCATATTTCCTGATTCTATAAAGAGAGAATCGCATTAGGTTGTCCCTGCTTAAAAGGAAGAAGGATGAGAATCCTTAAAGTACTGATTACTACTTTACTTACAATCACACTTGGTTTGGTTAGAATTTTCATTAAAGTGGTTATAGTCATATACAAAGTGTTCTATAGGTTTATGCATTAAGAAGAATAGAAGATAATCAGTGTCCACCCATAAGAATAGTATAAAAATAGTTATTATTAGAAGGTAATACCTGCTTGAGTCTATGGAGCTTGAAAATGAAGGAGGACCTTATCCAATCCTCATAAATTAGGCCTTTCTCTTGTGGGAATCAGTCTCAAGGAACATAAGTTCAAGTATCAATTTAGTCCCACAAGAAAAATCCCTAACACAAGAAAATATATTTTCTAAGGATAGTTCAAAATATTGTGTATGTCTCCATATACACTTGTTGCGAATAGTGAGTTCTAAAGGTGGATTTAACCTTCTTTAGGTAGTGAGCCTGGGCAGTGAGCCCACCCTTCTTTCTTAACTCCTAACAAGGTCTATCCTCTAGAAAGGAATGTGTACTATAATATTTCAATAAGCTCCTAATAGGGCTAAATCTTCTAACAAGGATACTATACTCTTAGTACATCATTTTTGGGTGCTAATTCCCACCAGGGTTTTTACCTTTAACATGGTTTCCTTGAAACTGAAATATTGTGTTATTGTGTTGGCATTCATTATGTTTATTGGATTTGATATTTCTTCTATTCAAAGTTTAAAGTTTAATAATCTTTCATACAAATAATTCACCCCCCCTCTCAATTGTATAGTGGACTGTTATTCCTAACACAAAAAACCCTCTTAAACTACAGATCTGACGAATACGATCAAATCTCTCTGGAAGAGGATAGGGGTAAATAGGTCTAAACCTCTGATACCATATTGGAGTTGATGATTAAACAACCCATAGCTCCAAAGAACACCTAGATCCAAACACTTTTCATAGAAAGAGAGAGAAGAAGTAAGAATCTATGGAGGCACGAACGTATTGAGCCATGAGAAAGGACAAATCATTCTTGGTGTGCAAAAACAAAATTTTTAATTCAATAATGAATAATCTATTTTGAATACAAGAGAGATCATGTTGGAAATTTGGCTGAGTTGATTGCATAGATGTTGTCATTATGGAAACATATGATCCTCATGAAGATCACACAAGTCAAAGAGCAATTATGACAAAGCGCATTGAAAATTTGTCTAAGTGTGAGACAGTGTTTTACAAGTGAACCTGGATACAATTTTTGTTTGTGACATTGACTAGAGTAATTTTAGTGCTTGTGCACTTGAACATAGACTCTATGATGTCTATTGATCACCCATCTCAGAGTGCAAGTCATAATGACATGTACGGAATTACTTATGACAGTTTTATCGAAGATAGTGTAAAGCCGACAGGATAGAATATGAAGACAAAACTAGTAAAGAGTTAAGGGACTATTTTGTTTATCAAAATAATGACTTAACAATATAAAGGGATGAAATCCTAGATGTTAAATCTTTTTTAAAGCTATTGATATAAATGTAATTGTAATTGTAAAGACAAGTTGTAATTGTAACAAGCAGCAAGTAATATCATTCGAAGTATATGAAGCATATGTAATAGCCATAGTGAAAGAGTAGTGAAGTGATATTGATGCAAGTAGTATAAGGTTATGTACCTTGACCTCTTTTGTAATTAGTGTATATTTTACATTACTTGTTTGGGTAGTAGGCTCAGCTGGTAATCACATTTTATACTACAACTCCTAACAGGGTTGAGGCTTCTAACAAGGCCTATAGTCCTTTAATCAGGACTGATACACTATATGCTTGTAATAGACTCCTAACAGGGTCAACATCCTTAATAAGATACTTTTTATTAGTGGATCTTTGTGGGTACCATCCCCACCAGGGTTTTCCCTTGGCCAGGGTTTCCTCGAGAACAAATAATGTGTTATGAGTTCTTTATTGTTATGCATGTTGTTTAGATTCTTATATTATGCATGTATACAGATAATCTATTATATCCATACTTGGGAAAAAGATAAAGTTTGTAGAATAATGATTCACCCCCCCTCTCAGTATTCCCTATTTCTAACAATTGGTATCAGAGCTTAGTTACTCGGAAAAGAATCATTCAAGGAAAGCCTAGCAGCTTGAGTAAGATCTCTATGGATATGGATCAACTATAGAAGAATCTTGAAGAAGCTCTTGAATAGATTGACTTGCTTACTATTGAAAAAGATACTTTTAAAAGAAAGTATGATGATGCAAAGAACCTCATTGAGAAACTAAAAAAAATTTGGAAGATCTGAGATCTGAAAAAGAATCTAAAGTTTTTATTGAAGATTGTGATGACAATATGGAAAAAGAAAATGAGATCCTTAAGCATGAATTGAAGATAGAAAATTTGAAGCTTAGTTTGAAAGATGGAAATGGAAAGAATGAAGAAAATCTTAAATCTAAGAATGAAAGTCTAAAGACTGAAAATGAAGAACTGAAATCTAAACTTTCTAAAGTAACATCTAAACTTGAGAAAGTCAATTTGCAGTATGATGAACTTGAGAAATACAATAATATTGTGAAAGGTGAACTGACTCAATCCAAACAAAAACTTGCAAGGCTATATTCAACTAGTGAGAAGATTGATGAACAAATATCCTATTAGAAACCATTCTATGATAAGACTGGTCTTGGATTCAACACTTTCAAAGAAAATGATGAAGGCAAGGAACCAGATCTGAAGATATCTGAAATTATGGATGAGAAGAAGCCTGATGAGATCAACAAATATGAAGACACACCTAAAGAAGGAGAATCACCAAAGAAAGAGGAATCACCCAAAGGTATGCAAAGAGAATTCAAAGGTAGATGTTTTGCTTGTAATACTATTGGTCATATGAAGAGAGATTGCACAGGTAAACAATTTAAACCTCTTAATGGTTATTTTTACAATTGTGATGGTTTTGGACATAGAGCTATTGAATGCAGGAAACCTAAATTTATTGAGAATAATGATGGTAGTAAAATGTTTAGGAATACTAACAATGTAGATAAGAAACCTATTGAAGATATGAACATAAGAAGTGGAGTAGTGTGTTATAGATGCAACAAGGTTGGACACATTGCTAGAAACTGCAGATCATAAATCAATCAACCTAGAAGAAGATATGAAAACAATGGAATTGTTTGTTAGATATGCAACAAGATTGGACATATAGCAAGGTTTTGTAGAATGAACAATGGAGTTTTTCATCCTAACCCTAACCCTAGAAATCATTAAAGAAGAAATGAAGATGAAAGTAACAGACATAAAGGTTGTTGTAGTAACTCAGATGAAGTAAAGTTTACCAAAAGAATAGATCAAGGAGACATAATCAACATTGAAGATAATCAGGAAGGTGAAGTATTGAAAGGTAAGAATGAATCTTTACTTGACCTATCTCAAAGTACTTAATTTATGTAAATTGCAGTAGGGTAGGAACTTAGATTTAGTGTAGAAGTAGATATATGATGAATTGAGTATTGTGAAATTAATGCAAGGTATTTTATGATATTCTAATGCTATGGTTAAGAGCACAAAGAAAAATATTATGTTTTGCAAGATCGCAAGATGTTTTAAGTTTTGCAGGATAGCAGAGAACTTTTTGGAAAGAAGCGGCAAAAGAATTGAATGCGATGTCAAATCTAAATGAGATTGAATTAATAAAAGGTTATGATCAGTATTATTTGATCATCAAAGAGAAATCAAGTGTCAAGGAGATCAAAGAACAATGATAGAAAGCTTTTTGCAAGGATTTGGAAAAGAATTATTTGTCAAATCTACACAAGCCCTAAAATCATGAATTTGAGGTATTTTACTTGACAAATCTTTGAATAAATAAAGGCATTCAAAGAAATCATGAATGTTTCATTAATACACAATGTCAGTGACAAGAATAGACCTAAATTGAAAAGGGAACCAGTGGAACCATTGGAAGAAGACCCTAGGTTTGCATTGTCATCCATACCAAATCGAGTTTTACACTTAGAAAATGTCATAAGTTATCTTGGATGCAAACTAGAGATAGTAAATGATAGTGATTTTATAGATGAATGTCAGAAGATGTACAATCAGGATATGGCACTGAAACAAGGTTTTGAACACTTGGAGCATAATGAAATTGTTAAATATGGATTGCAGTATGAATTTGATAATGAAGAATGCACTAAGATCATTTTGAGTAGAATTTATAATGGAAATTTTTGGCTAGAGGATAGAGTGATAAATATTATAGCTGATTTGATTCCCAAAGTCACTGGATTATCTAAGACTAGAGCTATTCCTTTTAATGAGAAAAATATGAGAAAAATAGTCATTGATAACACTAATTCATCCTATAATGGTAGAGGTATTATGATTAGCAAGATCAAACAAGTTGATGTTAGATACATATGCAAGATCCTAACTACTAAGTTTTGTGCTAATTCAAGAGAAGATGACATGGCAAATAGAATGGTACACGTAGCTTATCTTATGTGTGTTGACAGGGTACTAGTTGATATGTGTGAAATTCTTAGAATTCAATTTCTTTGAAAACTTGGAGAAGATCAAGAAAACTAAGTATACTCAGTTTAGGTTCTCATCCCTAATCACATACATGTTCTTTCTATTAGAAAGTAAAGTCCACCAAGATAATTGAGAGGGGGGGGTGAATCACTTATCAGATAATTATAAATTTAATCATTTTCAATAGAATTTAACCATGTAAGCAATGAAATTACTAACCATACAAAGATATTCATACACAATGACACAATAACACAAGATATGTTGACTAGGGAACCTCTTGATCAAAGAGTAAACCCTGGTGGGAATGATACCCAAAAAAGATGCACTAATATGAATATTCCTTGTGAGAGAATGGAATCTTTTAGGAGTCTTATGAAATATATTTAGTACATATAAATCCTTGTTAGGAGATTTTGAATCCCTGTTAAAATATTCTAACCCTATTAAGAGTTATGGAAGATAGAAGGACCCACTGCCCAAACAGCTTCACGGTAAGATCACTAAACACACTATCCAAATAACCTTGATATTATTCAGTAGAATAATATGAAATATGTTACCTCCTTACTATGCCAAACCACACTCACTACTACACCAGATCTCAATTCTAGATCTTTGTACTTCACATGTCTTCCTTCACAATTTCACTTTCACAACCTCTTAGGCTCTTTTCTTCACTTTATGCTTACATTCGCATGCAACAAAAACATGATCACATTTCTTTCATATTACAACTTTGTAAAATAAGGAAAAACATTTCTTCCTTTATACCACACTCAAATAATTACAAATGAGTCGGCACACAATTACAAAATAAAAGTTTCCATACGCTACATCAAAATTACACAAAACTATCAGCTTCCAAATGAAATAACTCTTCACTCATGTGACCTTGAAGTTTTCATTATGAGCCATGTCACCATCAATGTGTCTCAAAATTTCCTTTAACTATGCAAAACCAGATTCCATCCCGATTAGGAGATATCATCTGATTTTCACAAACTGCTACTTAGGAACACTGCCTGAATACTGCTTTTACCAAAATGCTCATAACTTTCATGAATCAATGAATTACTATCTACTCTCTTAACCATATAAATAGAACATATCAAAGAGTATAACTTGAACATCGCATATCTCCAACTACAATATCCCATGTGTGCTAATCAAAACACTATCTACTTCTCTGCTAGTCTTCAGAAGATCACTGTGTTGACATCAATGACAATCATAGTCATGAATGCAAAAACTACTACAGAATGACTACTGACATCTAGCATTCATTCCTAATAATCTCCCCCATTGGAATTGATGGCAACATAGATTAAAAACATCAAATGTTCCAAAAATCCAATATTGTTGCACTGCTGCACTGATACTCTAAAAGTTCTTCAAATATTCTTCATCAATCAAATCTTGCTTCGTTATCCTATTAAGCTCTCTCCAACAAATGTTCTATATTTTTTTTCATGTATACTTCTCCCCCATTGACATCAATGACAAAAATTTCATCACTATGTCAACAACAACTCAATGTCCAAAGACATTGTTTCAGAAAATACATTCACAAGAGTCCTCATGACTCAGCTCAGATACACATATTCCCCCATAGAGGAAGTACCAACATCCAATCTAGAAAAAGATAGGGCTCATATACAACTAGATGGATGAAGTCAACTGCATCATTACTCAAAAGTAGGCTGGGGCATAACCCCAAGCATACCTCTCAGATACTCAAATGTATCCTTAGGCAAAGGCTTTGTAAATATGTCTGCTAGTTTTTCCTTTGTGCTTATGTACTCTAGTCTGACTTCTTTCTCAACAACTTTCTCTCTTACAACATGATACTTGATCTCTATATGCCTATTTTTAGAATGCAATATAGGATTCTTAGACATACTGACTATGTTGGTGTTATCACAATGTATGACAACAGGTTCAACAAATTTAATTCCAATATCCTTCAGCATCTGCTTCATCCAAATTATTTGGTTACAATTGTTTGCTGCTACTACATATTCTTCTTCTGCTATACTTTGTGAAATACAATTCTACTTTTTGCTCAACCAGGAAACCAATCTTCCTCTAAGAAAAAAGGCTCCACCACTGGTGCTTTTCTTATCATCAACACTACCTCCCCAATCAACATCTATATATGCACATAGGGTGAAATCATGAGATTTTTCATACCACAATCCATAGTCCATTGTGCCTCTTAAATATCTCAATATCCTCTTTATTGCTGCATAATGTGATTCTCTAGGTTCAGCTTGAAATCTTGCTACCATTCCAACTAAATGTTGTATATCCAGTCTAGTGTGTGTTAAGTACTACAATCCTCCAATCATGGATCTGTATTTCTTTTGCTCAATTGTTGGTGTTTCATCTTTGCTTGATAGTTTGTGTCCTATAACCATAGGTGTTCCAACTAGTTTATAATTATCCATTCCAAATCTTTTCAGAAAATCATTCAAGTACTTTTTCTGGCTAACAAAGATACCATCATTGTTCTATGTTATATGTAATCCCAAAAAGTATTTCATCTCACCAATCATGCTGATTTCAAATTATTTCTTCATTTCATCAGCAAATTTGTCACTAGCTTCATCTTCTCCTCCAAAGATAATGTCATCAACAAAAATAACTATAACTAACAATCCATTTTCAATTTCTTTTGTTTACAAATTACTATCTGCAATTCCTTTAGTAAATCCCAATTTCAACAAATATTTGTCCAATCTAGCATACCAAGTTCTAGGTGCTTGCTTTAGTCCATATAATGCTTTCTTTAGTTTACATACCATATCTCCTTCTTGAGTCAAAGGAAAACCTTTAGGCTTCTCAATGTAGACTTCTTCTTCCAATTCACCATTCAGAAATACAGACTTCACATCCATCTGATACACTTTGAATTTCTTAAAAGCTACATAAGCCAAAAACATTCTTACTACTTCAAGTCTTGCTACTAGTGCAAAGGTTTCTTCATAGTCAATTCCTTCTTGCTGCGAGTATCCCTTACATAATAATCTTGCTTTTTTTCTTACTACTTCTCCTTGTTCATTCATCTTGTTTCTGAATACCCATTTAGTTCCAATCACATTCTTTTCTTTAGGTCTAGGAGCCAATTCCAATGTCTTGTTCTTTTCAATTTGATCTAGTTCTTCTTTCATAGCATTAATCCAATGTTCATCTTCACAAGCTTCATTAGTAGATTTAGGTTCAATTTGAGAAATCAAACATAAATGTACCTTATTTATAGTCATAACTCCTCTGTCCAAACTTTTGATAACTTGTTCAACAGGATGATGTCTAGATAGATACTTGTTCGGTGTCATAGTCATAGATCTTGCTTCAACTATAGATTCTTCTCTAGATTCTTCTCTGGTTTCTTCTCTAGTTTCTTCTGCAATATGATTCTCATTCAACAATTCACTATCAGTCTCATAGAATAATTCATTAGTTTCAATGTTAGGCTGAGGATTAGCTTCTTTATCAAATTCATAATCAAGCATTCTTTCTTGAATTTTAAACTTCTCATCAACTTTAACATTTGCACTCTCAACATTAGTTTTAGTTCTCTTATTGTAACATCTATATTCTTTTCTCTTCAAAGAATATCCAAGAAAAATACCTTCATCACTTCTAGGATCAAACTTTCCAATATCATCATCTCTCTTTATATAACATTTGCTTCCAAAAATTCTAAAATACTTAACTGAGGGTGCTTGTCCAAACCATAATTCATAAGGTGTCTTATCTATGTCTGCTCTGATTTATACTTTGTTTATTGTATATACTATTGTATTCACTACTTCTCTCCAAAATGTCTTTGCCAAGTTATTCTCAAATAACATAGCTCTTGCTACTTTAGTTACTAACCTATTTCTTCTTTCTGCAATACCATTTTGTTCAGGTGTTCTAGGGGCTGAAAACTATCTCTTAATACCATTCACTTCACAAAAAGTGTTAAACTCTCTAGAAGTAAATTCTCCACCTCTATCAGATCTCAAACATTTAATCTTCATTCCAGATTCATTCTCAACTTTATTTTTAATGATTTTAAACTTATCAAATGCTTCAGATTTTTCTTTCAGAAATGCAATCCACATCATTCCTATAAAATCATCAACAAGAATCATAAAATACCTTTCTCCATAGAATCCTCTAGTCCTGGTAGGACTGCTCAAGTCTGTATGAACAATTTCCAAATTCTCTGCTGATGTGAACTTCTTACTAGGAAATGAACTTCTCTTATGCTTAGCCATCACACATTCTTTGCAAATCATGTTTGTAGGCTTCATAATTTTAGGCAAATCCCTTACTGCAAGTGTAGTACTCACTTTCACAATGTTATCAAAGTTTATATGACAAAATCTTCTATGCCACAACCAACTATCATCAATTTTAGTAATAGAGCATGTCATCTCAGTAGGATTCAACTAAAATACATTACCTCTAGTTCTAGATCTAGTTCTAATTAGATTTCCATCTTTATCCTTTATCACACAAGTTTTCTCAGTAAACCAAACTTGATATCCCTTATCCACTAACTATCCAACACTCAAAAGATTATGTTTCAATCCATCAACAAAGTAAACATCATCAGTATTAGTGTTTTCATCAAGAGTAATAGATCCTATACCTTTAATCAAACAAGGTGCATTGTTACCAACTCTAACAAATCCTCCATCATAATTGTTAAACTTTATGAACTTCTTCATATCTCCAGTCATATGATGTGAACAACCACTGTCTATAATCCAATCAAATTTCTTTTCGACTTGGGAAACTAATGCTTTTTCTTCTTTAACATTAGATTCATAATTTTCTTCTTTTAATTGCTACAAATCCTATTTCATCATTATTCTCAGTATCACTTTCACTCAAAGTTCTTTCTATACTAGCTTCAAGATCTTCATCATTAGCATAATAACAATCCTTATATCTTCTAGGCTTCAATTATTTCTGAACTTCTTAACTCTCTTAGGACATTTAGATGCAAAATGACCATATTCTTGACAAGTCCAACATTTAAAAATTTTCTTACCATCTGGTTCTCTTTTCACAAGCAAGGCAGTAGTTTCTTCAATATTCTTATCTTCTTCATTTCTAGATCTGTTGCTACTAGCATAATCTCCACTCACACTGTTACTTCTTGAAAAATTAGGATGAATACTAAGAGCACTAAATGTTGTCTCCATTCTAGGCAAGTTTCCTAATAACCTCAAGTTCATCTCTAATGCTTCCAATCTTCCAAGAAGAGTCTCTCTTGTAAATTTTTTAGTACAAGGTATAACTTGTTCAATCATTTGTGTTGTCTACTTAAATACAGGAGTCAACATCCTTAGAATTTTCCATATCACTTCATTCTCTGTCTTTGATCCTCCACAAGATTTTATCCCTGCAACAATTTTAGACATTCTACCAATATAGCTTCTAATAGATTCATCTTCCATCATTCTAATATCTTCAAATGCACATATCCAATTATGTAATCTAGTTCTTTTTGCATGTTCATCACCTTCAAAAGTAGAGTGTAAATCTTTCCAAATTTCATTAGATTTCTTAAAACATTTTACCTGACTATATTCATTCTCTAGAAGTGCTATCAAGAGTGCTTCTCTTGAAAGTATGTTACACATGAATAGATCTACCCCATCTTTAGAACTTGTTTCAAGACTGTCTTCTTCAATTATAGTTCTTTCATTCTTTGTAATCAACCAATAACCTGGTCCTAAACATAATAGATGTGTCTTCATCTTTTCCTTCCAGCTGTCAAAATTCACTCCATCAAACTTAGGGCTTTCTTTCCTAAAATTCACCATGGATCTCCTTAAGCTGTTAAAATTTCCTTTCAAGGACCTGTCGGTCTCATACCAATTGTTATAAAGTAAAGTCCACCAAGATAACTAAGAAGGGGGGGTGAATCCATTATCAGATAATTATAACTTTTATCATCTTCAACAAAATTTAACCATGTAAGCAATGTAATTACTAACCATACAAAGATATTCATACACAATGACACAATAACATAAGATATGTTGACTAGGGAACCTCTTGATCAAAGAGTAAACCCCAGTGAGAATGATGCCCAAAAAAGATGAACTAATATGAATAGCCCTTGTGAGAGGATGGACTCTGTTAGGAGTCTTATGAAATACATTTAGTACATATAAATCCCTATTAGGAGACTTTGAATCCCCGTTAAAAGATTCTAACCCTATTAAGAGTTATGGAAGACAGAAGGACCCACTACCCAAATAGTTTTAGGGTAAGATCACTGAACACACTATCCAAATAACCTTGATATTATTCAGTAGAATAATATGAAATATGTTACCTCCTTACTATGCCAAACTACACTCACTACTACACCAGATCTCAATTCTAGATCTTTGTACTTCACATGTCTTCCTTCACAATTTCACTTTCACAACCTCTTAGGCTCTTTTCTTCACTTCATGCTTACATTCGCATGCAACCAAACCATGCTCACATTTATTTCATATTAGAAATATATTAAATAAGGAAGAATATTCCTTCCTTTATACCACACTTAAATAATTACAAATGAGTCAGCACACAATTACAAAATAAAAGTTTCCATACGCTACATCAAAATTACACAAAACTGTCAGCTTCCAAATGCAATAACTCTTCACTCGTACAACCTCAAAGTTTGTGCTATGAACCACATCACCATAAATTTGTCTCAAACTTCCCTTTAACTGTGAAAAACTATATTCCATGCTGATTAGGAGATATCATCCGATTTTCACAAACCGCTACTCAGGAACACTGCCTGAATACTACTTTTACCAAAATGCTCATAACTTTCATGAATCAATGAATTACTATCTGTGCTCTTAACCATGGACATATAACATATCAAAGAGTATAACCTCAACATCACATAGCTCCAACTACAATATCCCACATGCGCTAATCAAAACACTGTCTACTTCTCTGCTAGTCTTCAAAAGATCATTGTGTTGACATCAATGACAATCATAGTCATGAATGAAACAACAACTGCTACAGAATGACTGCCAACATCTAGCATTCATTCCTAACACTTTCATCTTATAAGGATATTTCCTTACACCATAGGAAATGATTGGAATGATGGACAAACTACAATGGAAAGGATTAATATAGTATATAGAAAGCATGTTATTGACAGTGTTAATGAGAGTGTAGTACTTGTTATTAAGACATTTTAGAATATTATGTCTAGTAGATCAAGGATCCCTAAGTCTCTTGTTGAGAAATACAATGATGATATATGTTTTATGGTGGATACTGAACTTACCTATATTGAAGCAGTAGAGCCCAAAATAGAGTTCATAGACCCTCTTGGCTATGAAATATCTAAGGTAGAAGCTGAAGAATATGTTAGTAGACTACTAAAGTTTAAATTGGACACTCAGTGTAATAGGTTTGGAACCTTTGAGGAGAACTTCAACTCCAAAAAGATTCTAATTGAAGAGAAACAGTCTAAGAAAAGAGTTGAGAGCACTATTAAGAAAATCTTAAAGGATACAAGAATGACAGAGATGTAATTTTTGGTAGCAAAGTAGATAGCAACAACAATCAGAGAGTGTGGACAAAATGAAGTTTTGTCTATCCTTCCTTTATCATCAATGGCAGTGCCATAGGAAGAACCACAAGTAAAGGTGAAAGTGGAAGTACCTGAGAAGGACATAGAAACCAAGATGTCTACTAGATCCACTTCCTCCACACCTAGAAAAAGAGTTAAGGAGAGTGCCACTCGACCAGGAAAGAGGCATAAAAATCTATTGCAACTAGTACCAAGAAAGATTGTAGAGGTTAAAGATGATGTCACTACAAAGAAGAAAGCTTGGAAACCAAAAGTTGAAAAGCTTAATGAGTAGATTGTTGAGAATGGAGACTTTTCAAGAATGAACAAATACTATGATCTTTATGATTATAATGATAGACTTAATCTAGAGAATGTAGTTGTGAAGCACATGATCTTGATTGGCAAGAAGTTTGATACTATTCAAGGATAAATACCTGATGATCTTTATAAAAAAATTCTAAACAAAAAGAAGAGAGCATCAGATGAAGAGGCAACTATCAAAGAAAATCTTGTAAGGAAGCTTTGTGAGATAAGAGATGAAGCTCATTTCAAATAGATTATGAAGGCATTAAGAACCCATCTAAGAACCAAAAGGAGAACAATTCAAATTATGGGAGGTAGGTATGAAGAAGTAAATACTGAGACTGAATAGGCAATTGTCAAGGTTAGGGCAGAATATGTTGGAGAATCATTAGTTGCAGCAAAGCAAGAAGGTGAGAAAGTACAAGAGGACATTCCCTCTTCTCCAGCTATTAATATTGAAGATGAAACAATGAATGTGGAAGGTACACAAATTACCTTGGATACTGATGAAAATGTATTCAAGAATTTGGAGAACATTGTTGACAATTTGGCCTTTGAGGAATAGGAAGCTACAAAAGAAGAAGAGATGACAAAGACCACTATTTTGAAACCACTAGTTATAGAAGAAAAAATTCCCATTCCCACAAAAGAAGATATCAATCTTACTCCTGAGACTGGAAAGAAGACTCAAATTGGCTCTATGATTGAGCATTTGGGAAAAGAAGTAGATGATGATGATCAGTTGGAATTGATTAGATCTTTGAACAAAATCATTGGGAAGAATAAGAAATTTAAAAGCCTAGAAGGATGTTTGAAGGACCTCATTGAAAAGTTACAAAGTATTGTGACCACACATATTGTAGAAGTAGACCCTATGGAGAAAGGAAAGAAAGTGATGAGCACTTTTGATGACAAGTTCACTAACCTAGCTGATATTGCAAAAGTGAAAGCATAGGCAGACTATGAGGCTAGAATGTTGTTGAACATCAGTCAATACATCAGCAATGATATCAATACTCTTGATATCTATATCAAGGATTTGAGGAAACACTTGGAAACAGGAAAATCTTTGTACATACAGTGTACAAAATTAGAAACTTTGATAGCTGAGGAAGATCAAAAGATAAAGTTGAAGGAAGCAGAGATACTAAATGAAACAAACCTTCTATCTAGTCCTAATGTGAAGGTCTGTAATGTTGAAAAGAAAGGTAGGCAACTTTATGATGAAATCAGAGTTATGCAAGATGAAAAAGATAGGAAATTGAGAAGATATACTCTCTTAAGAGAGCATGTTTATATGAAGCTGAGCGTAATTGAAGAACAGTTGGAAGATTGTCTTTCAGCAAAGACATCTTTTTAGAAATTTAACTTTGAAAACCTTCAAGCATGTGAAATTACTTCTTATGGACTGAGCGCACTACTTAATGTGGTAGATTCCATTAAGAAATCATGGGAGAAGGAGATTGAAGCCATGAAGATAGATTTTGCAGATTATGTGGCAAGCCTACTAGCTTTTCAATAAATAAATTGAGGTATAACTCTTTGTGATACAATTTTGTGACCATCCCTACCTTATTTTGTCATTGTTGTCAAAGGGGAACTGATATATTGATGAAGGGTACTCCCCTTAGTACCATAAACACATAACAGATATAGAGAAACAACAACAATATGCAAGAACAGAAAATTGGCTTCTTATTATCTCCACAAATGTGGAATTACAAACTTTTAGAATTACAATATGCAAAGCCACATGGGCATTCCCTTACAATATTCTGTAGGATAAAGCCTCGAACTATTACCCAGATCTACTACCCAGAACTATTCTGAACTACCTAAGACAATAATACAGCCTTCCTTATATAGGCAATTATCCACCGCCTGGGAAGGTTCTAGAATTTTAGCCAATAAGGCCGACCAAACTTAGAATTATTTTATTTTACATTTTATTACATCATAGTCGGCTCAAGATAACCTTTGAAACCCGAACAGAAATTTTGAAGAAAATTATTTTTCGCCATTACAGGTGGCCCAACTTCCGAAGACCATAAGTCATCACCAATTGACCCGATCGGCTATTATAACCCCATTTCGGAAATGCCACGAAGCGTTCTACAGGCTTAATCGGCGCAAGCGCCTATCACCCAAATTTTCGACCTCATCCGGGGCCTCTAAAGCCTTCAAAACTGAGTTCAAAGTTTCTGTACCCTACTGCCAATACCGAAAATCTTCAATATCTTTCAATATACACTTGATCTGGCAATGAAACTTTACTGGCAGACTTATATGACCAACATGAACCTCTAAGAAAGAAATCAGATCATTCTGAGCACATACAAAAATTACCAAAAATAGTAACTTTCCATAAGTAGCAGCTCTGCACTGAAATAGCCCTTATTGAATATAAAAATAGAAATATTTTTGGGTGATGCAAGATTGCTCTTACACCCAGGATGCTCCTACATCAGACACCCAGGGTAATTTGAGAAGTGACCCTGTCACGACTCAGGTGTGTAGAGGAAAAACAAGACGGCTAACCTCCTCCTTTGTCAGCCATGATGAATCTTCAACAGGTCATTCTTTCCACTTGACCAGATATTCTTCATATGTCCTATTCCTTGTGCTTCTGCCAACACGACTGTCCAGTATATCTTCGATCTCCTTAGTGTCTGAACTAGTTGCTAGAATACTCCACTGTGCTGCTACAACCTCATCTTCAACACCTCCTTCGTGATACTCTGTCAAATCTGAAATGTTAAACACTGGTGAAATATTCAGCTCTCTAGGAAATTCTACCTCATATGCATTTCCTGAATCATGCTTCTTCAGTATCTTACATGGCCCAAACTTCTTCATTTTCATCTTGTTACATGTACCAACTCGAAACTGCTCCTTCCGCAAATGAACCATGACTTCATCACCAACCTGAAATTCTTTATACCTCCTTTTCTCATCTGCCTTAGCCTTATACTGTGCGTTCATCTTGGTAATATGCTTCCTCACCTCCCCATGGATGTTCTTCAAGTGTTCTGCAAAATCCTCAGCTTCAGCACTACTTATTTCTCCTTTATCTATCTTTCTCAATTCAGATGCATTTCTTGGACTACTTCCATATACAATCTGGAATGGTGATTTACCAGTGCTCCTATTGAGAGAATTATTGTATGCAAATTCTGCTTGTGGTAAAATCAAATCCCATCCTGTTGGCTTATCTCCAACCAAACATCTCAGCAAATTTTACAAACTTCTATTCACCACCTCTGTCTGTCCATCAGTTTGTGGATGATGTGATGAACTGAACTTCAAATCTGTCTTCAACTTATTCCACAATGTACGCCAAAAATATCCAACAAAATTTGTGTCTCGATCTGAAACTATGGTCTTTGGCAAACCATGAAGTCTCACTACTTCTCTGAAAAACAATTCTGCTACATGAACAACATCATTAGTCTTCTTGCAAGGAATGAAATGTGCCATCTTTGAAAATCTGTCAACCACCACAAAAATTGAATCATGTCTCCGCTGAGTCCTCGGTAAACCAAGAACAAAGTCCATGCTGATATCCTCCCAAGGCTTCTCTGGTACAGGTAATGGCTGATACAATCTTGTATTCTGCTTCACTCCTTTCGCCATCTGACATACTCTACAACTCTGTACAAACTTCTTCACATCTTGCTGCAACTATGGCCAATAATAATTCTCACTAACCAACCCAAGGGTTTTAACATGACCAAAATGTCCAGCCAATCCTCCACTATGCTTCTCCTTGATGAGATTCTCCCTCATAGAACTTCGTGGAATGCACAACTGACTCCCTCTGAATAGCATATCATCCTGGATGATGAAATCCAACCATTTCATCCTGTCTAGAGTAACAGGTTCTGTACAAGCTTTCCAAGCTTCACCAAAATCAGGATCCTCTGGATACAAATTCTTGAGTTCCTTGAACCCAACCACTTCAATCTGCATTTCTTTCAGCAACAGTTGCCTTCTGCTAAGAGCATTTGCAACCCTATTAGACTTTCCACTCCTGTGTTTCAAAACAAATGTATAACTCTGCAAAAACTCAACCCATTTCAAATGCCTCTGATTCAACTTTCCTTGACTATTCAAATATTGCAAAGCTTGATGATCAGTATACAAAACAAACTCCTTAGGAAGCAGATAATGTCTCCACTTCTTTAATGCTTGAACTATAGCATAAAATTCTTGATCATAAACAGAATATTTCCTCTTGGCATCATTTAACTTCTCACTGAAATAAGCAACGGGTTTACCTTCTTGGCTCATAACAGCTCCTATTGCAGTACCACTAGCATCACAATCTACTTGAAACACCTTATTAAAATTTGAAAGTGCTAAAATAGGTTGTTCTGTAACTTTTTGTTTCAACAATTGAAAACTCCTTTCTACCCCATTAGTCCACTTAAACTCTTTTCTATCCCCTCTCATTGTTTCAGTCAAGGGTCCACAAATACTACTAAAATTTTTGATAAACTTTCTGTAAAAGCTAGCTAGACCATGAAAAGATCTTACCTCAGTAGCACTCCTTGGAGTAGGCCATTCAAGGATAGCCTGTACCTTCTCTGGGTCCATTTTTAGACCTTCTGCTGAGACTACAAATCCCAAATACACTAACTCTTTCTTCACAAAACTGCACTTCTTCAAGTTAATCAATAATTTCTCATCTCTCAACTTCTCAAACATCATATGAATATGCATCATATGATCCTCCAATGTCTTGCTAAAAATCAAAATATCATCTAGATAAACAATGACAAACTTACCCAAAAATTCTTTCAGAACCTCGTTCATGAGCCGCATGAAAGTGCTCGATGCATTGGTTAGCCCAAAAGGCATGACTAACCACTCATATAGTCCTTCCTTTGTCTTGAAGGTAGTCTTCCATTCATCTCCTTCTCTGATCCGAATCTGATGATATCCACTCTTCAGATCTATCTTTGAGAAATACACAGCTCCACTCAAACAGTCCATAATATCATCCATTCGTGGCAATGGAAACTTGTACTTGATTGTGATCTTGTTTATTGCCCTAGAATCTGTACACATCCTCCACTCTCCATTCTTCTTTGGTGCTAATACTGCTGGTACAGCATAGGGACTCAGACTCTCACAGATCAATCCTTTCTGTAGCAGTTCATGTACTTGTCTGTTCAACTCCTCACTTTCTGCAGGTGTCATTCTGTGTGCTGCCTTATTCGGCAAACTCGCTCCTGGGATCAAGTCCATTTGATGACTGATCTTTCTGACTGGTGGTAATCCATCAGGCACGTTATCGGATATAATATCCTGAAACTCATTCAAAAAATCTGTAACTTCTACAAGAACATCTTCTACTTCCTCTTTACCAGCTTTTGGAATTAAAGAAAAACATACATGCTCATGCCTCATACCATCTAAGAAATTTCTTCCATCAACAAAAGTTATCCTTGCATTACCACATACCTTTTCTTCAGTCTCCTTCAATGGTTTTAGCTTATGTCGCACTCCATCCTTTGTCAGGGAATAGGTATTCGCACGACCATCATGTACAGCACATCTGTCAAACTGCCATGGTCTACCCAACAACATATGACATGCATCCATAGATATGATATCACACAATACCTCATCTTGGTATCCGCCAATCTTGAACTTCACCAGGCATTGTTCATTGACCATGACCTTGTGGTCATCCTATACCCAGGCAATCCGATATGGATGTGGGTGTTTCTGTCTCTTGAGCTTCAACTTTGTCACCATCTCTTCTGACGCCAAATTGTCAGTGCTTCCACTATCAATAATCACATCACAACATTTACCTTCGCACTTGCACCTGGTGCGAAACAGGCTCCTTCTTTGCTCAGGCTCATTCTCCCCACTCAACAGGACTCTTCTGTTAATCAACGTTTCTCCTCTTTCAGCATCTTCATAATTTGATGATCTAGCATCTTCATCTACATGTGCAACTCTGGCCTGGCCTTCATTTCTCCTATCTGTTCTTCCTTGGCGCTGAGGACATTCAAATGCCCTATGACCTTCTTCTCCACAGTGAAAACATGTTCCACAGAAGCCACCTCTTCCAGATCCTTGTCCTCTTCCTCTTCCTCTCTGATCTCTATTATTCTGATCCTGGAAACGATTGGAATTATTTCCTCACTGATTCTGACTGCTACTGGCCTCATCCTTCTTTTTTGTATCTTCATTTTGGCCACCATATGACCGTCCACCAGATCGTCCACCACGACCTCTTCTGTTTTGTCTGCTCTCAAACTTCTTGTTCAGCTTTTCCTTTACTTTTAGGGCAAACTGGTATGCCTCTTCAATACTGTTCATTCGAACCAGATTCAGCTCCTCCTGAATGCTTGGCCTTAACCAATTAAGGTATCTGGCAACTTTCTCCTTATCAGCTTCTGCATGGCCTGTTCTGATGAGAAGTCGGTAGAACTCCTCTGTATACTCCTGAACAGATCTTCCTGCTTGCTTCAAACTTTGCATTTTCTTCAGTAGGTCAAGCTCATAATCAACAGGAATGAACTGTCACTTCAATTTATCCACCATCTGATCCCAACTTGTGATTTTATCTTTCCCTCTTCTATTTCGCTCTAATTGAATTTCTTGCCACCAGATCTTCGCATGACCTTTCAATCTAGCCTTCGCAAATTTGACCCTATCAGGATCCTCAACATCTTCGTACTCAAAATATTCCTCACATTCATTGATCCAGTCGATCAATTCCTCTGGGTTAAGATTTCTAGAAAATGTAGGAACCTCAATCTTAGGTCTTTTCCCAATCTTGTAAATCGCCCGAAAAAGTCTTTCTTCCTCCTGGTTCACAATTTCAGCTTCTCCTTCTTGATATTCTTCTTCGGCTTCATCCTCACTTTCATCTCTGACATTAAGATTCATTCCTCTATGAATCTCTTCTTGCAATGCTCGCACTTGTCTCTGCAGCTCTCTAACCTCAGGTGTTACAACACCAGCTCTTCTGCCACGTTCCCTTCGTGGAGGCATTTTCACGATGCGCGCTGAAACCCTAGCCACGGTCTTGGTGCAAACTGCCTCACAGTCGGTGATCTATTTACACACTCAAGAAAACCTGCTCTGATACCACTTGATGAAGGGTGCTCCCCTTAGTACCACAAACACATAACAGATATAGAGAAACAACAACAATATGCAAGAACAGAAAATTGGCTTCTTATTATCTCCACAAATGTGGAATTACAAACTTTTAGAATTACAATATGCAAAGCCACATGGGCATTCCCTTACAATATTCTGTAGGACAAAGCCTCAAACTATTACCCAGATCTACTACCTAGAACTATTCTGAACTGCCTAAGACAATAATACAGCCTTCCTTATATAGGCAATTATCCACCGCCTGGGAAGGTTCCAGAATTTTAGCCAATAAGGCCGACCAAACTTAGAATTATTTTATTTTACATTTTATTACATCATAGTCGGCTCAAGATAACCTTTGAAACCCAAACAAAAATTTTGAAGAAAATTATTTTTCGCCATTTCAGGTGGCCCAACTTCCGAAGACCATAAGTCATCACCAGTTGACCCGATCGGCTATTATAACCCCATTTCGGAAATGCCATGAAGCGCTCTACAGGCTTGACCAGCGCAAGTGTTCGTCACCCAAATTTTCGACCTCATCCGGGGCCTCTAAAGCCTTCAAAACTGAGTTCAAAGTTTCTGTACCCTACTGCCAATACTGAAAATCTTCAATATCTTTCAATATACACTTGATCTGGCAATGAAACTTTACTGGAAGACTTATATGACCAACATGAACCTCCAAGAAAGAAATCAGATCATTTTGAGCACATACAAAAATTACCAAAAATAGTAACTTTCCATAAGTAGCAGCTCTGCACTGAAATAGCCCTTATTGAATATAAAAACAGAAATATTTTTCGGTGATGCAAGATTACTCTTACACCCAGGATGCTCCTGCATCATATATAGAAGAAAATTGATAGTATATGATAAGGGTTGTTACTCTTAGGGGGAGTACTATATTAGAGACAATAATATTTGAGGAGTTATAAGGATAGTATGCATTTTATACTATGGCCATAGTTTTAAACAATTTTGAGATTTTTAAGTTGTACACTTAGCCAATTTTCTCATATGTTGCCACCAATGACAAAGGGGGAGATTGTTGGCAATTTGGCTGAGTTGATTGCATAGATGTTGTCATTATGGCAACATATTATCATCATGACAATCACACAAGTTAGAGAGCAAGTATGATAGAGTGCATTGCAAATTTGTAGATAAGTGTGAGACAATGCTTTACCCGTGAACCTGGATATAGTTTTTGTTTGTGACATTGACTAGAGTAAGTTCAGTGCTTGTGCACTTGAACATAGACTCTATGATGTCTATTGATCACCCATCTTAGAGTGCAAGTCAATACATCATGTACAGAATTAGTTATGACAATTTTACCGATGACAATGTAAAGCCGACATAATAGAATATGAAGATAGAAATAGTAAAGAGTTAAGGGATTATTTTGTTTATCAAAATAATGACTTAACAATATAAAGGGATGACATCCTAGATGTTAAATCTTTGTTAAAGCTATTGATATAAATTTAATTGTAATTGTAAAGAGAAGTTGTAATTGTAACAAGCAGCAAGTAATATGATGTGAAGTATATGAAGCATATGTAATAGCGATAGTGAAAGAGAAGTGAAGTGATATTGATGCAAGCAGTATAAGGTTATGTACCTTGACCTCTTTTTTAATCAGTGTATATTGTACATTACTTGTTTGGGTAGTGGGCTCAGCTGGTAATCACATTTTGTACTACAACTCTTAATAGGGTTGAGGCTTCTAACAAGGCCTATAGTCCTTTCATCAGGACTGATACACTATATGCTTGTAATAGACTCCTAAAAGGGTCAACATCATTAATAAGATACTTTTGATTAGTGGATCTTTGTGGGTACCATCCCCACTGGGGTTTTCCCTTGGCCATGGTTTCCTCGAGAATAAATAATGTGTTATGAGTTCTTTATTGTTATGCATTTAGTTTAGCTTCTTATGTTATGCATGTATAAAAATAATCTATTATATCCATAATTGGTTAAAAGATAAAGTTTGTATAATACTAATGTACCCCCCCTCTCAGTATTCCCTATTTCTAACAGATCAATCCTTATCAAAGGAGATAAAAACCCTAGAAGGGTGAAAAAACCTAGATTGCATGATAATAATTAATAAAGAAGTTAATTATTTTATGCCTAAAGTTTAGCTTAAGTAGAAAGAGATAATAAGTGACTTAGTAATTAAATCAATATGATTTAATTAATAAGTAAACACTTTATTACTCTAATAGTATTATCATAATAAATTGTAATAGGATAAGTAATCTCTTCATGCATACCTTCCAATTGTTGTTTGATCCATACAATGTTAGAAAAATTCTTAGATACAACAATATACTCAGCTTCAATAGTATATTGTGAAATATACCTATGTTTCTTTATTAACCATGTCACTAGTCTTTCTCTTAAAAAGAAATCTCCGCCACTAGTGCTTTTTCTGTCAACAATTTTTCTTGCCCGATGAGCATCAGTATATACCTTAATATCAAAATTTTCTCTTTTTGTGTATAGAAAACTAAAATATTTAGTCTCTTTAAAATATTTGAATATCCTTTTAACTGCAGAAAAATGTGACTCCTTTGGGTTTGCAAAAAACCTTACAACTATACCAACAAAATATGCAATATCAGGTCTACTGTGTACAACATATTGTATCTTACCAATCATAGAATGGTAAAGTGACTTATTCACTTCCTTAGTGTCATCTTTTGATAATTTACAACTAGTAGCCATTGGTGTTCCAACCAGTTTTGAGTCTTCCATATTAAATATTTTTAGGATATCCTTGATATACTTTGATTGAGTTATGTAGAACTCATACTTGTTGAATTTGAAGTCCAATAAAGAACTTAATTTATCCAATTGTAGACATC
The DNA here is from genome assembly GCA_027943335.1 of Chamaecyparis obtusa. Classification (NCBI taxonomy): domain Eukaryota; kingdom Viridiplantae; phylum Streptophyta; class Pinopsida; order Cupressales; family Cupressaceae; genus Chamaecyparis; species Chamaecyparis obtusa. The sequence goes on along the minus strand of BSBK01002215.1, from coordinate 969,983 downwards.
TCAAATTCCTTTCTCATGCCCTTAGCAAATGATTTGAACATTATCTTATTACCACTAAATATAGAGTTCATCATCAATAAATATCCTAGTAATCATAATTTCATCAGTACTATCACATTTCAAGTATAAATTGTTGTTATCACTAGTTGTTTCAAATCTAATCTTTACTAAGTAAGAGTGTAGTATTTTATACCATGCTTGGGGTCCCTACTTCAATCCATATAAAGATTTATGCAGTTTTCATACCATATCCTTATTATTTTTGTCAACAAATCCATCAGGTTGGTCAATGTAATCTTCTTCTTCAAAAATTCCATTCATAAATCCATACTTAACATCCATTTGATAAATTTTGAATCTTTTTTAAGAAGCATATGAATGCAATATTCTTACACCTTTTAATCTAGCAATAGGTGCAATATTTTCACCATGGTTAACACCTTCTTCTTGTGCATGTAATACCCCAAAAATGGGCTATAAGTTCATTAACCTCTTATATCATCAAATCATATGAAATCGACATCAAAGTCCTAATCTAAGGCACATCTAAACATCATCAAATCTAATTGATTATCTTAAATTTTGCATCGGAGAAAATTTCTAGTAATATTCCTAATTATCTTAATTATCTTTAATTTTATAATTATTTGGCAATAAATCACATTTATCCTAAAGTTTGATTAATTGAATATTTTCATATTTAATTAATTAGATTTAATATTTGCCACTTAATTGTGTAATTAAATTTAATTATATCTATTATTAATTGTATTATTTAATTTTGACAATAAATCTAATATCATATGAATAATTGATTAAATTCTTATTTAATTAATTAAAGCAAGTTGTCATTATTTAATAATATAGTTTTTAATAAAATTTTGATTAAATAATTGATTAACCCATAAATCAATTGTTTTATTTTTAAAAGCAGTTAAGTTGGAAATAAATCACTTTATTATTAAATTAATTCATAAATAAAACATGCACAATCATAAAAGCAAACAACTATCAATTATCAATTAAAGCTAAACTCTATTTTGAGTTAAAACTTAGCTTTTGCATGTTTTTGTGAGTTAATTATCTTTTATTTAAAAATAACTCAAAAATCAAGTTGAGTTATTTGAGTGATTTATGGCTTTTTCCCATGCACCTCCAAAGCCCTGGATTTCTATAAATTAAAGGCTCAGCTCTTCACAAATCATCTCATATTTTGCACAATCACGCTGGAGAATTGGAATTGAAGAATCAAAGCTCTTGCGAATCGACATCTTTGTGAGATCAATCTTATTTTTGCATTCATATTACATATCATTGTTAGATTCATAACATATCAGTTTTCAATAGCATTCATATCATATCAGTTTTTATCATTCTTATTGCATAGAAAATATCAAAAAAATAGAATAATTGCATTCAATCTCATATCTAGATCAATTGCATTCAAATCCTTCATTTGGGTGTCGTCTAGGTCACTGATCTCGATAATAATCTGAGAACATTAATCTCGCACCTATTAGAAGGCAGTAAATCGCTTGGTTAGTTTAGTTTTCAATTTTGCACGATTTTGATTATAGCTAACCTCTAATGTTTTACTGAGTGTTGTGTTTACAGATCAGGTATAATTTTCACACACACATTTCTGGCGCCCACCGTGGGGCAACCCACCTTTGCATGCTGGTTTTGATTTTTTTTGGGAGCTAAAACCCTAAAGTTTCAAAGATTTAATTTTATCTCCCAAACGGCTTGGAATTTTGGTCTGAAATTTTTTTTTTAGGTTGGTGACATGTCATGGAAGCTAGAATAAAAAAATTTAGAATTTTTTGAGATGTTTTGAATTTTTAATAATTTTTTCTTGAAATTCTGGAAAAAATTAATATCTGACGCAAATCAGCATAGTTTTCAAAAAATTTTATATTTTCGGAAAGCTCTTTAAATTATACAAGGGGTCCATTCTTTGTGTTTTAAATTTGGACATGATATAATATCTCAAATAGTCAATTTACAAAAACTGGTCTATTTTGATAAAATGGGTCTCTAGGGCACAAATGAAGAGGTTTTTCTAAAATTTTTGCATTTTTGGAAAGCTCTCTGTTTTTTAGAAGGGGTCTCTATTCTGAATTTCTATTTTTGTGGCCAAAATCATATCAAAAAAATTAGATCTTGTTGACTAGGTCAAATGCAAAAAAAAAAATAAAGTTTTGTGATGGGTATGCACTTATTTTTTTTACATGGTTCAGTGAATGATATGAGTTGTCATTTGGGTTGATTTCTGGTTATTATTACTGATAATAATTGATTTTTAGAGTTAACCCTATGGTTTTCATAAGTTGAATATATTTTGCATATCTTGTTTGCTTGTTTGCTTGTTGGAGAGTTCGTCACTTGCTTGCATGGAAAAGCTCAACAAAAATTGCTAAAAATCAAGTAAAATCTACTAAGCGCATTGCAAGGATCCCAGGTATTCTCCTTCATCTAATAATATTTTGATTTGGGACTTAAAATAAATCTCTTATGTGTCAAGCTTGTGTGCATCTTTTTATGCTTTTGATCTATTTCTACACACTTGCATAATTGATACTAGGTTGTGAACCCTTAAGGATTCATTAAGTAGTCTTAGAATACTTGTGATTGATCTTGATTGCTATCTTGGGTTATTGGACTCGCTAATCTGCCGGCTCCTCATTTCCGCCCCGTGGTTGCAATCTCAGCGCCATAAAGGGGAGGGGTCAACAGGACAGAAGCGTTAAATGTTCCACTTGGCAACCCTTTTGTGCTTTTAGGAACTCACTTGTTTTCTAAGTTGGGGACTCATTTTTAGCTTGTGTGAGGTGTTAAGTGTTCCACCTTGTGGACTCATCTCATATTTGCTTTAAGTGTTAAGTGTTCCTCTTTCTACTTTTTGAATGCTTTTGGTAGATTTACTTTCGGAACATATATCTGTGCTCACATAGTAATTAGGCCCTATGAACACTATTCGTGATTCTTGAGAGATTGGATTCCTAGCGAAATCTTTCTTGACGATGGAATCCTTGTAGGTAGGGAGGATACTTAGTGCATTTCACATTCAACTTGGTTAGTGCATCTTCTCTTATTGATCGACACATTCTCTCTCCAGAGAGGTTGATAGATCACGTAGGGTTGATATCACGAGCTTTGGTGAATCAAAATTGGTTAGTGTGTCTTCTCTTATTGATTGATACATTCTCTCCCTGAAGAGGTTGATAGATCACATGGAGTTGATATCACAGACCTTGGTGGAACAAAACTTTGTCTTAGCATGTCGGATTAATCTGCTTGCTTTGTTTGGGTTAAAAGTGAAGAGGTGTCAAAACCTTGAATCTGGAGCCAAGTCCCCTTGTGGTAGAAATCTATGAGTCATCTTTAGAGAGGGTTAACCGTAGCGGACAATCCCTTCAGAGGGAAAACTGCGTTGACGGAACCTCAAGCGGTAATAGCCATTTTCGCCATGGTAGTGACAGCCGCTATATAAATGTCCTTGTGGAAGAAATCTCCACGAGTATGGTTCATTGTTGGGTTGTCAGATCTCCCTAGCAGCTCTTGAAGATTAAGTTCTTGGACTGTGTCAAAACCCTGGTGCGCCGGGATTGGAGTTCACCCCTTTGAATCATAAAAGTTGCAGAGTCAAACCATTACTAAAAACCCTAGAGAGGCCAATTTTTCATTCTCAGGTATATGTGTGTTATTGCAAAACTTTTTAGAACATACACAATTAGTACTCTCAGGGATTAGCACAATTTGGTCACTTGATTGTTCATGCGCAAGGTTGCTTTTTCCCTTGTTCATTATTTTCAGACGTGCTTGGAATCACTTGCTTGCTATTCTGCGTGCTTATTTATCTACTTGGCTATTAAAAATGATCAAATTTGGTATAACCTTCAAAATCTAGACAATACAATTTGCAAACAATCCAAAACTGAAGACCTTAAATTTTGCAAAAATTGACGTAAAGTTCTTTCTGGAGTCAAAAGTCATTTCAGGAAGTCAAAAGTCGTATGAGTTTTGTCAAGTGTCATTTCAGTATTGCCCATCTGTCGTATGATTGAGAACCCAGTGTCGTATGAGTTTTCATGCCAGTAAATTCAAGAAAGTCAAAACCCTATTAGCAACTTTCGTATGAGTTTTGTCAACTGTCGTACGAGTTTAGCAACTATCATTTCATAGACTACCCAGTGTCGTACAAGTCTGCAGAGTGTCATTTGGAAAAATTTGGGAGAGTTGTCAAAAATTGTCAAATTGCAAGATATCCAATGTTTCCAGCCTAGTTCCAGAATCTATCAAAAATATCATTGTGTCAAGAACAGATCAGTAGCTATTGAGAATTAGTACACATGTCTCAAAGAATCAGTACACATGAGGAAGAAATTCTGATCACCGCTATAATGAAACAGATACATGCTATGCAAGTCCAGCTTGACAAACTTGAGAAAGAGAAGGAATCTAAAAAGTTCTCCATGGAATCTTTATACTCTTTTCCATTTGATAAAGACTTGTACATGTCACCATGCCCCCGAAAAAAATTTGAGCAATATGATACCTCTTCAACAAAGAGTGACACATCTAGCTTTGGAGACTATGATGACTATGACGACAGACAATGTAATGATACCTATGACACCTCTATTCCTAAGAGTCCTCCTCATCATTCATTCCTGCTTACTACAAATGGGCCGTCACATTGGATAGATCGTGATGGTGATCCATATGATTCTGATTTTGAAAGAGATTTTGATGGCTTTTGTGGACAATACCTTGATGATGATCCATCTACTACTGTTGAGGACTATAAAATACATCGTGCTAGCTTGAAACGTCAATATTATAAGGATCTCTCCTCTAAGAACTCTCAGACTGAAAATAAAGATTACACTCTCAAGCAAGATCATGTTAATGTTGGACCTTTGTCTTGTGATGGTTCCCTTCCATCCCCTACTTCCTCCAATACTCGTACATTTCCTAAAGCTTCTGAGTCTTTCAAATCTTTCACAGAACCTTCATCTGACACAAGCCCTGATACTTTTCATGTGGTTCCCTATAGTTATCCTCCAGGGCTACCTCTTAAAGAAACTCAAGCTAACCTTCACTTGGTTGCAAAGACTTTCAATAATGATAAATCTAAAGAGCCTAAGCCTTCATATGCTATAATCCCTACTTCAGCTAGTCCTCCACCATCTCTTCCAAAGTCATCCATACAATCCCAACATGCTTCCTTGTCCTTAGAAGTGGCTCCATGTCAAGAGGACTCTAAAAATGATAAAGAAAAGAACATAAGGAAAGATCAAGATCAAGAAGCCTCCATGTCATCCACTCCTTTTTTTGATGTCTCTTATCTGCCTCATGGTTCTTTTGATCCTATAGACCCTTTTTCATGCATTCCACCATGTCTTAAGTCTTATCTTAAGCAAGATCAGGCTACTACTTACACTAATGAGCTTATTGACAATCAAAATGACCTTACTACACTTGCACTTTCCAAAGATGATACTTCCATTAAGGTTGGTAAAAATAGTGTTCCTTCCAATGTTAAGCCTATTGAAAAACAAGAGAAAAATTATGCGCTTATGCTATCCGAAGATCCTTGTCAAGATCAAAGTCTTTCATCTTCTTGTTCTACCACTCCATGTTCACTTCCACTTTCTACTCTTCCTAAGTCTTTGCAAGCTTTGAACAATCCTATCAAAGAAGGTTCTCATATTCAAGATGTCCATGAGTCTATTGAAAATTCTAATGCTCACTCTAAAGATGCTGATATCCTTGGTTGTCATATAGATGTTGATGAACTTATTGATTATCCTTTTGCATCTTCCACTTCCATCCTTGGACCTCTTCCACCACTACAAAGGGCTTCATGCCTTCCTTCCATCTTGGGTCCTTATGTCCCTTCACTTTCCCCTCCTAACTCTCCTAATTTTCCATCCATCTTGGGTCCTTACATACCTCCATCTCCTATCTTTCCTCAAGATCAACATAGATTCATACCCTTGAATCCATTTCATCCACCCACCCATCTAAACCAGTCATATCCTCCTTCTTCCACAAGTCCCAAGTCTTTTGGAAGTAACTTGAATGTTCAATACAAGAAAAAGAAGCAATACAAGAATCCATCAAAAAAAGATCACCATGTCTCCTCTAATAGACATGAAAGCATAAAGTCCAAAGAGATATCTAAGAAAAAAACTACAAGACAAGTATGGGTTCCAAAATCCATCATTCAAGATATTCTCTCTAAGTCATCAAAGGGAAATAAAAATCCTAAGGCTATATGGATTCCAAAGTCTCTCATAAGAGAGTCTCATGTTGAACAAAAAGTGAAATTGACATTCAAGCTTCCAAAGGCTTCAACTACATCTCCTTCCAAAAATATTCTTCCATTTCATGCGCCCAAACCTCAACCTTTGCTATCCATTCGCCATATTCCTTCACGTATTCGGCCTTCATTCACATTTCCTCCACCCTCTCGCCACCCTTCAAGGTGTGTGTTTACATTGATCTTGCCTTCCTTTCCACCTACCCTTTCACAATCCTTCCATGCATTATCCTTCTACCTTCTATCATTTTCCCTCATTTGCCTATTCCTCCTATCTTCCAACCTCACTCGCTTTACATAAAACCTTATCCTTCATTTTTCTCTTTCATCTCCCTTTCCCTATCAGCATCTTTGAGCGTGTCATTTTGAATCCTTGGCATATCATGGTTTATCCTTTCAAGGAGCATTATCTAAAAAGCTTGCCTTCTTCCAAAAAAAAAGAAATGAAAAATAAAATAAAATTGAAAATGTGCCTTGGTGAAAACCTGGAAACAGGCACCTTGGTAGCAAAAGTAAAGAGAAATAAATTCATCCTATGGTGAAAACCACTCCCTTGTGGCGCCTTGGATAAGTACCATGATGAAAACCTGGCAATCAGGCATTATGCGTAGTTCTTCTACATATTTCATCCATTTTGTCTTCTCTCTTTGATCTTGACAATGTTGATCTATACACGAATATTTGGCTATTTTGTGAGCTATCTTACGATGACCTTTTTTTTCATTGCTTCCATGTTTAGCCTTCATATCCATCTTCCTCCATTCATTTTCGCCTATCGCTATCCTTTTCCCCTTTGGTCTTGATCTAATAAAAAAAGAAAGAAAGAGTAAAACACAGTGCTATGAAGCCTCTTGACATGTCTACTCCTTTGGATTGCATTCTTTCCTGCTCTTGCATTATGATTTTGTGTTTATCCTATGCTAGCCTTTCATTGCTTGACCAAATGCGCTTTACATGACAATTTTTTCCTAGCTTGGATATTCTTGAGGAGTTTTCCCTTGAGGATTTCTTCCCTTCATTCTCCTTCATTCTCTTGTCTTCCATCTCTTCCACCAACTTTTCAATCCCTCTTGTTCTCCACCTTGCTAGACATTGGGACTGCACGATATAATCTTTCTTGGGAGTTTGCAATGGAAAAAGATGCTATCAAGTATACCAAGTATCAGAACAATTATCAAAATCAGTATCAGAATCAATATTAGAACTAGTATCAGAACAATTATCAGAATTAGTATCAAAATCAGTATCAGAACCAGTATCAGAACAATTATCAGAATCAGTATCAGAACCAGTATCAGAACAAGTATTAGAATGGGCCTACCAAACAAGTATCAGAACACCTATTGGGGCTACACCTTTCGCTTTAGTTTATGGGTCTAAAGCAGTACTACCTATTAAGGTTGAAATCCCATCACTTAGAATCAGAATGCATGGACTTGTCACGGATGAAGACTACAGAGTGTCTAGGTTACAAGAACTGGAATTACTAGATGAGTGCAGACAAGAAGCGTATGATCATCTCAGAGTGTATCAGAAAAGAATGTCTAGAGGCTACAACAAGAAAGTCAGACATAGAGAATTTCAGGTTGGTGATCTAGTCTTGAGAGAAAATCCTAAAAATCAATCACATCGAGAACGCAAGGGGAAGTTCGAACCCAACTGGCTGGGTCCCTTTGTAATCACTGCTACTTTTGGCTCTGGTGCCTATCAACTCTCAACAACTGAAGGAGAACAGCTCTGAGAACCAATCAACGTTCTCCATTTGAAGAAATTCTACGCCTAAGGCATTCAGTGCTTGGTAAATGTCCTGAAAAAAATCTTAAAAATCAGAAAAAGTCCTGAAAAAATGAACATCTTGGTGAAAACCTAGCAATAGGCGCCTTGATGATTCGAAAAAAATCAAAAAAATATCAAAAGTACAAAAAAAATAAAAAAATATCAAAAGTACAAAAAAAAAGAAAAAATAAAAATAAAAAAAAAGAAAAAAAAAGTGCCTTGGTGAAAACCTGGAAACAGGCACCTCGGTAGCAAAAATAGAATCTCTACCAAGATGGTGAAAACTCGGCAAACGGGCACCACTTGTTCCAAAATGCTCCATCTATCAGCACAATCTTGGTCTTTCCCAGCTTTCAGTCTTGCTTTAGTTTGTACATATCTCCCGGTTTGTTCCTGCATTTCCAGTTTTCAATAAGTCGGCCTGTACACCAACCAGCTCAAGCGTTTGCATCCTATCAATGTTCACACTTGGGGGCAATCAATGTCATATCCTATGGTCTCCCATGTATCTTAGATGTGTCATATCCACTCAGAGTCCTTTGAAGCTTCAAGTTGAGTCAGTCAGTCAGTCTCGTCTCCAGAAAGGATTTTGCATCAACAACAATCAAACATCAAAACTCAACTGAAAACAATCTGTGCTTTTCATGCTTTTATCTCCTTGTAGGCTTACTGATTCGCATTGAGATTTTTGCATATTGTGTCCCTTCGAGCTCTTCGATGATGTCTTTTATAGGATTTAGAGAGTGATGACTGGGGGCATAATCTTTTCTTTGTCTTCTGCTTGTATGTGAAAATCTAACATCTTTGGAACTTCTGGATTGAAATGGTGTCTGACTGTAAGAGCCTCTATCTTGAATTGGATGGCCATGCGTACCTCGACCATTGATACCCAGACAATTCAAGGAAGTTTTCTCTAACTATTATCTTTTTGAGTAAGTTCTTTCTCCTACTGTGGAATGCAATCTTGCCTAAGGATGTGAATGATAAAGGGTCACTACGGGTAATTCACATTGGATTTAGAATGATCTCTTGACTGTTTGATGTGTTTGTAATGCAAGGCGTACTCAGGTCATCACAATGTTTATGTTTTGATGCTTGTACAAATTGCTATATCAAAATGGACATGATATTCAGGTCATCCTGGCATTTGTACCTTGATGCTTATATCTAATCCGACATTCAACAACTAAAATCAATATTCATATGTCCATGGTTGTTTGACCAGTGGGTGTTGTATTGATTCTTGCACATACAAATTGATATTCATATGTCTATGGTTTCATGGCTAGTGGGCATTGTATTGATTTATCCGGTTACCTAAAAGTTCAATGATGATAACAAATCGACATATGATCAGTGACTAGGTCCTAGGTCTTTGGTTGCATTTCATTTTGCATGTCTCTTTGCATTTTGCATGTTGCATGATCTCACAATGATTAAACGAACTTCAATGCTTAAACGATTCTTCAAATCACCTCTTCCACTCTAACAAGAGCTGAATCTCACACGAAGGTTCCTCCAATGAAATAGCAAGTAGAATCCTTTTTCGGGATCAAAATTCAAATCTGAGATCATTTATCTTATTCACTGCTTGCATAATCAACCTTCAATCATCACAAAAATCTAGTATTCAACTTAACTGATTATCTTACATCAAACTATCAAAATTTCAACTTGGTCAACCATGGTAAACTCATGGTCAAACCTAGTCAAACTTGGTCTTTTTGGACCTCCAAACGATGCAGAATGTGTTCTTCAACATGTTTAACCACTTCTCAGATCAATTAACATGCTTCTAAACTATCAACGCTGACTTTTCTTGTCAGATTTCAATTTTCATCCCGAAGGGGGCATGGTAATGCACATCATTCAAAGTCTGTAAATCAAATTCTATCGATCAAGTCTATCAATATCTTTCATCAGTGATCAAGACAAACAATCACGTCTAGTTACTGATTCATCAAAAGTCCTCATCGCTCGGGGCAAATCTATCATCACTTGGGGCATATCAGATTCATCGATCCATATCAATCTGGTATTCTCTTAATCTTGTAATCTGTATCAGTTTTTGCAACCATCAGATCATAGTGTTATTTCCTTGGTTCTTCGGCAACTAAAGGATTCGGATGTGATACTTGCTAGTTCTGCTAAGACAATCGAGTCTAGAACGGGTCACTCACTTCTTATCAATCCTAAGGTTCAGAATCAGGCATTTTGACACTTTTTCGCAATAATAGGTTCATTTGCTTCTACAGTGAACATTATCTTTGGTCATTCAAGACCTATTATCTCCATATCAATTCAATATCAATCAACTCCTATCTCAATATCTTTCAATCGGTTTCTATCTTGAGATCGGTTTATCTTTTGAATCAGTTTCATATCTTTATCAAACACAGACTATCTTTGAACCACTGCGCTTCACACAGTAATTCAAAGAGGGGCAAAATGTAATACCCCAAAAATGGGCTATAAGTTCATTAACCTCCTATATCATCAAATCATATGAAATCGACATCAAAGTCCTAATCTAAGGCACATCTAAACATCATCAAATCTAATTGATTATCTTAAATTTTGCATCGGAGAATATTCCTAGTAATATTCCTAATTATCTTAATTATCTTTAATTTTATAATTATTTGGCAATAAATCACATTTATCCTAAAGTTTGATTAATTGAATATTTTCATATTTAATTAATTAGATTTAATATTTGCCACTTAATTGTGTAATTAAATTTAATTATATCTATTATTAATTGTATTATTTAATTTTGACAATAAATCTAATATCATATGAATAATTGATTAAATTCTTATTTAATTAATTAAAGCAAGTTGTCATTATTTAATAATATAGTTTTTAATAAAATTTTGATTAAATAATTGATTAACCCATAAATCAATTGTTTTATTTTTAAAAGCAGTTAAGTTGGAAATAAATCACTTTATTATTAAATTAATTCATAAATAAAACATGCACAATCATAAAAGCAAACAACTATCAATTATCAATTAAAGCTAAACTCTATTTTGAGTTAAAACTTAGCTTTTGCATGTTTTTGTGAGTTAATTATCTTTTATTTAAAAATAACTCAAAAATCAAGTTGAGTTATTTGAGTGATTTATGGCTTTTTCCCATGCACCTCCAAAGCCCTGGATTTCTATAAATTAAAAGCTCAGCTCTTCACAAATCATCTCATATTTTGCACAATCACGCTGGAGAATTGGAATTGAAGAATCAAAGCTCTTGCGAATCGACATCTTTGTGAGATCAATCTTATTTTTGCATTCATATTACATATCATTGTTAGATTCATAGCATATCAGTTTTCAATAGCATTCATATCATATCAGTTTTTATCATTCTTATTGCATAGAAAATATCAAAAAAATAGAATAATTGCATTCAATCTCATATCTAGATCAATTGCATTCAAATCCTTCATTTAGGTGTCGTCTAGGTCACTGATCTCGATAATAATCTGAGAACATTAATCTCGCACCTATTAGAAGGCAGTAAATCGCTTGGTTAGTTTAGTTTTCAATTTTGCACGATTTTGATTATAGCTAACCTCTAATGTTTTACTGAGTGTTGTGTTTACAGATCAGGTATAATTTTCACACACACAGTGCATACCATTTGCAGACTAATCTTACTTTGTTTCTAATCACATCTCCTTTCTCATTGAGTCTATTTCTAAAAATTCACTTTGTTCCAATCACATTCTTATCCTTAGGTCTTGGTACCTATGATCAAGTGTTATTCTTTTCAATCTAATCTATTTCTTCTATCATAGCATTCATCCAATATTTAATTTCTAGTGCATCCTTTACTTCTTGGCTCAAATTCAAAAATCAAACATGTGTTATCTTTCAACTTACTTCTTGTCATGACTCCCACATTCTTATCTCCAATAATTCTACTCAGTGATTGGTGTCTTCTCACATATTTTTATAATTTAGGTTCAGTAGAATGTTCATCAGTGTTTTCATCTCTCAGTGGAGGATCATCTAGTTCATCGAGCTCTTTTTCCTTTTCAATTATGTCAACCAAATTACCTTCTTGTACATAGACAAATCTTTTTTAATCCTTAGGTTCCTTTTTTCTATCTTCTCCATTTATTTCTACAAATTCATCAATCATTACATTTGCACTTTCAACAATTTTGTTAGTAGATTTGATCAAACATTTATATGCTTTTCTCTTTGATGAATAACCTAGGGATATTCCTTCATCTCCTTTAGAGTCAAATTTTCCATTTCTAACATCTTTCAGTATATAACACCTACTTCCAAAAATTTTAAAGTAACTTATATTTGGTGTGTTACCAAACCAAAGTTCATAGGGTGTCTTATTTGTACCTTTCTTCAACTGTCTTTGGTTGAGAGTATAAACTGCAGTACTTATGGCTTCTCTCTAGAATGTTTTTGCAAACTTTTTGTCAATTAAAAAATTCTCAAATAGTAAAAAATGGATCTATTCCTACTCTTAGTTGTCCCATTTTGTTGTGGAGTCCTCGATGTAGATACTTGTCTTTTAATTCCATGTTCATTACAGAAGATAGTAAATCTATCAAAGATAAATTCACCTCCTCTAACAGATCTTAAACACTTCAGGTATTTACCTGTTTCCTTCTCAACTCTTACTTTATACCACTTAAACATTTGTCATGCATCATATTTTTCTTTTAGAAACATAAAAGACACCATCCCTAAATAATCATCAACAAAGAAAATAAATTATCGATCTCCATAATAGCTTTAAACTCTCATAGGACCATAAATGTTAGTGTGAACCAATTCCAAAATACCATTGGTAGAGTAGGATTTTCTTGAAAAAATTGACTTTTTTATCTTACCAATCTGACATTCCTTACACAGCTTTATCAGGTGGGTATGTGCAAGATCATGGTATGCCAAAAAGTGGCGATGTGAAAAAGAAGTCTTTATTGATAGACTCTTTGAAAAAAAACTATAACTTTCAAATAATATAACATTTTTGAAATCTAAAATACACATCAAATTCTATGCATCACCTTATACAATAATAATAAAAAATTCTTTCAATTTGATGAATTTTAGACTAAGTTAAGGTGGTCAAACATGAGAGTTTTTATATTCAGGAAAATTTGTAGAAGAAAAATCATAATTAATTATTTACTTGGAAAAAAAATACATAAAAATATACATAACATCCAAACATGAGTCTACTACTTTATCTAGAATCTTATAAAAAAATATTATCATTTGATTTTGTTGAATCTGGTTAGAAATATGCCTACTTTTTATCCTTCTAGTCCCGATTAATAGACTTATTGAAAATATCTATAACTTTCAAATTGTATAACATTTCTGAAATCCAAAATATGTTTCACATTCTATGCTTTTCCTACTATTAGCACTTGAACATGTAGATGAATAAGAGATTTAGAAAACTCCATAAATCACAACTCATGTATACCTAATTGATGCATCTAACACAATTCAAATGCTAAGGTATTAAGGTTTAAAAACCTTCTTCACTTCGAGTATGAAACTCAGGTGGGTTAACCTTTCTCAATAGCTTCTACAAAGCATAAAAATAGAGATCTATGTGCTTGACATAGATGATACAATTCAAGAAGTATAGTAAATTTAAAGAAATAGATTATTTAAGTTTTTGGTGGTAGATACAAGAAAATCAAGCAATGACTAGTGCCTTATTCATTGGGCATCAGAGTCAAACCCTACATCAACTGAATCCTACTAAGACAAAGATACTAATAACTTGAATGAAATGTCTGGCATTCCTCCTTCCAATCACTATCCCTATCATTAAATTTATATATAGATAATTGATTCCTAGAAGCCTCCCTTAAGAATTATTCTTTCCTTGAAAGAACTTAAGCTCAACCCCTATGTTTACCTTATAAATAATGCATTAAAAATCCTTATAGTTTAACCCATAAAAGAACCAAAGCATCCATACACACAAACAATCAAAAAATAGTAATGAAGTTCTTGTCTTTTGTATTAATAAATCAACTGCATCAATACAATTTGACAAAGATTTCTCAAAAAATCCGGTCCTATATTCAAAACCTTCTTTACATAGTATAACTGACCACCCTTTGTAAAAGAAACAAAATTCTATATATACTACTAGCCATATTGGAATCCTCAAGAGTATGTAACAAGCTTCGAATGGCTAGGAAAATGACTTACACTATAGACAAAAAGTACAAACAATCATGACAAAGACTGGAGAAACTAGAAAGTAGTTCCCAACTACTAGAATCTTCACAGGTGGCACCTTTGTCTGAGGATACTTCAGAGAAGTTAATTGATTTCTAACATGAATGATGACCACCATTACAGGCTAACCTACATCATCTTTTGTTTGATACATGCTCTCCCTAGAATTTTGGATCAGGTGTCATGCGTACTTTTACTCTTCTTCTTCTGCCTTTGGCTCCAAGATAGCTAGCTTCTTCTCCTTTTTCCTTGTACTTTTATCCCATGTTGTAATATTACCATCATATGTCCAATTATAACTCTATAGTTCTTCTAGTGTCTTCAACTGCTCTTCCCACTTGGAATCAGTTATGCCTTTAACCTTTGCAACAAACTTTGTGCAATCATTTTCAACTTTGAATGAGTTGTCAATTATACCATTGCACCCATCCAAGTCTATAGAACCATCACCATCAAGGAAGGCCTCCTGCCTAATCACCATTTGATCCATGGATGATTTCCACCCATCAATACTTATCATGCCTCCATCATCATTATAAACAGAAGGCAAGTATTTACTATAATTCTTATCAAACAAGGCCAGTTTGGCCTTCACCTAATTTGATTTTCCTTTGAAAAACTTTGTAACAGAACTAACTAATCCAATCTTCTTGTATACCTCTGTTACCACTTCAGGTATATCAGGCCTATGTTCCTGCAGGGTATCCAACTTTTCAAACAAAAAATTCCTCCCAGACCATGCACTATAAAGTGGCTCCAAAGTAGCCAAGGACTCATTTATTTTCTCATTTTCCTTGTGTAAAAAGACAACTGACTGATGGAATGACTCCATCTTCTCCTTCATTTTGTTTTGTCTATGTTGCACAACCTCTACCATGGTCTTCAAGGCTACATCCAGTCTCAATTTTTCTAGATCCTCAGTTGGCCGATCAAGAACTTCTACCTCTGGCTAAGGAGGGGCCTCAATTTGCAAAGGAGGAGGAGGAATTTCCTTTGAAGCTTCTTCAAGCTTAGCCTTTAAATCCTCTAGTTCACCCTCCACTTTCTTGATTACCATGAGTTTCAAATCTCTGTCCTTAGCAACCTTCATTGAATTTTCAAATAACTTGTCATACCTTTCAGACAATTGGATGGTTTTTTCCTCATTAAGGTGAGCAAGGTGTGTGACTGCCTTGGACACCTCAAGATCAGTAGTGTTTTGGATAGTTTGAAAAATCTTGTTTCCTTCCATCTTATCTTCAATGATTACCAGGGATGGCTTTTGAGTTCTAGGAGCCAAGGACCACAGTGCAACAACTTGTGACTTACGGTCATAATTGTTGGTGTAATTAAGTATTTACTAATTACACTTTACTTAAGTTTACTTAGGATAATGCATTTGCATATTAGTTGTCTTTGAGACACCTAGAATTTTGCACTTCATTTTAGCACATGGTTAGGAGAATCTCCACTTTAGGTGGTCATAGTTGTCTTCTCATACCTCTTTGTGTGTGAGATCCACCTTTAGTGATCTTATCACATTATCATCCTCTCATTGTTGCACATGTTGCACATACTTTCATGTACAATGGAGGATGATCCAATTTTGGTGGACATGTGATTCCACCATGTCTAGTTGTGATCTTATCACTTGCATATCTTCTAGATATCATTGCATTGCCTATATATTTAGGCACTCCTACATTGTATATTCAATTCATTGAATCTATTATTCATTATTTGATCATTTGATCATATCATATTTTGTCTCTCTTATGCTATCTCTTGAGCTTCTAGATCTTGGAATTCATTCTTTGCTTTAGGAAAATTCTTACATGGTATCAAAATGATTTCAAAATTCTTACATGGTATTAGAGCCATAGGAGTTTCATTGTATAGCCTATTTTGAGATATTTTTATTGCAAGTCAAAATTGGAGCTTGTTGGTGCAAATAAAATGTTGGCATCACATTGAGGAGGTCCAAAAACCCCTAAATCAAATTTTGTTTCATCCAAATCGGATATCTAAAGTAAAATCTAGAGCCATTTGAATTTTCAAGGTTCGGCGGCAGCGATTCCAAAAAAATAATTTCAAAGGTGATTTTCAAACAGCGATATCTCAGTCATCTGGACTCCTTTTTCAGAGCAATTTTTTTTGTTTTGGGGTAGAATTTCACAATCTAAACAATGGTGTAGGTGATTTCTAATCTTTATTCCTAATATTTTTTGAAAATTGCAAATTCTAATTTTACAACTTTAGAGGCTTGGTTTGGGCTCATATGGACACATTTTCAAGTGCTATTTTTTTTTAAAGTCCATGATTTTTTGTCTACTTTCCAAATCTGGTATTAGTTTGAAAAAAATTTAAGTAGACATAGTACTTTCAGAATTTGGTCTATTTTGGCCTATTTTTAGCACTTGTAACTTGTTAGATCTTTAAGAGATCTTGTGTCTTATTTGTTTGAGTCTACTATAGCTTCATATTTTTTTTTTGTAATCATAAAAATTGGAAGTCCACTCTTATTCATTTTGGCAAGTGGCAATTGTACATGCACTATATATAAAGTGCCAAAATCATCTATTTTGGGGGGGTTCTTTGGCTCATTACATTTTGGGGAGTGCATTGATTTTTTGATCTCATTATTTCATGTGAGAAGTACATCATGGATGGTTTAATTAAGTTGACAAGAAGGAACTATAAGCAATGGAGTGAATTGGTTCTTGCTCATCTTAGTGAGCATAACCTATTGTCCTATTTGTATGAGTATAGACCTAAAAGTCCTTCTTTCAATCTTGACTCTTACTTAGAAGTTATGAAGATTATCTATTTGAATATGGATATGGATGTTATGGAGTCCCTTGATGTCTATGAAGATTAAATAATGAATAATCTTTGGACTATTATTTGGGAATTGTATAGAGATCCACATATTCCTCCACTTCCAAAACATCTAGAACCTCTAGTTGCAGCTCCTTCTCCTCCTTTTAAGATCACATCTCTTGATGATGCATGTCTTCCTATAGCCATTAACTCTTGTGATTCAGTGTAGCAAGATATTCCTTGTCTTCCAGACTTTGTTCCATGGGATGACTACTTGACAAACATTGCAAGTTTGTTTGTGGAGTCCTACATTTCAGATTTGGGAGACTTCATTGATGACATTCATCTTCTCTTTGTTGAG
Organism: Chamaecyparis obtusa; assembly: GCA_027943335.1. Lineage (NCBI taxonomy): Eukaryota > Viridiplantae > Streptophyta > Pinopsida > Cupressales > Cupressaceae > Chamaecyparis > Chamaecyparis obtusa. The sequence goes on along the minus strand of BSBK01002215.1, from coordinate 952,480 downwards.
GATGATCCTTCTTTAGTTGTTGCGAGGGAACATGCTGACCCTCATATTCATTCTCTACTTGATCATTATTTAGAGGGTGACATGATTGTGGATACTTTGATACAACTATTGGAGGAGGTCAATTTATCTTTAGAGGAGATACTTGGGTCTTTGGTACATGTTCTACATTCATCCTTAGTTGATCCTGATTTGTCTTTTTCAGCAGAGTGGCTTAGTACACATGATTTGGAGGAGGCACCTTTTAGCTTTGACATGGGGGAACTTGAGTAGGTTTCAGAGATTCCATATTTTTTGAGGTTTCTTCCTATAGATTGGGGAGGAGGCTTCTTATATTCACCTTTGGTATTGTTTCTTCCTAAGGGGAGGAATGTTGGTCTACACTCATGGAATAGTTTCTACATCAAGCCTGGAGGATCTACCATTGGTGTTCATTCTACATTGACATTGGTAGCTAATTTTGTCACACTTTGACATTCTTGGTGCAGCATTGGCTCTATTTTCTTCCTATGGAGGAGTATTGGTCAACATCTTGGACCATCTTTGTAGGAGATTCAACATCAAGGGGGGGCTACTTTGTCTCTCTTCCCTATTTCCTTCCTTTGGGGGGATTCTTTATTGTATATACATGATGTATGTCATAATAGGGGGGTCTTGATTACTCCATCCATGCATGCATCTTGTATTCATCTCTCTTTTTGGGGGAGGGTTTTTCCCATGAGGTTTTCCATCTTTCTCTACTTTATGAGAGATTGCATTGTTCTTGCATATTATACATGGGTACCTAACATGGCCTCGTAGTCAGGACCCATCTTGCATTGTGAGCTTAAGTGCATTCCCCTAAGTTGCACTTAAGGGGGGGTGTTGGTGTAATTAAGTATTTACTAATTACACTTTACTTAAGTTTACTTAGGATAATGCATTTGCATAGTAGTTGTCTTTGAGACACCTAGGAGTTTGCATTTCATTTTAGCACATGGTTAGGAGAATCTCCACTTTAGGTGGTCATAGTTGTCTTCTCATACCTCTTTGTGTGTGAGATCCACCTTTAGTGATCTTATCACATTATCATCCTCTCATTGTTGCACATGTTGCACATACTTTCATGTATAATGGAGGATGATCCACCTTTGGTGGACATGTGATTCCACCATGTCTAGTTGTGATCTTATCACTTGCATATCTTCTAGATATCATTGCATTGCATATATATTTAGGCACTACTACATTGTATATTTAATTCATTGAATCTATTATTCATTATTTGATCATATCATATTTTATCTCTTTTGTGCTATCTCTTGAGCTTCTAGATCTTGGCATTCATTATTTGCTTTAGGCAAATTCTTACATGGTATCAAAATGATATCAAAATTCTTACAATAACCACTCCCTCTTATCATGTCATCTATCTATACTGCATATGACAAGCTACCCTCTGGCTATTTTCTTATCTGATCAATGATGAAGGCAGAGGTCAAATCCCATCCAGGAGTTAAAAGCATGCCACTTGATCTAACCATCTCCCTAGCTTCCTCCATAGTAATCCTTTCAAGACTAGGGTCATATGATGTCAAAGCCCTCATAATCTCCTCACTTAGATGCATACCTTTAGGTAGGGTCTTTGCTACCTCATTTTGTTTCCTCCAAATGAGGAAATCCTTGAATTATTTTATTTGGATGAACTGGTCATTACTCAGGAACTCCTCTTGATAAAGCTCTCTTTCATCTTTTCCCAATAGTAATGGGAAAATCCCCTTCCTCTTTTGATACAATCTTCTTACCATTTCTGATGGCCTTTCTTAGCTGATGATGGTAGGCCCTATTACTAGGCACAAGAGTAGAAGATCTATCACATACCTTCCTCTATTTTTTCTCCTTTGAAGGCTTACCTACCTCAAGCATTTTTTTTTCCAATGGCGGATCTAAAGTAGCTCCTTCCTCTGGTGGATCTTGGGTCAAATAAATAATTGGTGAGTCCCCTACTACAGGTGGACTACTACGTTCTTGTGAGTCACCAAGAGACTCCTCTAGTTTAGATTTAGAATAATCTCTTGGTACATCCAACTTATCCTCAAGTAACCCCTCCAATTGATTGGATAGGGTGCCATGCATTTCTATCATCTTCTCCATCCTTTTCAAGTATGGGAGCTCCTGGAAATAGCCATTAAAAGGAATCTCAACCTTCTTAAGTCTGACCTCTATATCTAGCAAATCAAAATACTTACTCCACCTTATTTAGGCCCCAAGTGTTCTCTATCAGTCCATACCAATTGCCAAATAAATTCCATCATGGAAACTCTAGGAGGCACAAATTTGGGAAGTAGATGTGGGGGTTGAGGGAAACCATAAACCCTAAGAATTGTGAAGTTGGCCCCAAGGTAGAAATTAGCCCAATTATGGTTTCCTAGCCACTTATCCTCATATTGAATTGGCCTTAACAACTTCAAGACCCTATTTGACATCCTTACTATATTTGTTCCCAACAACCCAAGAATTAGATAAACAAAGTAATTTTGGAAAACAACAAAATTACACTCATTGGATGTGTAATTCCAAGCCCTCAGCCAAAATTGCAATGGGTTAGGCTGGCCCTCAAAAGTAGTTCTCAAATTCAACATTCTTACATCAAGATGATTAACCCAGTGGTACAAAATCAAGTGCATAAGGAGGGAGTAATTCTAAACCTAATAGGTCTCTTATTTTCCTTAACAGATATTAGCCCCTCATGCATTCTATCGATCACATACTGGATGTAATCATAGTCAATGTTAGAGTGGGATTTATGAATATCTAGAATTATCATTAAAAGGTCAGCATGCATTTTCTTTTCATCCCCATCTATCCCTAGAACCCTACACAATCCATGACATAAGAACTTCATGTAGTGATTTAAGATTTTAAATTCATAAGGAGCATTCATACTTGGAGGGAGAGGAGCTATATATTTACCCTTCTTGGGCATGTTCTTGACTATTTGACTCTTCACTGACCCAATATTACTTGCATATTTCTACCTTTCCTTCTCCAAATCAATTTTAGTGGAGGAAGAGGCAAAGAAATAAAATTCCCTCATGAACGACCCCCTATCAAAGTTAATAAAAATAGACTGGTCCTCACACCTAATGGTTCTAGATATAGGATCATATAGCCTAGCCAACACAATAATCAAGTCAAAATATAAGAAAACATCAGGCACAATTAAATTTTCCATCCCCAAAGCCCAAGCATTACATATAGGTATAGCCTTATACCTGTTATTATAAAAGTATGAGAAAATGGTGTAACTTGAGCTTGAAGGAGTGATAGGGTCCCTACACTTGTCCATGAGATCCTTGAAAGTTGTATCTATGGCTTTCCTATTCTGATTTGACCTGAAAAGAAACTTGAGGAACTCGTCTGAATAATTGGGCTTTCCCTAGTCCTCACCACCCTGCTCTTTCACTGCTCCACTAGATGATGCTATGCTTGCCTCTGGATGACTCATCTTGAAAAAACAAGAATCCCACAACACTGCAACTTATTTTTCTTCTCACTCACTACTTTAGTGCCAACAATCTTAGTTATCTTCTAAATAACTTTGAGCATAGAAAGAAATGAAGTCCTGCATATTTACCTTGAGAATTGAATGCGTACAATTGCTAAATCATCACAAATCTTGGCTAAGTCACTTTTGCATTCAATTCTGCATATTACCAACCTTTAAATTAGAGCTAACCATGGTGTGGATGTTGACAAGCTGATTTAAAAAATAAAAAATAGAGTGTCGGGGCAATGATCATGGATTTTCACATTAAAAACCTTAATTGCTGACAAAAACCTTTGTTAAAACCTAATTAGATGGTATTTTACCCCTTTTCTAGATTGGCAAAGTACCTTTCCATGTTGCAATGGCTCAAAACACTTTTTAGAAAGAAAACTTAACCAGACCCAATTCAAAGATCAAGCGAACAAAGGATCTCATGATCTCCAAAAGAAATACTAATTCTGGGTTAAGTTTGGAGATCCAGTGACAAGGCCATTCATGAAATCTTAGAGTGATCTCTTACCTCATGACTTTACTTAGAGATTTAGCAACCACCATTGATCCCAAAGATAATCAATGGTACCTAGACTATCTTTTAAAATAATTTATATAATCCCACCATAATCAAAGATTGGGTGACTAAAGGCAATCTCTAGTTCTCAGAACATTTTATTCAATCATAGTTAAACTCAGAGAATAAGTGACTAAAGACTTTGCCAATTCTTGCAATCCTTTTCTTAACTTAGCTAACATCTGGAGATCCTGGGAATAGAGCCTTTCACAAACCCATGAGCATATCACCTTAACCATAGTGACATCTAGAGATCCAGCGAACAACTAAATATCTTAATCTCGAGAACCCACACTTAACCCTTATTCCATCCCACAATTTAGTGAACATGAATATCTCGCATTCTCAAAAAGAAATAATTAACCATAGTTAGACTTTGATATTGAGTGAATAACTCACATCTCCCATTCACTGAATACTTTTATAGCTTAGGTTACATTATGAGAATATACACTGACGGTAGATCCTTAAAACAATCAGCGGTTGTCTCTGAATCGCCCAATCCACTAGACCTTTGCTTTTTAATTATGAGACTCAGAGAACACAACATTCACTTAATCTCCCAAGGTTTAGAACTTTAACCTTTTTATTCCAAGAATGCATGACTGAAGGAAAAACACCTTTTAACTTTGCCTTGTCACCAGATCACCAGAAGATCTGGGACTTTACTAACTAATTTTTAGATTTAGTAAACACCTTGATTCGCTAGGTCACCAAATGATTTAGAGCATTGTCAACTATTCCTGAGATCAAGCGACTGAAGAGAAATATATCCATTGCCAAATTACTTTATCAGAGCCACCAAACTTAGTGAGCATGAAAATAAGACTTAGTCACTGAATCACCAAATGATTTACTATAGGACCCATTCTTTGTGACATTAAAACAATGTCATTGATCCCAAAGATGATTAGCGGTCCTTGCCAAATCATTGGAAGATTTTAAACTTAGCCATCAGATTTGGAGAATAGGAGATAGCCTCCATGCCAAGTCACCAGAAGATAAAGAGAAACCACCAAGAATCAAGAGAACAGGTGACTACACAGTCATTGATCCACTGAATGTTAAGACCAACCGTGACTTAAACTGGGAGATTTAGCAGCTAAGAAAAAGATAACAAAGGACTGACCACTATTGCTAGTTCACTAAAAGACTTGAAGGCATGGAAAAATATTGCACGATTCAACAAAGACAAGGAAAAGAAAGACAACATACAAATTGGGAGACTTAAGTGACCAAAAAGTAACATGCAAATATAAGGAACTAGGGCACACTTAAGACAAACTGGTAGAAATATTACACCAAAGCCAAAATACAAAGGGCAAGGGTTTACAAACACAAATATGAAAAATTTTGAGGAATTTTAAAACCCTAAACCAGGCGAAGAAACATGCAAAGATGAAGGACAAGGACCTAGAGCCAAAAACCTTAGAAAACCTAAAATATATACATTAGTGACTCTATCTAAGGATGCTTGAATGCAAGTTCATAGTAAGAAACCATGAATCTCTAGGTGGTAGACCACAAAACCCTAACTTAAGGTGAGAAGCAAACACACCTATACATATATACAGAACTACCGTGCATGGAAGAAAATGAGAATCAATTAAAGAAATATTTTAGGAATTGTCGATGCACTGGCAATTCCTATTCTTCACCATTCAGATTTCTTAATAAATATGAATCCTTTCCATGAATTTGAGAAATAATGAAAGGTCCTAACCATAAGGATTCAAACTTTTTATGCTTTCCTTTTTCCTCAGCCGTAGCATTCCATTGAAGCACCATATCACTAGGCTGGGATTTTCTAATAGTAGCTCTTTTATGAAAAAGATATTTCATTTTCTATTGTAACTTCAAATTTTCTTTTTGACCCTCTCTTCTGAGTTCATCCAATTCTACTAACTAAATCATCATATCCTATAATGGATCACTAATTTCCATTTCTTCTTCTCTTATAAACTGGTAAATAGGAAACAAATTATTAACAGGAAGTCTAGTTTTTATACCATAAACCATCTCAAAAGGGGACTTTCCTTTTGCCTTCTTCTCAACAATTCTATCAGCCCATAATGCCAATTTTAGTTTTACATGCTAGCTCCTTTTGTTTTTGTCCAAGGTTTTCTTTACAATCTACAATTTACTTTTGTTACTTGATTCTTCCTGCCCATTGGCCTATGAATGGTATGGGGATGAATGTGATAGAAATATTCCCATTTCAGCACAAAAATTAGTGAATTCCTATGACCTAAAGCTCATAGCATTTTCCATTACTAGTTTCATGCGTACACCAAACCTAGTAATTATGTTATTCATCAAGAATTCAATTACTACTGTGCTAGTTGTCTTTTTGGTTGGAATGGATTCAATCCATTTAGTAAAATGATTAGTGGCCACAAAAATGTGACTATGCCCTACACTGGACTTCTCTGAGAATTCCCCAATAAAATCCATGCCCCACATAGAAAAAGGGGCTTCTGCAACCATAGGATTCAGTAGCAAGGCGCTTGAGAATTTTAATTTCTTTGAAAATATTTGACATGATTCACATTTTATGACATATGAATGGGTATCCTTGAACAATATTGACCAATAATATCTAACTCTCAAAATCTTATGAGCTATAGACCTAGCTGAATGATGCCCCTTGTTGGCACCTACATAATTTCATGGCCCTCCCATTTTTCTTCCAGTCTCTACAGCTTGTTTTTCCCTATTTTCTGGCTAAAACCCTTGTTTAAAATTCAAAAATCTAGTCGTTGCATATAAGAACCCTAATTACCCTTGGCCCTGTTCTAATTTCATGTTACTTTTCAGGCCACTTAAAATTTCATAAAGGCATGTGTGTTAATTTTTATTCCTTAGTGGCCTTTATTTTCCTAAGTTTTCATGTGTCCAGCGAAATATGTTCCTATGTTTTTTGGAGTTAATTTTTCCTAAGTTCCCCTCAATAATATTTTCCTATATTTCACCCTTTAAAATATGTGGTTGTCATTAATTTGCAAGACTTTTTGGTGTCAAAGGTCTCTGACATGCAAATTCATGACCATGTGCCATCTGTCCAGGCGGGCCCTGTATTCCTTCCCTGTTGACTTGTTAATGAGTGAGAAAAATCAATGATCATCACTATACCATTGATGGAAGATGCGTGGGTTTTAACATAACACTTTAAAAAAAACTGTCTGATGTGATGGTAGAAGACTGTGGGTCCAAAATGACATGTATGCACAAATGGTAAGCTATGATTGGTCCATGTATTAATGAGGTGGAGGTTGTCAGTGGGACCTAGTTTTTGGCTTGTTAGAGTGTCCTGACCTTGTCAGAGAATCGATGAATGGCATAAGTTATCATCAAATTTGTCAGAGGCTTGAGAATATGCAACAACCGTTGATCTCATCCAGTGTCAGAGGGTTGTAAGGGTAGGGAAAGATTCTTGATCTAACGGTTGTCTTAAGATCTGATGGAATCTTGGAGGTCTATGCAAAAATGAGATGGCTGTCAATTTTCTTGTACGGGCCCATTAAAATTTCCCTGTCTTTTGGCAGTTCCAAAAAATGTTTTCTTTGTTTGCTGGTTTGCGTGATGTTTTGGAAAAGGGTCTAAAGACTTAGTGATTTGGTGAGTAGTGTTCATGTAGTAGCCAAATGATTTAGCAGTGCTCTCAAAATTCTTGTGAATGGGTGAGGGTTTCTTTGGTCGCATGTTCACCAAATGGATTGAAGGTTAAGGTTTGCTAGAAACAATGGGACCATATGATGATTCATCACTAAGGTGTCAATTTTTGATTGGCTGAGATGGAGGATGACAAGGAATACTACAGGGTGGGGCTATTGTCAAAAAGGTCAATGATGAGGATAGAATCTATGGTTGGCGTAAGATCTTATGGGTTATGTCAGAGCCATGAGATCTTATGCCCACCATACAATTTCAAAGGCTTACTGAATGTGGGTCCTATGTCAGAGATGACCGAGCATGAGCAGCAAATAACATGGTGACAGGTGGCATAAAGTAGGCCTAGGTGGGGGTATAAGGTCTAGTGGTCTGGATAAATAAGGTTAGCGGCCCGATGAATTTCATTGATTTTTTCTTGTTCGTGAAATAAGATGGTGGTATTTTAAATTGGCTAGCAATTTAGCAAAGGAAGGTCATGTGATGGCTAAGTATTTTAGCAATGACTTAAAATGTTCTATGAACTGGCGAAAACCTTTTGTCACTGGTTTGCCAAATAAGAGACCAAAGTTAAATGTTTCCCTTTTTTTGCAAAGTCACAGGGTTGAGCCCAGGTTAAGTATTTCATTAAGCGAATAAAGATTTTCCTTGTCGCGTGGTCGCAAGAGGTAAACCTGGGGTATCTGGTTGAGTTAAGGACATAAAGCCCATGAAAAGGAAAGATTTGATGGTCATGATATAAAGTTGACTCAAGTTTGAATATTGATTTTTGATTTGATACTAGAGCCATAAAATAGCCATAGTTGTTCAAATTAAAAAATTTGAGGGTTTCTCAGTGACAGAAAGGACCAAAATTTATGGTTTTTGCGGCAAGATTTGATGAAGCTATTGTGCCGACTATTGTAGGGTGGTCCAAAGGGTTTCATGATTGATTGCAGATGCTTGTACCATCATAAAATGGACATAGGTAAAGCTCAAGGCATGTTGCAGGTGTACAAATAGACTAAAAAGGTGTGGTGTTTGTGTGATCCTTGGTACAAATCAGAGGATTTTCATTGATGAAGATCAATTTTGGGTCTGTTTGTCTAGGTTTCTTGGTTTTCTCCCCTGGAATTAATTGTTGATTGATATTGGTTGATTTAGTGGGTGAAACCCTAACCCTAGCTATCCGAAGCTTGTTGCATCCTAAATTATTTAAGGATTCCAAGATAGCTAGTGGTATAAGTAGTAAGGGTTTTGATTTTGTAATGGTTATGGAACTTTTTGGGTCTCCTAGCTTTCTAGTTTTCCAATCTTTTTGGTTCCTAGTTCCAGTCTTTGGCAATCCAAGGGATTCTATTCTCTGGTTCCATATTCTTGATGGTTGAATGCTGATAATACAAACTTTACAGAGCAGATTGTTGATCCTATGATTTTGAGTAAAGAGTTTACTTGTATGTATTGATACAATTCCATGAAATAAAATACAATTTCTACCTTGGTTCTATTATTATCTCTTTGCTTTGTGTTTATTCTTGTATGTCTCTATTTGTAAGGCATTTGGAACATACTAGTTGTAAGGCAGCTATTTAATTATTGCATGAGATTCTCTCAAGGAGAGAATTAAATCCTTATGTGCAATTTCAAAGAATAAATACATCTATGGAAGATCTTGATGGTAGCAAACCTAGATTGAGAAGATAGTTTGTAAGGCATTCTATCCAAATTATATGTGGTTTGTAAGGCATATCACTGTATTTCCTAGAATTTCCTCTATTGATTTATATTAGACTCTTTGCCCAAATGATTAGGCACTAATTTGATTTTTGTCATTCAAACACCTTTCAGTCATTAAACACAAATCCATCACTACCAATACCATTTCATTTCATGTCCGTGTACCTAAAAAATAGGACTGTCCCTAATGTTTTATAGTCCATAGTTGTTGATTCCTTGAAGAATGAATCAAAGGTTAGCCTTCCTTGAGTTTTACTCATAAAAAGGACTCATCACTCTTATGCCATTGTTCATGTTATCATACTAGGAGTTTCATTAGTCACATTCTGTAACAGGTTGTTCTCAACTATTTTCAGAATTATCTTCCATAAAAGCACCTCTAATGAACTCAATAGCATAATAATGAATTCCTAATCCACCATTCCATAGTTTATTTGAAAGATAGTAACCTATTTGTAGGAAATACCCACCCGAGTCCTATGGAGCTCAAAGTAGAAGGAGGATCTTATCCAATCCTCATCAATTAGACTTTTTTTTGCAAACTTGGAAACCTATTTACTAAGAATCAAGCCAATGTTCTTGCCAAGTTTGACCCACAAGAAAAATCCCTAACAAAATGGTGACTCTACTGGGGAGTTGTAAGAAATATCTTGCTAAGTTGTAGGGTTTAGTTGAGCCAGGGCTCCTACCCTATACAAACCAGCTGGTTATCATTGATGCCTATATTTTAAAGAAGAAGTGCCAAATTTTGGGTGGCAACTCTAACAATCTCAGCTGCCATACTGGTTAGAAAATCATTCACAAGATGAGTTACAGAGGTACTAGGTCTTAGAGAAATAAGATTCCTGAGGATAGATCAGGAGAAGGTATTCTTGTTAGAGTAGTCATATTATAGCTAATAATTAATTTATTTAATTATTAGTATATTATTCTCTACACTTAAGTTAGACTTAGGCATCTTATTATTCTTTAGGGTTTTCTCCTTTAGGGTTTCGGTATCCTTTTATAAGGATTCCCTCTTTGTATTTTTTAGCAACTCAATGCATTATTCATAATAGATTGTTTTTTGAATGTGCATATGATGTCTCTAGCTTTTTGGCCTCCATGATTTTCTTGCTTTTCTGTTCTTTGCTTCTTCCATGTGATAGGGTTATGCATGCAGGTGTTCTTGGGAGATTAGTTTTTCACCTAATCTAACATGGTATCAGAGCCATCTTGCTGCTCGATGTTCGTGTCTTGTTGAAGTGATTCAGAAGCAGGAGGGTTTCAAAAAATTTTAGTTCTGGTATTCTCTGTAGGACATTAATTTTGGAGGTATTTTGAGCAAAAACAGATGCCACCATTACGTCTAGAAGGCCCAAAAACCCTAGAATCCATATAAAATTTATCCATTTTGGACACCTTTGCAATTTGAGGCAAAAAAATTTTGGGTACTAGGCCGTACGGCTTGGTACGTGGATCGAGATGATGATTTTTTTTGAGGGGCGGCCACCCAGGCACCACCCCATAGCCTCCACAAAGACACTACCCTCTGAAAAGCCGATGTGGCCCCACTGCCTTCCGCCCTAGTGCCACCTGCGGCCCCGCCGCCCTCCGCCGCCCACCGGCCCAGCTCCGTCCACAGCCCCACCGCAGTCCGCCGCTCACCGCCCGCTGCTCCGCCGGACTGCTGGTCCTATGGGGGACCAGCCCTTGGCCCCCAGTGCCTAGCGCCAGCCCCCTGGTCCCCACATGACCAGGGGCTTACTGATTCAGCCCCCAGGCCCCCTGCTGATGTCAGCATGACGTCAGTAGACATGCTTTTTAAATTTTTTTTTAAAAAAAAACTTGCATATTTTTTTTAGGGCTCTATTTTTAGGGGTAACTGGGCCTTTTTTACAATATCTTGAGCATACAGAGGTCTTTTTTTGACTTCTTTATATCGTCGGAAAGCTCTTTCTAACTTTCCGATTATGGAGGTTAGAGTTCTTGGCTCTACTATTTTGATAGTGTTTTTTGCTGTCAAAGGTGATGTTTATTTTTTTCCTTCCAAGAGCCATATCTCGCTCATCCGGACTCTTTTTTGGGCTCACCATATATCATTGGAAAGCTAAATTCTATGAGTTATTCAGTTGCAGGGGTCTTTTATCCAGATTCTTCTCCAGGTTTTCTCTCCTCTGAGTTTTGCACTTTCACACTCTGGCAGATTACTTGGGTTCTACAGGTCCTGGGATCTCTTCTTCTATTCTTCTGGCTCACTCTTCTTTCTGACTTTTGAGCATTGTATGCTTCTCTTCTGTAGCATTTCTTTTCTATAAAAACACTGAGATAAAGTGCCTGCTTTTGCATGTCTAGGATCTTGTACTCCTTGTGTTTGTTTGTACTCACACTCAGTTATAAAGTGCCATGGGGGGTTATGATGTTTTTCCTTTTTTGCTCATCCACCTTTGTCAAGTGAGTGTACCTTCCATGACATTAGCCCATGTTGTGTGTCTATGACACTGCCCTTTATCCTATGCTTGTACTTCTATTGCACTGTTGGTGTTCCTGATTCTTCTTCTTATAGATGTTTTTGGCATTGCATTTCAGTGTTCCTGTCACCCCTCTCCCTATTCAGCATTATGGGGGGGTTTGCCTGTTGGTTCTATTGCTTCCTTGGTTTGATTGAGTGATCTACATATACAATTTTTGTTCCTATGTACTAGGCGGATGCAGTGGCTAGGCACCTATGTATTTTAGTGAGATGGATCATCTACTACATAGACACTCATTCATTCCTGCTTTTGGAGGCCACCTCTTCGATTGATCAGCTCTTCAGACTTTGTCTTCTCTACCTGGTCATGCACTATTTCAGTGGGGATTCCAATAGTTTCTTCTGACAATGTTTGCAGCTTCATGCTTCAGAGATGCTTCATGCTCTTTCTTGTTCCTTTCTTTGGGACATTCCCTAGATTAGAGGCTTTTTTTCCTTCATCTAGTTTATTTCTTGTACTTGGGTACCTGATCAGGCCTTGTTGCCGAGACCCATAGCTCTTTCATGCATTTTTATTTTCATGCATCTTTTAGTCCTTAGTTGTTTAGCTTCTCCCTAAGTTACACTTAAGGGGGAGTGTTAGAGTAGTCATATTATAGCTAATAATTAATTTATTTAATTATTAGTCTATTATTCTCTACACTTAAGTTAGACTTAGGCATCTTATTATTCTTTAGGGTTTTCTCCTTTAGGGTTTCAGTATCCTTTTATAAGGATTCCCTCTTTGTATTTTTCAGCAACTCAATGCATTATTCATAATAGATTGTTTTTTGAATGTGCATATGATGTCTCTGGCTTTTTGGCCTCCATGATTTTCTTGCTTTTCTATTCTTTGCTTATTCCATGTGACAGGGTTATGCATGCAAGTGTTCTTGGGAGATTAGTTTTTCACCTAATCTAACAATTCCAAGTACTTCTAGGCCTAGTCAGACAAAGAGAGGAAGAAGGTATAGAAATATGTTTCATGCTCAGAAACATAGAGAAGATACTAGATAAGAGGAACAAATCTAGTATATGAAAATGAATCAAGAAGGAAATACCTCTAAATATGAGGAGGCTATTGATTTGGGTCTGAACTAATATGAAGATGAGGTTCAAGTAGGAGATGCTAAACCTAAGACTACTCTCCCTGAATCAGAAGAATTTTTTTAAGAAGTCTATGAGTTGGAGAGGAGAGTCCAAGAACAGATCCATTTCAGATAGAAAAGAGACAAGGAAAAAGAGGAAAAGATCAAACATGCTATGATTAGAGCTAAGCAATTGAAGAGACAATTGTTGGATCTTAAGGCCATGAATCAGGATCATGTGATAGAACAAGTAGAAGATCAGCCTATTGTCCATAAGACCTATGAGACAAGAAATCCTAAGGACAAAGGTAAACAAAAGGCTATAGGAGTTTTAATAAATGAACCAAATCATGCAAAAAAGGTCCATGGATCAGGCAGCAAGATTAGAGGCTAACTTGGAAGAAGCAAAAAGAAAACAAGAATTATTGGCCAAAGAGTTAGAAAAGGTAGAGCTTGAGGCCACTACTACTGAAATGAAGAGGAAGATTGACTTCCTCAGGCACTCTTCTAGACATGCTAATACCCTTTCCACTTCTCAAGCACAAGGAGAAAATGTGTTGAATACTGCTACAACTTTAGGTATGCCTAAGACTCCTAATATTTCCAATACTCAAACATCTACATCTTTAAGTGGTGGCCCATCTCAAGTAGGTCCCATTCATGAGAGGCATAAGCAATTGGTTTTTGTTGGGATTCCTGGTTATCCAAATCCCATCCCTAATGAAATTGGGAAGAAGCTCCCAAAATTCACTGGAAGAAATGCAGTTACTTGCGAAGAGCATTTGAAAAGTTTCATTGATGTGATAGATGACTAAAATATTGAGCCTAATGATGTGATCATGAAGCTTTTTGTTCAGTCTCTGACTGAAGATGCTAGAGATTGGTTTAGAAATTTGCCTCATGCTAGCATATGTTCATGGAATCAGTTTAGGAAGTCTTTCAAGGAACAGTATGGTGATAAAACCAATGAAGGCTTCATGGTTAATGAGTTTAAAAACATCAAGAAAAATTCAAATGATGGTGTTGTTGAATTCAATGTTAGATTTTAGAAGGCCATGCATAAATTGTTGCAAGTTATCAGATTGGATGACAGAGTATGTCTTGTCACATACTTGAATTCTTTTGATTCAAAGATGGGATATCTTTTGAGAGATAAGAATCCTAGGAATCTTGTAGAGGGTTATAAATTGGCTATTAATATAGAGAGCAATAGAAGGATATCAGGGAAGTTGGGAAGGAGAGAAGATTGTTAGCCATCAGTCTCAAATAGAAGAGAGCTAGGGAAACTTTATGCAAAGCCAAAAGATGATGATAGTTTAAAAGAAATCTTGAAAGAAATAAAGGATTTAAAGCCTAGTGAAGCAAGAAATAGTAGAGTGCAAGGGAATGACAGACCAACTTTCAATAACTTTAATAAGTTACCAAGAATGTAGAAGTATCCCTATAATACTCAATGGAAGGATGGGAAGCTAGTGCTTCCTAAAAGAAAGGATAAACCAAATGACAAGACCCTTGAGCCTTTGTACAGAAATATAGTGAATATGAATGATGATGTTCCATGGTGTATTGTTTTCCAATCACCTCATGATCCCTATTACTATGCTATTTCTTAGAGTGTTTCTGTAGACGGAGATCAAGACAACAACAATGGTGATACTTATGATGATCAAGGGTGTGGTATGACTTCTTCATACATATATGATGAGTTAGATTCTACAGATGAAGATGAAAACCAAGATGCTGGTAGTTCCCAAATCAGAAATGAGGTTTACCATTAGCAACTATTTTTTGATGAAGAAGATAATCACCTTGATGTAGTTCAGTGCAATACTTTAAGAAGTGATGAGTTAGTAATGTTGAGAAGACCTTTTGATGAAGAAATTTCACAAATCACAACAGACATGGTGTCTCAAGTTAAAAGAAACTATAATTTGAGAAATAGGGTGGTAGGTTGTCCAAGTGGCAAGCCCACTGGAATTTTCATCAGGAAAATAGAAAGGGATGAAAAACAAGCCCAAAATAAGAAAAAAGTTACTGAGATTGTTGACAAAACCAAGTTGAAGAAAAATGTCAACTCCACAAAGCCAATTGTGGCCTACAAGGTAAAAACTAAACCTCTTGTGGATGTTGTTTCTCCTTTGCAAGAGAAAGAAAAGGGTCAGAGAAAAGATAGTCCCAATGTGGTTACACATAAAGAAGATAAAGGGGTCACTGCCATTGGGCAAGATGCGGTTGACCCCAAGTATGTTCCCATTGACATGAGCAAATTGTTGTCACAAATCATTGTCAAGTTCCCCTTATTAGAAATTATGAGGATAGAGGAGCATAAAGTTAAGGTTTTGAGTTGGGTAAAAGGAGCCTTTTCTTCTGATACCCAAAGTTCCACCAAGGTTGATGGAAAGGCTACTGCAGCAAGTGATTCAATTGAGAACCAGTGTGGGGAGATCATCTCTGAGATCCCTCATATTTATTTGGATGCTAATTCTACAAATGTTGTGTCAGGAATAGTTGATCCTTTGTTTTTTTCCTTAATAGTAAATGGAAAGTCGTTAAGAAATTGTATGATTGATTCAGGAGCCTCTAATGTTGTTATGCCTACAGAAATAATGAGATCCTTGGGTCTGAAGGTAGATACACCTCATGGTAGATGTTAGGATATGGATTCAAGAGAGGTCCCTATCATTGGTACTATAAAAGCACTTCCTTATAGGTTGAAAAATTTCCTTGACAAGTTGCTAACAATGAGTGTTCTAGTGGTAGATATTCTCCCTCATTATGGGATGTTGTTGTCAAGGAAGTGGAGTGCTCAAATGGGAGGTAGTATCCAGTGTGATCTATCTTTTGCAACTTTCAATATTGATGGTGACAATGTGAAAGTTTCTAGAGAAGGTAGAACTCCACATATGATTGAAATAAATGATGATCATTTAAATTGTTGTGTGGATATTGACATGGAGAATTTCAAATTAGAAGAAAATGTCCCACCAGTGGAAGAGGTAGATCCACTAGTTGCAGAATTAAAGAAACAAAAAGATGGATTGTGGTAGATGTATTTTGATGGAGCATGCTCAAAAGAAGGCTTGGGAGCTAGAGTCTTATTCATATCTCCATCAGGTACCACTTTTAAGTATTCATTCTCATTGACTTTTCAATGCACAAATAATACTACTGAATATGAGGCATTGTCTTTGGGATTGAATATTGCTATCAAACATGGGATAAAATGTTTCAAGGTTTTTGGTGATTCTGAGCTTGTGGTAGCACAAGTTCAATCCAAATATGCTGTCAAGAATGATATATTGAAATTGTATAAACATGTAATATGGGATTAGATTGAAATGTTTGATGCTTTCAATATATGCTGGGTAGAAAGATCAAATAACATAATGGCTGATTTTTTGGCCAATGTTTCTCTAAAAGGGGATGATTCAACTTTGTTTGGAGTGTCAATTCTTGAAGTAAAAAGTAAACTAGTTGTTGCAGACAACATTTATAATTGGCAAGTCTTTGAGGATGATCATGACATCCTGTGATTTATTCATTGTCTTGATATATATGAGGATCAACCTATAGACTACAATACTTTGGTTGAAGAAATTGAAGGCAAGGACATGGTCATGGGAAGTGAGGTGATCCAATTGAGTTCAAATAGTATTCCTAAAGGCTTAACTAAGTTAAAAGCATTGTATAGCAGCCAAAATGATCATATGTCAAAAATAAGTAATGCTAATTTAGAAGATCTGGAGGAAGTGAATTTGGGATCACATAATGCTCCTCAAATGGTATATATTGGAAAAGGATTAACCCCTCAATTGAAATATAACTTGATTAGGTTGTTAAGGAGGTACAAGCATGTGTTTTCATGGTCTTATGATGACCTAAAAGCTTATAGAGAGGACCTTTTCCAACATGAAATCCGATTAAAGAAAGATGTCAAACCATTCAGACAAAAGAAAAGGCCCATTAACCCATTGTTGGCTCCTAAGATGCAGCAGGAGCTAGTCAAGTTGAGTAATGCAGGAATAATTCAACCTATAAGGCATTCAACTTGGGTGTCTAATTTAGTCCCAATTAGAAAGAAGAATGGTGACATTAGGTTGTGTGTAGACTTTAGGAATTTGAATGTTGCATCATTGAAAGATAATTATTCACTGCCTAATATGGAGGCAATGTTGCACAAGGTCACTAGTTGTGAGTTATTGTCTATGATGGATGGTTTCTCTGGATATAACCAAGTGTTGGTGAAAGAATCTAAACAATTCAAAACTACATTCACAACACCTTGGGGAACATATGTGTATGTTAGAATGCCATTTGGTCTTAGAAATGTTGGAGCAACTTTCCAAAGAGCCATGGATGTTGCTTTCAAAGAGTACATAGACCTATTTATGGTTGTGTATCAAGATGACCTAACTGCTTTTTCCAAGAAGGCTCATGATCATTGTTTGCACCTAGAAAAGATTTTTTTCAAAGCTTTGGAATATGGTGTGTCCCTGAATCCTAAAAAATGTAATTTTGTAGTCAAAGAGGGAAAGCTTCTAGGAAATATTGTATCAAAAGATGGAATAAGAATTGATCTAGAGAGGGTTGAAGCAATCAAGAATGTGTCTGCACCAAAAGATCTCAAAGGGGTGCAGTCCTTTCTAGGGAAGATCAATTTTGTTAGGAGATTCATTGCAAATTTTGTTGAAATTTTCAAGCCTATAGTAAATTTGTTGAAAAGGGATGTGAAGTTTCAATGGACTATAGAGGCTCAGGCTGCATTTGAGAAAATTAAGGATGTGGTTCAACAAGCACCCGTGCTTAGGTCTCCTAACTATATCAAACCTTTTTCATTGTTTTATTTTGCATCATTTCACACCATTGCTATTATTTTATTGCAAAAGGACAATGAAGGTTTCAAGCATCCAATTAAATTTTTTAGCAAATCCTTGTAGGCTGCTAAGTTGAATTATGAGATGATGGAGAAGCAGGCATATGCATTGGTAAAAGCAATCAAATCTTTCAGGCCTTATCTACTGTGTGCAAAGGTTGTTGCATATGTCCCACATTTAGCAGTAAAGGATGTTCTTACTCAATCTGAAGTCACTAGTAAGAGATGCAAGTGGATTACTATAATTCAAGAATTCAATTTGGAGATTCATATCACTAAAATTGTGATAGGACAAGGTCTGGAAAAATTGATGACTAAAGAAAATATGGACTTAGTCCAAGTAAATAATGAAGGTACTCCAGTTATGACAATCACAAGTATTGAATTACAACCAGAGTATGCTGATATTGTCTATTTCATAAAGAATGCTAGATGCCCAAATTATATGATAGATAATCAAAAGAGGTCCTTGAAATTGCAAGCTCAGAAGTATACATTGCTACAAGGAGACTTGTATTGGAAAAATAGAGATGGAGTCTTGTTGTTTTGTCGTGACAGATATCAGGCACATAAGGTTTTAAATGAAATGCATGCTAGTGTTTGTGGAGGTCATTTTTCAGCAAGGACTACTGCTCATAAGGTTTTAAGGGCAAGTTATTTCTGGCCTACATTGTTTAAGGATTCATTCCAATATGTCAAGAAATGTGAAGCTTGTCAGAGGTTTGCTTCAAAATTAAAGTACTCAGGAGCACTATCATTAAACCCAGTAGCTACTGAAGCACCATTTGCCATGTGGGGCTTGGATTTCATAGGTGAGTTTGCTAAGAAATATAGTGGAGGACATAATTATATACTTGTTGCAACTAATTATTTCACAAAGTGGAAAGAAGCTATTCCTACAAAAGGGGAAACAAGTAGAGTGGTAATTGATTTCTTACTGGACAATATTTTGACAAGATTTGGTGTTCCTGTGAAGTTGATTATAGATAATGCAACGTGTTTTAGATCAGATGATTTTAAGGAGTTTTGCAATGATAATGGAATCATAACTTCCTATTCATCTCCTTATCATCCTCAAGAAAATGGACAGGCTGAGTCTAGCAATAAAAGTATCCTGACAATCCTAAAGAAGACACTGGAAATGAATAAGAGAGCTTGGCATTCCAAGTTGAGATTGGCTTTATGGGAAGATAGGATTATGGTGAAAAGAGCCACTGGGAAGTCTCCCTTTGAGCTTGTGTATGGTTTACAGTCAAGTTTACCTATAAATAATCTAATTCCAGTTTATCAGTTTGTTCAGGATGAGGTGTTAGATGTCACAGAGCCAATACAGAATAGAATTATGTAGCTGACTGAGTTAGATCAACAAAGAAAAGAGAGTCAAAAGAATAATATCAAGTTGCAACAGAAGATGAAGTACTTATTTGACAAAAGAGAAACTGCCAAAAATTTCAAGGTTGATGATTTGGTACTTCAATGTAATGTGAGGGCAGAAGATAAAGGGAAGCAAAAGAAATTTGAATCACTGTGGCTTGGTCCTTTTGTTATTCATGATGGTTTTGGGAAGGATTCCTACTTGCTGAAGAACATGGAGGGTGAAGTTTTTGAATTGCTAGTGCATGGGAAATTCTTGAAGCATTTCTTTAGTTGAGTTTTTGATTATCATGCATTTGTAAATACTTTGTAAATTTTTGTACAGGTTGGTTTCCTTTCAGATTGTGTGTTTCTTTCCCTCTCTTAGGTTAGTGGTTTTTGGTCTGCATCCTAGAGTCCTATGGTTCTTGTTAGAACTTGTGTTTCAACATCCTCAAATAGAGCCATTGTTGGCACCTGCATAATTTCATGGCCCTCCCATTTTTCTTCCAGTCTCTGGAACTTGTTTTTCCCTATTTTCTAGCTAAAACCCTTGTTTAAAATTCAAAAATGTAGTCATTGCATATAAGAACCCTAATTACCCTTGGCCCTATTCTAATTTCATGTTACTTTTTGGGCCACTTAAAATTTCATAAAGGCATGTGTGTTAATTTTTATTCCCTAGCGGCCTTTATTTTCCTAAGTTTTCATGCGCCCAGTGAAATATGTTCCTATGTTTTTCGACATTAATGTTTCCTAAGTCCCCCACAATAATATTTTCCTATGTTTCACCCTTTAAAATATGTGGTTGTCATTAATTTGCAAGACTTTTTGGTGTCAGAGTTCTCTAACATGCAAATTCGTGATCGTGTGCCATCTGTCCTGGCGGGCCCTGTCTTCCTTCCCTGTTGACTAGTTAACAAGTGAGTAGAATCAATGATCGTCGCTATATCATTGATGGAAGATGTGTGGGTTTTAACATAATGCTTTAATGACAACCATCTGATGTGATGGTAGAAGACTATGGGTCCAAAATGACATTTATGCACAAATGGAAAGCTGTGATTGGTCCATGTACTAATGAGGTGGAGGTTGTCAGTGGGACCTAGTTTTCAACTTGTCAAAGAATCGACGAATGGTGTACATTCTCATAAAATTTGTTAGAGGCTTGAGATTATGTGACAACCATTGATCTCATCTAGTGTCAGAGGGTTGTTAAGGTAGGGAAAGATTCTTGATTTTGTGAGAAGGTCCTAACCTTGTCAAAGAATCGACGAATGGTGTAAGTTCTCATAAAATTTGTTAGAGGCTTGAGATTATGTGACAACCATTGATCTCATCTAGTGTCAGAGGGTTGTTAGGGTGGGGAAAGATTCTTGATCTAACAGTTGTCTTAAGATCTGATGGAATCTTGGAGGTTTATGCGAAAATGAGATGGCCATCGATTTTCTTGTGCGGGCCCATTAAAATTTCTCTATCTTTTGGTAGTTCTGACAAACATTTTCTTTGTTCACTAGTTAACATGATGTTTTGGCAAAGGGTCTAAAGACTTAGTGATTTGGTGAGCAGTGTTCACATAGTAGCCAAATGATTTAGTGGTGCTCTCAAAGTTCTTGTGAATGGGTGAGGGTTTCTTTGGTCACATGTTCACCAAATGGATTGAAGGTTAAGGTTTGCAAGAAACAGTGGGATCGTATGATGATTCATTACTGAGGTGTCAGTTTTTGATTGGCTAAGCTAGAGGATGATGAGGAATACTACAGGGTGGGGCCGTTGTCAGAAAGGTCAGTGACAATGATAGAATCTATAGTTGGCGTAAGATCTTATGGGTTGTGTTAGAGCCATGAGATCTTACACCTGCCGTCTAATTTCAAAGGCTTACTGAATGTGGGTCCTATGTTAGAGATGATCAAGCATGAGTAGCAAATAACATGGTGACAAGTGGCATAAAGAGGGCCTAGGCAAGAGTATAAGGTCTAGCGGTCTGAATAAATAAGGTTAGTGGGTCAATGAATTTCATTTCTTTTCACTCATTCATGAAATGAGATGGTGGTATTTTAAATTGGCTGGCGATTCAGTGAAGGAAGGTCACATGATCGCTAAGTATTTTAGCAATGACTTAAAATGTTCTAGGAACTGGAAAAAACCTTTCATCGCTGGTTCACCAAATAAGAGACCAAAGTTAAATGTTTCCATTTGTTCACTAAGTCACAAGGTTGAGCCTAGGTTAAGTATTTCATTGCGCGAATAAAGATTTTCCTTGTCACGTGGTCGCAGGAGGTAAACCCATGGTATCTGGTTGAGTTAAGGACATAAAGCTCATGAAAAGGAAAGATCTGATGGTCATGATATAAAGTTGACTCAAGTTTGAATATTGATCGCCAATTTTCTGCTAGAGCCATAAAATAGTCGTTGTTGT
The DNA here is from genome assembly GCA_027943335.1 of Chamaecyparis obtusa. NCBI lineage: Eukaryota > Viridiplantae > Streptophyta > Pinopsida > Cupressales > Cupressaceae > Chamaecyparis > Chamaecyparis obtusa. Next base: position 930,777 of record BSBK01002215.1, on the reverse strand, counting down.
TCAAATTCAAAATTTTGAGGGTTTCTCAGCGATAGAAAGGACCAAAATTTATGGTTTTTGGGGTAGGATTTGATGAAGTTATTGTGTTGACTACTGCAGGGTGGTCTAGGGCATTTGATGATTGATTTTAGATACTTCTACCATCATAAAATGGACATAGGTAAGGCTTGAGGCATGTTGTAGGTGTACAAATAGACTGAAAAGGCATGGTGTTTGCATGATCTTCGAGACAAATCAGAGGATTTTCAATGATGAAGATCAATTTTGGGTCCGTTTGTCCAAGTTTCTTGGTTTTCTCCCCTGGAATTAATTATTGATTGATATTGGTTGATTTAGTGGGTGAAACCCTAACCCTAGCTATCTGAACCTTGTTGCATCCTGATTTCTTTAAGGATTCCAAGATAGCTAGTGGTATAAGTAGTAAGGGTTCTGATTTTGTAATGGTTCTAAAACTTTTTGGGTCTCCTAGCTTTATGGTTTTCCAATCTTTTTGGTTCCTGGTTTTAGTCTTTGGCAATCCAAGGGATTCTATTCTCTAGTTCCATATTCTTGATGGTTGAATGCTGATAATACAAACTTTATAGAGTAGATTGTTGATCCTATGATTTTGAGTAAAGAGTTTACTTGTATGTATTGATACACTTCCATGAAATATAATACAATTTATACCTTGGTTCTGTTATTGTCTCTTTTCATTGTGTTTATTCTTGTATGTCTCTATTTGTAAGGCATTTGGAACATACTAGTTGTAAGGTAGCTATTTAATTGTTGCATGAGTTTCTTTCAAGGAGAGAATTAAATCCTTATGTGCAATTTCAGAGAATAAATACATCTATGGAAGATCTTGATGGTAGCAAACCTAGATTGAGAAGATAGTTTGTAAGGCATTCTATCCAAATTGTATGTGGTTTGTAAGGCATATCATTGTATTTCCTAGAATTTTCTCTATTGATTTATATTAGACTCTTTGCCCAAAGGATTAGGGACTGATCTGATTTTTGTCATTCAAACACCTTTCAGTCATCAAACAAAAATCCATCACTACCAATACCATTTCATTTCATGTTCGTGTACCTAAAAAATAGGACTATCCTTGATGTTTTACAGTCCATAGTTTTTGATTCCTTGAAGAGTGAATCAAAGGTTAGCCTTCCTTGATTTTTACTCAAAAAGAAGAAGGAATCAACACCTTTATGCCATTGTTCATGTTATCATACTAGGAGTTTCATTAGTCACATTTTGCAGTAGGTTGTTCTCAGCTATTTTCAAAATTATCTTCCATAAAAGCAGCTCTAATGAACTCAATAGCATAACAATGAAGACCTAATCCACCATTCCATAGTTTACTTGAAAGATAGTAACCTATTTGTAGGAAATACCCACCTGAGTCTTATGGAGCTCAAAGTAGAAGGAGGATCTTATCCAATCCTCATCAATTAGGCTTTTTTTTGCAAACTTGGAAACCTATTTACTAAGAATCAAGCCAATGTCCTTGCCAAGTTTGACCCACAAGAAAAATCCCTAGCACCCCCCACACATTTCTGATTGCATCTCTTGCAAAACCTTTTCAGATTGGTGTTTGTCTAAACAAAAGATCAATATCCCATCATTGTCCTTCCCAAATAAATCACCTTGTATCAACACATACCTCTAAGACTGCAACTTCAAACTCCTTTGATTATGACTCAACTCTGTTGGGCAGCTAGTATGCTTGAGAAAATGAACAATATTTGTGTAACAGGGCTTCATTTCAATGATAGTTACATATCCTTCACCACTAGCCACATTGTTTACTTGTACAAGATCCATATTCTCCTCTGTCATTGACTTTGCAAGCCCTAAAACTCTTACAAGCTTGGTAATGTGGAGTTCTATATCAAATTCTTGGATCTTGTTAATCCATTTACATCTCTTTCTAGTAACCTCATGTTGACTTAAAATGTCTTTTACTGTTGCATGGGGTACATATGGATTCACCTTAGAACATACTAGATAAGGTCTAAACGCTTTGACTACCTTGACTAGTTCATATGCTTGTTTCTCCATCATTTCATAGTTAAGCTCAGTAGATTGTAGTGATTTGCTAAAGAAAGCAATGGGATGTTCAAACCCTTCTTTGTCCCTTTGCAATAGAATAGCTGTAATTGTGTGAAATGATGCAAAGCAAGATAAAGAGAAAGGCTTGGAATAGTCAGGGGATATCAAGATAGGGGATTCTTGGATTTATTGTTTGATCTTTTCAAAAGCTTTCCGAGTCTCACTTTCCAATCAAACTTCACATCTTTCGTCAAAAGCTTAACTATGGGTTTGACTAGTTCTACAAAATTAGCAATAAACCTCTTGACAAAATTAATCTATCCTAGAAAAGATTGTACACCTTTGATATTCTTAGGGGGAAAGATGTTTTTCATTGCCTCCACTCTTTCTAGATCAATTCTCACTCACTCCTTTGATACTATGTGACCAAGCAATTTTCCCTCAGTGACAATAAACTGACATTTTTTGAGATTTAGTGAGATACCAAACTCCAAAGCCTTGATAATGACCTTCTCCAAATGGTTACAATGATCCTCAGCTTTCTTAGAGTATGTAATTAAATGATCCTAGTATACAACCATAAGGATATTAATTAGATCTTTGAAAGAAACATCCATTTCCCTCTGAAAGGTTGCCCCAACATTTTTCAAACCAAATGGCATTCAAACATATACATAAGTTCCCCAGGGGGTGGTGAATGCTCTCTTGAATTATTTAGATTCTTTGACCAATACCTAACTATATCCTTAAAAACCATCCATCATAGACAACAATTCACAACCAGACACTCTATGCAACATAGCTTCCATGTTTGGCAATCCATAATTATCCTTGAGTGAGGCAACATTTAGATTCCTAAAGTCAACATAGACTCTAATATCACCATTCTTTTTCCTTACTGGCACCAGATTAGAGATGCAAGAGGAATGCCTAATAGGCTCAATGATACCAGCATCCCTTAATTTTGTTAATTCAACTTGCATCTTTATGGCTAATAAGGGATTGATAGGCCTCTGCTTCTATCTAAATGGTTTGGTATCTTCCTTTAAGGGAAACTCATGTTGAAAAAGATCTACTCTATAAGCTTTGAGGTCATCATAAGACTAGGAAAACACATGCTTGTACCTTTTCAACAATCTTATCAAATTTCCCCTAACCTCTCTACTCAACTTGTTCCCAATGTATACCATTTGAGGGGATGTTTCAGATCCTAAGTTTATTTCCTCTAGGTCCTTCATTTTGGTATTAGACTTTTGAGACAGATAACCATCATTTATCTTAAACATACCTTCTAATTCCACTTATCCCTTAGGTATATGATTTGTGGGCAATTGGACTATCTCATTTCCCATAATGCATTCTTTTCCATCAACAATTTGCTATGAAGTATTGAAGTCTATCTGTTGCCCATCATATTAATCTAGACCTTGAAGAAACCTAAGGATATCAAAGTCATCTTTGAAGACTTTCCAATTATACACATTGTCAGGCACTACAGGCCTACTTTTGACTTCTAACATGGACATGCCAGTTAGAGTAATGTCATTATTTTTTAGGGCCACATTGGCTAGGAAATCAGCAATGATATTGTTTGACCTTTCTACCTAAAGAATGTTGAAAGCCTCAAAAAATTATAGTCTATCGTAGACAGCATGCTTGTATAATTTCAACCTTTCATCCTTAGTAGCATATTTAGATCTAACTTCGGCTATAATCAATTGGGAATCACCATGGACTTTTAAGCATTTGATACCATGTTTTATAGCAACATCTAATCCCAATATTAGAGCCTCATACTCAGCAGTATTATTGGTACATTCAAAAGTTAATAGAAAAGAGTATTTGAAAGTAGTGCCTAAAGGGGAGATAAAAACAACACCAACTCCTGAACCTTCCTTAGAACATCCACCATCAAAATACATTTTATAGACCCCATCTTGTTGCAATATTAGTTCATCTACTATTGGATCTATGTTCTTCATTTGAGGCACTACCTCTTCAACCATGAAGTTGTCCATGTCAATGTCCACAAAAAATTTTAAATCCTCTGGTGCAACCTTTTCAACCATGACTGAAGAATTTGGCTCCCTATACAACTTTACTTCTATCTCATTGACTGGAATAGTGGCATATGATAGATCTAGCTACAATTTTCCTCCTACTGTTGCAGCCCACATTCTTGATAGAAGCATGCCATAATGGGGTTTGTTATCCACAAAAACCACATCCATCTTATATGTGGCCTCTAGAAATGCAAAATTTTTCACTTCAATCCCAACCAAGGTTCCCACAATAGGCATTTCTCTATTATCCATGGCATAACACCTACCATTAGATGTGTCTACTTGCAATCCTACCTCCTTCATCACATGATATGGCATTATAGTGGCAACAACACCAAAATCAATCATACAATTTTTTAGCAAGAAATTGTTCAAAATTAATGTCACATAAAAGACATCAATAGAAGAAGGCTCTTGTGTTACAATATTTCTAACACTCACATCAAAAATGTCCTTAATTGAATTAGGCCCTTCCACTGCATTCCCCTTTTCTTGCAAAACATGACCCACTCCTTGTTCACTTATGAGGGCCAGGGCTGCTATCTTATGTTCTTTGATTTTCAACATCTCTAACAAAGGAATAGAGACCTTCATTTGAGATAAGGCATGCCTCATGTCAAAAGTGGGAGGATTAGTAAAAGGGTTAGAAGAATCTTTTGTCTTTCCAGTCTTCCTCTTGGTCTTATCAATAATAACTTCTTCATTCCTTTTTCTTTCAACAATAGGCACTTCTTTCTTATTATTGATAACACTTGGCTTTGGGGAATCTTTGTTCTGAGGACTATCCTTAAAAAATAATTACCTCGGCACTCCTTGATCAGCATCTACACTTCTATTCCTCAAATTGTATGAGGACTTAGCTTGTGTTATGGTAGCCATAGTCAAAGTTCTAATTTCCTCTTCACTCGGCTTTCTCCATTGTTTCTCATCTGATCCTGATTCAACCATATTATTTTTACACATATCAAAATCAAGTTCCTCTTGATCAGAGTAGGTGAATATTTTTTATTCATTGTTAGGGAGGATCCTTCTCTTATAATCAACATTAGCAAAAATACCTTCATCATCTGAGGACACAAGCTCTTCCATCTTCTCGCTAGTAAACATGTTAATAGTAGGCTTTTCGGATTCTTCATAATCTCCTGCATATGAGTTATCAACTTCTTCCCCCAAAGCCTAAGCCACAACACATTGGAAAGGTGAATGAGGCATGTTATAAGCCCCACACCAAGGAGTACTCTCCATATTGTGTGCTATATTTTTCTTTAAAGGGTCTGGTGTATCTCTCCCCTTTTGAGGCTCACTATTATCAATGAGAGGCTTCCCATCCTTCCAATTTATCTTATAAGGCATATCCCGTAAATTTGGAAGTCTTTCTTGTCCCTGATAAGGTGGTCTATTGTCCTAAAAATTCCTCCCACCCTTTTCAAACTTTTTTGGGAAATCTTTGGCAACATTAGCTGATTTATCCATTTTATCATCATCCCTGTTTGGCCTTGTAGGTTGTGGCCTTGTTTCTTTCCACAACCTTCCCTCATCCCTCTTGTACATTTGACTAGATGCCTTTTGATTGCTTTCAATATTTATGGCCAATTTAAAGGCATCTCTTAGGGTACAAGGATTCTTATCTCTCAAAAATATGACATCTTACCATCCATAGAATTAAAGTATGTGGTCAGACAATCTGCATCATCCAACCTCAATACTTGGAACAATTTGTTCATGGCCTTTTGGAATCTGCCATTAAACTCTGACATGCTCTCATTGTAGTGATTTTTGATATTGTTAAACTCATTGAGCATGTAGCTTGAATTAAAATGTTTTGCATATTGTTCCTTAAAACACCTAACAAACTCATCCCATGATGCAATATTGTTCTCTGGTAGACTCCTATACCAATCCCTGGCATCTTCAACTAATGACTGAACAAAGAGCTTCATTACAACATCTTCATGCTCAATCTCATAATCATTAATATTATTTGTAAATAATTTTAGATGCTCTTCACATGTAATCATGTTATTTTCAATAAATAATGGTATTTTTTCTCTCATCTCATTTGGAATGACATTAGGCTAACCAGGGATACCATCAAAAAATAAAGGCCTATACCTATCCAATTGTACTGGTCTCCTTTGTAAATTAGGTTGGGGTTGGGGAACTGCTACAACATTTTGACAAGACACATTTTCCATTGAACCACTAGTCATAGGAGGAACTGGATTGGTACTTAAATTTGGTCTAGGTGCACTTTGTCCATGATATGAGGCTTGGGGATTGGAAAGTGAACTGCAAGGATGATTTGATGGGATTATTCCTATAGTAATAGGGACTGAGCTACTAGCAAATGTATTTATATTGGCATGTAAGAAAGCAATGTTCCTTTTCATTTCATTTTCAATAGCCTCCAATTCTAACTTCTCAAGATGGAGAGCCAAATCTTCTTTAGCCTTTCTAGCCTTTTCCAAATCTAGGCTTGCTTTGGAAATAGTGTTAGCATTAACCACATTCTTCTTAGGTTCATTGATGCTTACACCAACCACTTTCTATTTTCCTTTATCAAGGATTTTCTTTATGGCATTTCTAATATCCTCATTTAATTTGATTTCAGATGGGTGTAATTGCCTAAGAACATGACCCGTTCCCTCAAATTCATCTTGGTTAGGTTTACCACCTTCAGCTTGATTTCTTAAGGCTCCCATGTCACCAAAAAACTCCTTATCTAAACCATGGACATCTTGGCTTAGATCCCTAGCCTAGATCTCATTTTTCTTAGTTTTTCTTATAATATCTTGCCTTTCCATAAGCAATTCATAAATTTGTTGCTCCCTGGCCTTCCTCCTATTGGCAATTTCTGATAGCTGCTCATGTTATTTTTTCCTTAAAGAAATTACTTCCTCTCTCAATTTTTCCGAATCATATGAGGTAGTTTCTATGGCACAAGTTTCTCCTAGTTGATCTAGAGTTTCTCTTGCAGGGTAAAAACCTACCTCTGTGATCTCCTCTTCCTAAGAAGGGAAATCAACACCGGACATGACTTTTTTAACAAGTTCTGGGTTATCAAAAGAAGAAGAAGCTTCATGGGGAAGGGGTGTAGGGATTCTTTCTATTGAGGGTCTAGGATAATTAGCAATAATGTGACCTCTTCTATACCAATATTTCCTACTTGGTCTGTGGAGCTCATCACCCATATTACTCTCTGGATGATCCTTGAAATAAGACCTAGTAAACCTTGGCCGACTCATGCCGTGTCACAACAAGATATAAAAAAATGTTTTCAGATACCTGCAACTAGTAGCATAGATTTTCAGAGTCACCACCCATAAACAAATGGGAATGAAATAATAGCACTGACCTAGAAAAAACATAATGGATAGTATTACATGAACAACACAAATCCCCTGTGTATTCTCATTATTTCCTCGGTAGAGTCACTAGTTTTGTTAGCACTTGAACATGTAGATGAATAAGAGACTCAAAAAAATCCATAAATCACAACTCATGTATACCCAATTGATCCATCTAACACAATTCAAATGCTAAGGTATTAAGGTTTAAAAACCTTCTTCACTTCGATTATGAAACTCAAGCGGGTTTACCTTTCTCAACAACTTCTACAAAGCATAAAAATAGAGATCTGTGTGCTTGAAATAGATGATACAATTTAGGAAGTGAAGTAAATGTAAATGAATAGATTATTTAAGTTTTTGGTGGTAGATACAAGAAAATCAAGCAATGACTAGTACCTTATTCATTGGGCATCAGAGTCAAACCCTACATCAATTGAATCCTACTAAGACAAAGATACTAAGAACTATGTGTGTGAAAATTGTACCTGATTTGTAAACACAACACTCAGTAAAATATTACAGGTTAGTGATAATCAAAATTGTGCAAAATTGAAATCTAATCTAACCAAGCGATTTACTACCTTCTAATAGGTGCGAGATTGATGTTCTTAGATTGTAATCGAGATCAGTGACCTAGATGACACCTAAATGAAGGATTTGAATGCAATTGATCTAGATATGAAATATGAATGCAATTAATCTATTTTTTTAGATTTTCTATGTAATAAGAATGAAAAACTGATATGAAACTAATCTATATGAAAAACTTGATATGAAACTATCTAAGAATGATATGCAAAAAAAAAAGATTGATCTCACAAAGATGTTGATTCGCAAGAGCTTTGATTCTCCCAATTCCAATTCTCTAGCGTGATTGTGTAAATTTGTGGATGACTTTGGCAAAGTAAGCTTGCAAAATTATGAGATGCTTGGATGCAAATTTGAGAGATGATTGAGAGATGAGCTGAAGCCTTAATTTATAGAAATCTAGGGCTTTAGAGGTGCATGGATAAAAGCCATAAATCACTCAAATAACTCAGGTTGATTTTTGAGTTATTTTTAAATAACAGATAATTAAGTCACAAAAACATGCAAAAGCTAAGTTTTAAATCAAAATAGAGTTTAGCTTTAATTGATAATTGATAGTTGTCTACTTTTATGATTGTGCATGTTTTATTTATGAATTAATTTAATAATAAAGTGATTTATGCTCAACTTAACTGCTTTTAAAAATAAAACAATTGATTTATGGGTTAATCAATTATTTAATCAAACTTTTATTAAAAACTATATTATTAAATAATGATAATTTGCTTTAATTAATTACATAAGAATTTAATCAATTATTCATAGGATATTTGGATTTATTGTCAAAATTAAATAATACAATTAATAATAGATAGAATTAAATTTAATTACACAATTAAGTGGCAAGATATTAAATCTAATTAATTAAATATGAAAATATTCAATTAATCAAACTTTAGGATAAATGTGATTTATTGCCAAATAATTATAAAATTAAAGATAATTATGATGATTAAGAATATTACTAAGAATATTCCCTGATGCAGAATTTAAGATAATCAATTATGATTCGATGATGTGCAGATGGCCTTAGATTAGGACTTTGATGTCGATTTCATTCGAATTGAAGATGTAAGAGATTAATGAACTTATAGCCCATTTTTGGGGTATTACATTTTGCCCCTCTTTGAATTACTGTGCGAAGCACAGTGGTTCAAAGATAGTCTATGTTTGATAAAGATATGAAACTGATTCAAAAGATAAACCGATCTCAAGATAGAAACCGATTGAAAGATATTGAGATAAGAGGTCCTGAATGACCAGAGATAATGTTTACTATAGTAGTAATGAACCAATGATTGCGAAAAAGTGTCAAAATGCCTGACTCCAAACCTTAGGATTGATAAGAAGTGATTGACCCGTTCTAGACTCGATTGTCTTAGCAGAACTAGCAGGTATCACATCTGAATCCTTTAGTTGCTAAAGAACCAAGGAAAGAACACTATGATCTGATGGTTGCAAAAACTGATACAGTTTACAAGATTAGGAGAATACCAGATTGATATGGATCTTGATGAATCTGATATGCCCCAAGTGATGATAGATTTTCCTCGAGTGATGAGGACTTTTGATGAATCAGCAACTAGACATGGTTGTTGTCTTGATTACTAAGGAAAGATTGATAGAATTGATCGATAGAATTTTGATTTATAGACTTTGAATTGATGTGCAATACCATGCCCCCTTCGGGATTAAAATTGAAATCTGAAAAGCAAAGTCAATGTTGAGAGTTTAGAAGCATGTTAATTGATTTGAGAAGTGGTTAAACATGTCCAGTGAATGCATTCTGCATCGTTTAGAGGTCCTGGAGACCAAGTTTGACTAGGTTTGACCATGAGTTGACCATGGTTGACCAAGTTGAAATTTTGATAGTTTGATGTAAGATAATCAGCTAAGTTGAATTTTAGATTTCTATGATGATCGAAGGTCAATTATGCAAGTAGTAGACAATATGAATGATCTCAGATTTTGATTTTGATCCCAAAAAAGGATTCTACCTGCTATTTCATTGGATGGACCTTCGTGTAAGATTCAGCTCTTGTTAGATTTGAAGATGTGATTTGAAGAATTGTTTAAGCATTGAAGTTCATTTAGCCATTGTGAGATCATGCAAACATGCAAAATGCAAAGAGACATGAAAGATGAAATTCAACCTAAGACCTAGGACCTAGTCATTGATCATGTGTCGATTTGTTATCATCATTGAACTTTTAGGTAACCGAATAAATCAATACAATGCCCACTAGCTATGAAACCATAGACATATGAATATCGATTTGTATGCACAAGAATCAATACAACACCCACTGGTCAACAACCATGGATATATGAATATTGATTTTATTTTCAAAATGTCAGATTAGATATAAGCACCAAAGCATAAACACCAGGATGACCTGAATATCATGTCCATTTTGATATAGAAATTTGTATACGCATCAAAACATAAACGTCATGATGACCTAAATACGCCTTGCATTGTAAACACATCAAACAGTCAAGAGATCATTCTAAATCCAATGTGAATTACCCGTAGTGACCCTTTATCGTTCACATCCTTAGGTAAGATCGCGTTTCATAGTAGGAGAAAGAACTCACTCAAAAAGACAATAGTTAGATCAAACTTCCTTGAATTTTCTAGGTATCAATGGTCGAGGTACGCATGGCCATCCAATTCGAGATAGAGGCTCTTACAGTAAGACACCATTTCAATCCAGAATTTCCAAAGTTGTTAGATTTTCACATACAAGCAGAAGACAAAGAAAAGATTATGCCCCCAGTCATCACTCTCTAAATCCTATAAAGGACATCATTGAGGAGCTTGAAGGGACACAATATGCAAAAATCTCAATGTGAATTAGTAAGCATACAAGGAGATAAAAGCATGTAAAAAGCATAGATTGTTTTCAGTTGAGTTTTGATATTTGATTGCGTTGTTGTAGATGCAAAATCCTTTCTGGAGACAAGACTGACTGACTGACTCACATGAAGCTTCAAAGGACTTTGACTAGATATGATGCATCTAAGATACATGGGAGACCATAGGATATGACATTGATTGCCCCCAAGTGTTAAACATTGATAGGATACAAACAATTGAGCTGGTTGGTGTACAGACTGACTTATTGAAAACTGGAAATGTTGAAACAAACCGGGAGATATGTACAAACTAAAGCAAGACTGAAAGCTGGAAAAGACCAAGATTGTGCTAATAGATGGAGCATTTTGAACAAGTGGCGCCCATTTGTCAAGTTCTCACCATCTTGGCAGAGATTCTATTTTTGCTACCAAGGTGCCTATTTCCACGTTTTCACCAAGGCACTTTTTCTTCTTTTTCATTTTTTTGTATTTTTTTATTTTTTTGTATTTTTTTGAATTTTTTATATTTTCTGATTTTTTTGTGAATCATCAAGGCGCCTATTGCTAGGTTTTCACTAAGATGTTCATTTTTTTTAGGACTTTTTCAGGACATTTACCAAGCACTGAATGCCTTAGGCGTAGAATTTCTTCAGATGGAGAACGTTGATTGGTTCTCAGAGCTGTTCTCCTTCAGTCGTTGAGAGTTGATAGGCACTAGAGCCAAAAGTAGCAGTGATAACAAAGGGACCCAGCCAATTGGGTTCGAACTTCCCCTTGCGTTCTCGATGTGATTGATTTTTAGGATTTTCTCTCAACACTAGATCACCAACCTGAAATTCTCTATGTCTAACTTTCTTGTTGTAGCCTCTAGACATTCTCTTCTGATATAATCTAAGATGATCATACGCTGCTTGCCTATGCTCATCTAGTAATTCAAGTTCTTGTAACCTAGATAGTCTATAGTCATCGTCGGTGACAAGTCCATGCATTCTGATTCAGAGTGATGGGATTTCAAACTCAATAGGTAGTACTTCTTCAGACCCATAAACTAAAGTGAATGGTGTAGCCCCAATAGGCATTCTGATACTAGTTCTGATATTGGTTCTGATACTAATTCTGATACTTGTTCTGATACTGGTTCTGATACTTGTTCTGATACTTTTTCTGATACTGGTTCTAATATTGGTTTTGATACTGGTTCTGATACTAGTTCTGATGCTTATTCTGATATTTGTTTTGATACTTGTTCTGATACTGATTCTGATACTAGTTTTGATATTGGTTCTGATACTAGTTCTGATATTGGTAGCTCTTTTTCCATTGCAAACTCCCAACCAAGATCATATCATGCAGTCCCAATGTCTAGCAATGTGGAGAACAAGAGGGATTGACAAGCTGGTGGAAGAGATGGAAGATAAGAGAATAAAGGATAATGAAGGGAAGAAATCCTCAAGGGCAAACTCCTCAAGAATACCCAAGCATATTTGGACAAGCAATGAAAGGCTAGCATATGATAAGTCACAAAATCATAATGCCAAAGAAGGAAAGGATGTAATCTAAAGGAGTATACATGTCAAGAGGCTTCATAGCACTGTGTTTTACTCTTTTTCTTTATTAGATCAAGACCAAAGGGGAAAAGGATAGCGACAGGTGAAAATGAATGGAGGAAGATAGATATGAAGGCTAAACAGGAAGGAATAAAAGCAAGATCATCATAAGACAACTCAAAAAAATAGCCAAATGTTCGTGTATAGATCAACATTGTCAAGATCAAAGAGAGAAGATGAAATGGATGAAATATGTAGAAGAACTACGCATGATGCCTGATTGCCAGGTTTTCATCATGGTACTTATCCAAGGTGCCACAAGGGAGTGGTTTTCACCTTAGGATGAAATTTTTTTTCTCTTTACTTTTGCTACCAAGGTGCCTGTTTCCAGGTTTTCACCAGGGCAGATTTTCAATTTTTTTTAAAAAAAAATTTTCTTTTCCTTTTTTTTTTTATTAGAAGAAGGCAAGCTTGCTAGATAATGCTCCTTGAAAGGATAAACCATGATATTCTAAGGATTCAAAATGATATGCTCAAAGATGCTGATAGGGAAAGGGAGATGGAAGAGAAAAATGGAGGATAAGGTTTTATGTAAAGCGAGTGAGGTTGGAAGATAGGAGGAATAGGCAAATGAGGAAAAATGATAGAAGGTAGAAGGATAATGCATGGAAGGATTGTGAAAAGGTAGATGGAAAGGAAGGCAAGCTCAACATCAACACATACCTTGAAGGGTGGCGAGAGGGTGGAGGAAATGTGAATGAAGGAATACATGAAGGAATATGGCGAATGGATAGTAGAGGTTGTGGTTTACGCGCATGGAATGGAGGAATGCTTTTGGAAGAAGATGAAGTGGAAGTCTTTGGAAACTTGAATGTCAACTTCACTTGTGGCTCAACACCAGACTCTTTCAAGAGAGACTTTGGAATCCATATAGCCATAGGCTTTTTATTTCCTTTTGATGATTTAGAGATAATATCTTCAATGATGGATTTTGGAACCCATACTTGTTTTGTAGTTTTTTTCTTAGATATCTCTTTTGACTTTATGCCTCCATGTCGATGAGAGGAGACATGAAGATCTTTTTTTGATGGATTCTTGTATTGCTTCTTTTTCTTGTATTGAACATTCAAGTTACTTCCAAAAGACTTGGGACTTGTGGAAGAAGGAGGATATGACTGGTTTAAATGGGTGGGTGGATGAAAAGGATTCAAGGGTATGCATCTATGTTGATCTTGAGGAAAGATAGGAGATGGAGGGATGTAAGGACCCAAGATGGATGGAAAATTAGGAGAGTTAGGAGGGGAAAGTGAAGGGACATAAGGACCCAAGATGGAAGGTAGACGTGAAGCCCTTTGTGATGGTGGAAGAGGTCCAAGGATGGATGTGGAAGATGCAAAAGGATAATCAATAAGTTCATCAGCATCTATATGACAACCAAGGATATCAGCATTTTCAGAGTGAGCATTAGAATTTTCAATAGAATCGTGGACATCTTGAATAGGAGCACCTTCTTTGATAGGATTGTTCAAAGCTTGCAAAGACTCAGGAAGAGTAGAAAGTGGAAATGAACATGGAGTGGTAGAACAAGAAGATGGAAGACTTTGATCTTGACAAGGATCTTTGGAAAGCATAAGCGTATAATTTTTCTCTTGATTTTCAATAGGCTCAACATTGGAAGTAACAACACCATTTTTAAAAACCTTAATGGAAGTATCATCTTTGGAAAGCACAAGTGTAGTAAGGTTATTTTGTTTGTCAATAAGCTCAACAATGTAAGTAGTAGCTTGATCTTGCTTAGGAGAAGACTTAAGACATGGTGGAATGCATGAAAAAGGGTCTATAGGATCAAAAGAACCCTGAGGCAGATAAGAGACATCAGAAAAAGGAGTGGATGACATGGAGGGTTCTTGATCTTGATCTTTCTTTCTATTCTTTTCTTCATCATTTTTAGAGTCCTCTTGACATGGAGCCACTTCTAAAGACAAGCAAGCATGTTGGAATGGTATGGAAGACTATGGAAGAGATGGTGGAGGACTAGCTGAAGTAGGGATTATAGCATATGAAGGCTTAGGCTCTTTAGGTTTATCATTATTGAAAGTCTTTACAGCCAAGTGAAGGTTAGCTTGAGTTTCTTTAAAAGGTAGCCCTGGAGGATAACTATAGGGAACCGCATGAAAAGTATCAGAGCTTGTGTCAGATGAAGGTTCTGTGAAAGATTTGAAAGACTCGGAAGCTTTAGGAAATGTACGGGTATTGGAGGAAGTAAGGGATGGAAGGGAACCATCACTAGACAAAGGTTCAACATTAACATGATCTTGCTTGAGAAGATAATCTTTATTTTCAGCAAGAGAGTTCTTAGAGGAGAGATCCTTATAGTATTGATGTTTCAAGCTAGCATGATGCATTTTATAGTCCTCAACAGTAGTAGATGGATCATCATCAAGGTATTGTCCACAAAAGCCATCAAAGTCTCTTTCAAAATCAGAATCATATGGATCACCATCACGATATATCCAATGTGATGGCCCATTTGTAGTAAGTAGGAATGAATGATGAGGAGGATTCTAAGGAACAGAGGTGTCATAGGTATCATTGCATTGTCTATCATCATAGTCATCATAGTCTCCAAAGCTTGATGTGTCACTCTCTGTGGAAGAGGTATCATAAGGGTTGTCACGTTGCTCACATTTTGTTTGAGGGTATGGTGACATGTACAAGTCTTTATCAAATGGAAAAGAGCATAGAGTTTCCATGGAGAACTCTTTAGGTTTCTTTTATTTTTCAAGTTTGTCAAGTTGGACTTGCATAGCTTGCAGCTACTTCATCATAGCGGTGACTAGAGCTTCTTCCTCTTGTTTACTGATTCTTTGAGACATGTGTACTGATTCTCAATAGCTACTGCTCTGTTCTTGACAAAGTGATTTGTTCGACAGATTCTGGAATTAGGCTGAAAAAGCTAAGTATCTAGCAATTTTGACAATTTCTGACAACTCTCTCAAATTTTTCCAAATGACACTCTGTAGACTATTACGACACTGGGTAGTCTATGAAATGACAGTTGCTAAACTCGTACGACAGTTGGGTAGAAATGAAATGATAGTTGACAAAACTCGTACGACAGTTGCTAACAGGGTTTTGACTTCTTGAATTTGCTGGTTTGAAAACTCGTACGACACCGTGTTCTCAATCATATGACAGATGGGCAATACTGAAATGACACTTGACAAAACTCGTATGACTTTTGACTTCCTAAAATGACTTTTGACTCCAGAAAAGATTTTACGTCAATTTTTGCAAAATTTAAGGTCTTCAGTTTTGGATTGTTCACAAATTGTACTGTCCAAATTTTGAAGGTTTGATGAAGGGTGCTCCCCTTAATACCACAAACACATAACAGAAATAGAGAAACAACAACAATATGCAAGAACAGAAAATTGGCTTCTTATTATCTCCACAAATGTGGAATTACAAACTTTCAGAATTACAATATGCAAAGCCACATGGGCATTCCCTTACAATATTCTATAGGACAAAGCCTCGAGCTATTACCTAGATCTACTACCCATAACTATTCTGAACTGCCTAAGATAATAATACAGCCTTCCTTATATAGGCAATTATCCACCGCCTGGGAAGGTTCCAGAATTTTAGCCAATAAGGCCGACCAAACTTAGAATTATTTTATTTTACATTTTATTACATCATAGTCGGCTCAAGATACCCTTTGAAACCCGAACAGAAATTTTGAAGAAAATTATTTTTTGCCATTTCGGGTGGCCCAACTTCCGAAGACCATAAGTCATCACCAGTTGACCCGATCGGCTATTATAACCCCATTTCAGAAATGCCACTAAGTGCTCTACAGGCTTGACTGGCGCAAGCGCGTGTCACCCAAATTTTTGACCTCATCTGGGGCCTCTAAAGCCTTCAAAACTGAGTTCAAAGTTTCTGTACCCTGCTGCCAATACCGAAAATCTTCAATATCTTCCAATATACACTTGATCTGGCAATGAAACTTTACTGGCAGAATTATATGACCAAAATGAACCTCCAAGAAAGAAATCAGATCATTCTGAGCATATACGAAAATTACCAAAAATAGTAACTTTTCATAAATAGCAACTCTGCACAAAATAGCCCTTATTGAATATAAAAACATAAATATTTTTGGGTGATGCAAGATTGCTCTTACACCCAGGATGCTCCTGCATCAGACACCCGAGGTAATTTGAGAAGTGACCCTGTAAGAACTCAGGTGTGTAGAGGAAAACCAAGACGGCTAACCTCCTCCTTTGTCAACCATGATGAATCTTCAACAGGTCATCCTTTCCACTTGACCAAATATTCTTCATATGTCATGTTCCTTGTGCTTCTACCAACATGACTATGTAGTATATCTTCAATCTCCTTAGTGTCTGAACTAGTTGCTGAAATACTCCACTGTGCTGTTGTGATCTCATCTTCAACACCTCCTTCATGATACTCTGTCAGATCTGAAATGTTAAACACTAGTGAAATATTTAGCTCAGTAGGCAATTCTACCTCATATGCATTTCCTGAATCATGTTTCTTCAATATCCTGCATGGTCCAAACTTCTTCATTTTCAGCTTGTTATATGTACCAACTGGAAATCACTCCTTCCGCAAATGAACCATGACTTCATCACCGACCTAAAATTTCTTATACCTCCTTTTCTCATCTGCCTTAGCCTTATACTGTGCGTTCATCTTGGTAATATGCTTCCTCACCTCCTCATGGATGTTCTTCAAGTGTTCTGTAAAATTCTCAGCTTCAGCACTACTTATTTCTCCTTTATCTATCTTCCTCAATTCAGATGCATTTCTTGGACTACTTCCATATACAATCTGGAATGGTGATTTACCAGTGCTCCTGTTGACAGAATTATTGTATGCAAATTTCGCCTGTGGTAAAATCAAATCTCATCCTGTTGGCTTATCTCCAACCAAACATCTTAGCAAATTTCCCAAACTCCTATTCACCACCTCTATCTATCCATCAGTCTATGGATGATGTGATGAACTGAACTTCAAATCTGTCTTTAACTTCTTCCACAATGTACGCCAGAAATATCCAACAAACTTAGTGTCCCGATCTGAAACTATGGTCTTTGGCAAACCATGAAGTCTCACTACTTCTCTGAAAAACAATTCTGCTACATGAACAGCATCATTAGTCTTCTTGCAGGGAATGAAATGTGCCATCTTTGAAAATCTGTCAACCACCACAAAAATTGAATCATGTTCCCGCCATGTCCTTGGTAAACCAAGAACAAAGTCCATACTGATATCCTCCCAAAGCTTCTCTGGTATAGGTAATGGGTGATACAACCCTGTATTCTGCTTCACTCCTTTCGCCATCTGACATATTCTACAACTCTGTACAAACTTCTTCACATCTTGCTGCAACTGTGGCCAATAATAATTCTCACTAACCAGACCAAGGGTTTTATCACGACCAAAATGTCTAGCCAATCCTCCACTATGCTTCTCCTTGATGAGATTCTCCCTCATAGAACTTCGTGGAATGCACAACTGATTCCCTCTGAATAGCATATCATCCTGGATGATAAAATCCAACCATTTTGTCCTGTCTAGAGTAACAGGTTCTGCACAACCTTTCCAAGCTTCACCAAAATCAGGATCCTCTGGATATAAATTCTTGAGTTCCTTGAACCCAACCACTTCAATCTGCATTTTTGTCAGCAATAGTTGCCTTCTGCTAAGAGCATCTGCAACCCTATTAGACTTTCGACTCCTATGTTTCAAAACAAATGTATAACTCTGCAAAAACTCAACTCATTTCAAATGCCTTTGATTCAATTTTCTTTGACTATTCAAATATTGCAAAGCTTGATGATCAGTATATAAAATAAACTCCTTAGGAAGTAGATAATGTCTCCACTTCTTTAATGCCTGAACTATATCATAAAATTCCTGATCATAAACAAAATATTTCCTCTTGGCATCATTTAACTTCTCACTGAAATAAGCAACAGGTTTACCTTCTTGGCTCATAACAGCTCCTATTGCAGTACCACTAGCATCACAATCTACTTGAAACACCTTATTAAAATCTGGAAGTGCTAAAACGGGTTGTTCTGTAACTTTTTATTTCAACAACTGAAAACTATTTTCTGCCCCATTAGTCCACTTAAACTCTTTTCTATCCCCTCTCATTGTTTCAGTTAAGGGTCCACAAATACTGCTAAAATTTCTGATAAAATTTCTCTAAAAGCTAGCTAGACCATGAAAAGATCTTACCTCAGTAGCACTCCTTGGAGTAGGCCATTCAAGGATAGCCTGTACCTTCTCTGGGTCCATTTTTAGACCTTCTGCTGAAACTACAAATCCCAAATACACTAACTCTTTCTTCAAAAAACTGCACTTCTTCAAATTAATCAACAATTTCTCTTCTCTCAACTTCTCAAATACCATACGAATATGCATCATATACTCATCCAATGTCTTACTAAAGATCAAAATATCATCTAGGTAAACAATGACAAACTTACCCAGAAATTCTTTCAGAACCTCGTTCATGAGCCGCATGAAAGTGCTCGGTGCATTGGTTAGCCCAAAAGGCATGACTAACCACTCATATAGTCCTTCCTTTGTCTTGAAGGCAGTCTTCCATTCATCTCCTTCTCTGATCCGAATCTGATGATATCCACTCTTCAGATCTATCTTTGAGAAATACACAGCTCCACTCAAACAGTCCATAATATCATCCATTCGTGGCAATGGAAACTTGTACTTGATTGTGATCTTGTTTATTGCCCTAGAATCTGTACACATCCTCCACTCTCCATTCTTCTTTGGTGCTAATACCGCTGGTACAGCACAGGGACTCAGACTCTCACGGATCAATCCTTTCTCTAATAGTTCATGTACTTGTCTATTCAACTCCTCACTTTCTGCAGGTGTCATTCTGTGTGCTACCTTATTCGGAAAACTCACTCCTGGGATCAAGTCTATCTGATGACTGATCTTCCTGACTGGTGGTAATCCATCAGGCACATTATCAGATACAATATCTTGAAACTCATTCAACAAATCTGCAACTTCTACAGGAACATCTTCTACTTCCTCTTTACCAGCTTTTGGAATTAAAGCAAAACATACATGCTCATGCCTCATACCATCTAGGAAATTTCTTCCATCAACAAAAGTTATCCTTGCATTACCACATACCTTTTCTTCAGTCTCCTTCAATGGTTTTAGCTTATGTTGCACTCCATCCTTTGTCAGGGAATAGGTATTCGCACAACCATCATGTACAACACATCTGTCAAACTGCCATGGTCTACCCAACAACATATGACATGCATCCATAGATATGATATCACACAATACCTCATCTTGGTATCCGCCAATCTTGAACTTCACCAGGCATTGTTCATTGACCATGACCTTGTGGTCATCCTGTACCCAGGCAATCCGATATGGATGTGGGTGTTTTTGTCTCTTGAGCTTCAACTTTGTCACCATCTCTTCTGACACCAAATTGTCAGTGCTTCCACTATCAATAATCACATCACAACATTTACCTTCACACTTGCACCTGGTGCGAAACAGGCTCCTCCTTTGCTTAGGTTCATTCTCACCACTCAACAGGACTCTTCTGTTAATCAACGTTTCTCCTCTTTCAGCATCTTCAGAATTTGATGATCTGGCATCTTCATATACATGTACAACTCTGGCCTGGCCTTCATTTCTCCTGTCTATTCTGCCTTGGCGCTGAGGACATTCAAATGCCCTATGACCTTCTTCTCCACAGTGAAAACATGTTCCATGGAAGCCACCTCTTCCAGATCCTTGTCCTCTTCCTCTTCCTCTCTGATCTCTATTATTCTGATCCTGGAAGCGATTGGAATTATTTTCTCATTGATTCTGACTACTATTGGCCTCATCCTTCTTTTTCGAATCCTCATTTCGGCCACCATATGACCGTCCACCAGATCATCCACCGCAACCTATTCCATTTTGTCTGCTCTCAAACTTCTTGTTCAGCTTTTCCTCTACTTTTAGGGCAAACTGGTATGCCTCTTCAATACTGTTCATTCGAACCAGATTCAGCTCCTCCTGAATGCTTGGCCTTAACCCATTAAGGTATCGCGCAACTTTCTCCTTATCAGCTTCTGCGTGGCCTGTTCTGATGAGAAGTCGATAGAACTCCTCTATATACTCCTGAATAGATCTTCCTGCTTGCTTCAAACTCTGCATTTTCTTCACTAGGTCAAGCTCATAATCAACAGGAATGAACTGTCACTTCAATTTATCCACCATCCGATCCCATCTCGTGATTTTCTCCTTTCCCATTCTATTTTGCTCCAACTGAATCTCTTGCCACCATATCTTCGCATGACCTTTCAGTCTGGCTTTCACAAATTTGACCCTATCAGGATCCTCAACATCTTCATACTCAAAATATTCCTCACATTCGTTGATCCAGTCGATCAATTCTTCTGGGTTAAGATTTCCAGAAAATGTAGGAACCTCAATCTTAGGTCTTTTCCCAATCTTAGAAATGGCCCGAAAAAGTCTTTCTTCCTCCTGGTTCACAATTTCAACTTCTCCTTCTTGATATTCTTCTTCGGCTTCATCCTCGCTTTCATCTCTGACATTAAGATTCATTCCTCTGTGAATCTCTTCTTGCAATGCTCGCATTTGTCTCTGCAGCTCTCTAACCTTAGGTGTTACAACACCAGCTCTTCCGCCACGTTCCCTTCGTGGAGGCATTTTCGCGATGCGCGGTGAAACCCTAGCCACGGTCCTGGTGAAAACTGCCTCACGGTCGGTGATCTGCTTACACACTCAAGAACAACCTGGCTCTGATACCACTTGATGAAGGGTGCTCCCCTTAATACCACAAACACATAACAGAAATAGAGAAATAACAACAATATGCAAGAACAGAAAATTGGCTTCTTATTATCTCCACAAATGTGGAATTACAAACTTTCAGAATTACAATATGCAAATCCACATGGGCATTCCCTTACAATATTCTGTAGGACAAAGCCTCGAGCTATTACCTAGATCTACTACCCAGAACTATTCTGAACTGCCTAAGATAATAATACAGCCTTCCTTATATAGGCAATTATCCACCACCTGGGAAGGTTCCAAAATTTTAGCCAATAAGGCCGACCAAACTTAGAATTATTTTATTTTACATTTTATTACATCATAGTCAGCTCAAGATACCCTTTGAAACCTAAACAGAAATTTTGAAAAAAATTATTTTCCGCCATTTCGGGTGGCCCAACTTCCGAAGACCATAAGTCATCACCAGTTGACCCGATCGGCTATTATAACCCCATTTCAGAAACGCCACGAAGCGTTCTACAGGCTTGACTTGTGCAAGCGCCTGTCACCCAAATTTTTGACCTCATCTGGGGCCTCTAAAGCCTTCAAAACTGAGTTCAAAGTTTCTGTACCCTACTGCCAATACCAAAAATCTTCAATATCTTCCAATATACACTTGATCTGGCAATAAAACTTTACTGGCAGACTTATATCACCAAAATGAACCTCCAAGAAAGAAATCAGATCATTCTGAGCACATACTAAAATTACCAAAAATAGTAACTTTTCATAAATAGCAGCTCTGCACAAAATAGCCCTTATTAAATATAAAAACATAAATATTTTTGGGTGATGCAAGATTGCTCTTACACCCAGGATGCTCCTGCATCAAGGTTATACTAGATTTGATCATATT
Organism: Chamaecyparis obtusa; assembly: GCA_027943335.1. Classification (NCBI taxonomy): domain Eukaryota; kingdom Viridiplantae; phylum Streptophyta; class Pinopsida; order Cupressales; family Cupressaceae; genus Chamaecyparis; species Chamaecyparis obtusa. The sequence continues at coordinate 908,588 of BSBK01002215.1, read as the reverse complement.
TAATAGCCAAGTAGATAAAAAAGCACGCAGAATAGCAAGCAAGTGATTCCAAGCATGTCTGAAAACAATGAACAAGGGCAAAAGCAACCTTGCGCATGAACAATCAAGTGACCAAATTGTGATAATCCCTGAGAGTACTAATTATGTATGTTCTAAAAAGTTTTGCAATAACACACATATACATGAGAATGAAAAATTGGCCTCTCTAAGGTTTTTAGTAATGGCTTGACTCTGCAACTTTTATGATTCAAAGGGGTGAACTCCAATCCCGACGCACCAAGGTTTTGACACAGTCCGAGAACTTAATCTTCAAGAGCTGCGAGGGAGATTTGACAACCCAACAATGAACCATACCTATGGAGATTTCTTCCACAAGGACATTTATATAGCGGCTCTCACTACCATGGTGAAAATGGCTATTACCGCTTGAGGTTCCATCAACATAGTTTGCCCTGTGAAGGGATCTTCCGCTACAGTTAACCCTCTCTAAAGGTGACTCATAGATTTATACCACAAGGGGAATTGGCTCCAAATTCAAGGTTTTGACACCTCTTCACTTTTAACCCAAACAAAGCAAGCAGATGAATCCGACATGCTAAGACAAAGTTTGTTTCACCAAGGTCTGTGATATCAACTCCACGTGATCTATCAATCTCTTCGGGGAGAGAATGTATCAATCAATAAGAGAAGATGCACTAACCAATTTTGATTCACCAAAAGCTCATGATATCAACCCCACGTGATCTATCAACCTCTCCGGAGAGAGAATGTATCCATCAATAAGAGAAGACACACTAACCAAGTTGAATGTGAAACGCACTAAGTATCCTCCTTACCTACAAGGATTTCATTGTCAAGGAAGGATTTCGCTAGGAATCCAATCTCTCAAGAATCATGAATAGTGTTCATAGGGCCTAATTACTATGTGAGCATAGATATATTCCTGAAAGCAAATCTACCAAAAGTACCCAAAAAGCAGAAAAAGGAACACTTAACGCTTAAAGAGAATATGAGATGAGTCCACAAGGTGGAACACTTAACACCTCACACAAGCTAAAAATGAGTCCCCAACTTAGAAAACAAGTGAGTTCCTAAAAGCACAAAAGGGTTGCCAAGTGGAACACTTAACGCTTCTGTCCTGTTGACCCCTCCCCTTTATGGTGCTGAGATTGCAACCACGGGGCAGAAATGAGGGGCCGGTGGATTAGCGAGTCCAATAACCCAAGATAGCAATCAAGATCAATCACAAGTATTCTAAGACTACTTAATGAATCCTTAAGGGGTCACAACCTAGTATCAATTATGCAAGTGTGTAGAAATACATCAAAAGAATGAAAAGATGCACACAAGCTTGACACATAAGAGATTTATTTTAAGTCCCAAATTGAAATATTATTAGATGAAGGAGAATACCTAGGATCCTTGCAATGTGCTTAGTAGATTTTACCTGATTTTTAGCAATTCTTGTTGAGCTTTTCCATGCAAGCAAGTGACGAACTCTCCAACAAGCAAACAAGAAAACAAGATATGCAAAATATATTCAACTTATGAAAACCATAGGGTTAGCTCTAAAAATCAATTATTATCAGTAATAATAACTAGAAATTAATCCAAATGACAACTCATATCATGCATTGAATCATATGAAAAATAAGTGCATACCCATCACAAAATTTTAATTTTTTTTGCACTGCATTTGACCTAGTCAACAAGATCTAATTTTTTTGATATGATTTTGGTCACAAAAATAGAAATTCAGAATAGAGATCCCTAATAAAAAATAGAGAGCTTCCCAAAAATGTAAAAATTTTAGAAAAATCTCTTCATTTGTGCCCTAGAGACCCGTTTTATCAAAATAGACCATTTTTTGTAAATTGACTATTTGAGCTACTAAATTGCATCAAAATTTAAAATAAAAAGAATATACCCCCTATAGAATTTGAAGAGATTTCCAAAAATGTAAAAATTTCCAAAAAATATTCTGATTTGCACTGAAAATTAATTTTTTATGAAAAATTGAAAAACAATTATTAAAAATTCAAAAAAATTTAGAAAATTCTGAATTTTTTATCAAAGCTTTCTTGATATGACACCAATCTGCAAAAAAAATTTCAGACCAAAAATCCAAGCCGTTTGGGAGATAAAATTAAATCTTCAAAACTTTGGGGTTTTAGCTCCCCAAAAAAAAAAATCTAAACCAGCATGCAAAGGTGGGTTGCCCCACGGTGGGTGCCAGAAATGTTTGTGTGAAAATTGTACCTGATCTATAAAAACAACACTCAGTAAAACATTAGAAGTTAGTGATAATCAAAATCGTGCAAAATTGAAATCTAATCTAACCAAGCGATTTACTATCTTCTAATAGGTGCGAGATTAATGTTCTCAGATTGTAATAGAGATCAGTGACCTAGACGACACCTAAATGAAGGATTTGAATGCAATTGATCTAGATATGAAATATGAATGCAATTAATCTATTTTTTTGGATTTTCTATGCAATAAGAATGAAAGACTGATATGAAACTAATCTATATGAAAAACTTGATATGAAACTATCTAAGAATGATATGCAAAAAAAAAAGATTGATCTCACAAAGATGTTGATTCACAAGAGCTTTGATTCTCCCAATTCCAATTCTCCAGTGTGATTGTGCAAACTTGTGGATGACTTTGGCAAAGTAAGCTTGCAAAATTATGAGATGCTTCGATGCAAATTTGAGAGATGATTGAGAGATGAGCTGAAGCCTTAATTTATAGAAATCTAGGGCTTTAGAGGTGCATGGATAAAAGCCATAAATCACTCAAATAACTCAGGTTGATTTTTGAGTTATTTTTAAATAACAGATAATTAAGTCACAAAAACATGCAAAAGCTAAGTTTTAACTCAAAATAGAGTTTAGCTTTAATTGATAATTGATAGTTGTCTACTTTTATGATTGTGCATGTTTTATTTATGAATTAATTTAATAATAAAGTGATTTATGCTCAACTTAACTGCTTTTAAAAATAAAACAATTGATTTATGGGTTAATCAATTATTTAATCAAACTTTTATTAAAAACTATATTATTAAATAATGACAATTTGCTTTAATTAATTACATAAGAATTTAATCAATTATTCATAGGATATTTAGATTTATTGTCAAAATTAAATAATACAATTAATAATAGATAGAATTAAATTTAATTACACAATTAAGTGGCAAGATATTAAATCTAATTAATTAAATATGAAAATATTCAATTAATCAAACTTTAGGATAAATGTGATTTATTGCCAAATAATTATAAAATTAAAGATAATTATGATGATTAAGAATATTACTAAGAATATTCCCCGATGCAGAATTTAAGATAATCAATTATGATTCGATGCTGTACAGATGGCCTTAGATTAGGACTTTGATGTCGATTTCATTCGAATTGAAGATGTAAGAGATTAATGAACTTATAGCCCATTTTTGGGGTATTACAAGAACTTGAATGAAATGCTTGAAATTCCTCCTTCCAATCACTATCCCTATCATCAAATTCATATACAGATAATTGATTCCTAGAAGCCTCCCTTAAGAATTATTCTTTCCTTGAAAGAACTTAAGCTCAACCCCTATGTTTACCTTATAGACAATGCATTAAAAGCCTTACAGTTTAGCATATAAAAGAACCGAAGCATCCATACACAAAGAAAATCATAAAATAGTAATGAATTTCCTATATTTTGCATTAATAAATCAACTGCATCAGTACAATTTGATAGATATTTCTTAGAAAATATGGTCCTATATTCAAAACCTTCTTTACATAGTATAATTGACCACCCTTTACAAAAGAAACAAAATGCTATATATACTACTAGCCATCTTAGAATCCTCAAGAGGATGCAACAAGGTTCAAATGGCTAGGAAAATGACTTGCACTACAAACAAAAAGTAAAAAAAATGATGACAAAGACTGGAGCAAACATAAAGTTGTTCCCAACTACTAGAATCTTCATAGGTGGCACCTTTGTTTGAGGATACTTCAGAGAAGTTACTTGATTTTTCACATGAATGATGACCGCCATTACAAGCTAACCTACATCATCCTTTTTTTGATACATGCTCTCCCTAGAATTCTAGATTAGGTGCCATGTGTACTTTTACTCTTCTTCTTCTGCCTCTGGCTCCAAGACAATTGGCTTCTTCTTCTTTTTCCTTGTACTTTTATCCTATGTCACTACATCACCATCAGATGGCCAATTATAACTCTTTAGTTCTTATAGTGTCTTCAACTACTCTTCCCATTTGGAATCAGTTATGCCTTTAACCACTACAAAAAAATTTGTGCAATCATTTTCAACTTTGAACAAGTTGTCAATTATACCGTTGCACCCATCCAAGTATACAGAACCATCACCATCAAGTAAAGCCTCCTACCTAATCACCATTTGATCCATGGATGATTTCCACTCATCAATACTTACCATACCTCCATCATCATTATAAACAAAAGGAAAGTATTCCCTATAATTCTTATCAAACATGGCCAATTTGGCCTTCACCTGATTTGATTTTCCTTTGAAAAACTTTGTAACAACACTAACTAATCCAATCTTCTCGTATACCTCTATTACCACTTTAGGGATATCAGGCCTATGTTCCTGCAGGGCATCTGGTTTTTCAAACAAAAAAATTCCTCCTAGACCATGTACTATAAAGTGGCTCCAAAGTAGCCAATGACTCATTTATTTTCTCATTTGCCTTGTGTAACAAGATAATTGACTAATGGACTACTTCCATCTTCTCCTTTATTTTGTTCTATCTATGTTGTACAATATCTACCATGGTCTTCAAGGCTACATCTAGTCTCACTTTTTCTAGATCCTGAGTTGGCTTCTTATCTGATCAATGATGAAGGTAGAGGTCAAATCCCATCTAGGATTTAAAATCATGCCACTTGATCTGACCATCTCCCTTGCTTCCTCCATATTAATCCTTTCAAGACTAGGGTCATATGATGTCAAGGCCATCATAGTCTCCTCACTTGGCTGCATACCTTTAGGTAGGGTCTTTGCTACCTCATTTTGTTTCCTCCAAATAAGGAAATCCCTGAATTCTTTTCTTTGGATGAACAGGCCATCACTGAGGAAATCCTCTTGATAAAGCTCTCTTTCATCTTTTCCCAATAGTAAGGGAAAATTGCCTTCCTCTTTTGATAAAATATTTTTACCATCTTTGATGGCCTTTCTTACTTGATGAGGTAGGCCCTATTACTAGGCACAAGAGCAGAAGCTCTATCATGTTACTTCCTCTATTTTTTCTCCTTTGAAGGATCACCTACCTCAAGCCTTTTATTTTTCAATGGTGGCTCTGAAGTAGCTCCTTCCTCCAGTGGATCTTGGGTCAAATCAATAATTGGTGAGTTCCCTACTAGAGGTGGACTACTACCTTCTTGTGAGTCACCAAGAGACTCCTCAGGTTCAGATGTAGAATAATCTCTTGGTATATCCAACTTATCCTCAAGAAACCCCTCCAATTGATTTGACATGGTGCCATGCATTTCTATCATCTTCTCCATCCTTTTCAAGTATGGGAGCTCTGAGAAATAGCCATTAAAAGGAATCTCGACCTTCTTAAGTCTGACCTCTATATCTAGAAAATCAAAATACTTTCTCCACCTTCTTTGGGCCTCATCATAATCCAAAATATTTCTTATCACATCCTCTTCATCTAAACCTTCATGCCCTCTGATTGTCCAATATTTTGGATCAAAGTCTCTGAGGCCGCACCCCATGACATCATTCCATAGCAGATTTATTTTCCATCTTTGGACTCATTTCAACACTTTATTTTGTCATGTTAGACTATTTGGACAGAGACATTATATTATGATACTATGTGAAGACTTATGATTATGTGATGATGATATTTGACCTTTACTTTTATGTTATATATTAGGTCATGAGCATAGTAATTGATAAATCTTTGATTTATATATAATACTCTAATGTTACATTCATGTTAGGAAAATTTATGGGAAATGATCATGACCGTTATGTTAGGTGAAATAACATGTATCATTTTATTCTTGACTTTGTGTGCTTTAGA